>OZ010608.1:18848210-18893210 GCA_963932145.1 Acanthosepion lycidas | reverse complement strand
CTCATCCGACATCTGATTGGTTAATCGAGGTAGCCTCCCAGAATGTTAGAAATTTAGGATTTTTCCTCGCTTCCTGTGAGGGTATTGCTGCTTTTAAACTTTAAAATGAACGTTATTCTCCAGATGACCATCACCGCCTGAAGAAGCACTTACAGTGCTAAACATGATTGCATTTATGTAGCATTTTATAACGTTTTGTTATAACTGTTAATAAATATATGTGTGTGTATTTGTGTGTGAGTGTGTGCGCGCGCTCGTGTGTATGTGTGTGTCCAATAAGAACAAACTTTCAACTAATTTAAAATACGAGATATCGAGAGAAAGATATGGACAGAGTGAGATAGAGTGATATAGAGATATAAAAATAGTTACATAAATAGATATGAACATACTGGAACGAAAGAAAGAAAGAACGAACGAACGAACGAACGAACGAACGAACGAACGAACGATTAATTAATTAATTTTGCTTTAACCTCTTTCATCGTTGATCATCAGAAAAGGAATTTTATTTCACAAGGGCAAAGTTTACATTAGCGAAACGAAACGGAATAGTCCGTTATTTATAAGGTGTTGGCAAGGCGAAATGGTCGTGTGAACTAACGAAGGTAGGGATATGGAGAATTACAATAGGATACATTTGTCTCTGGGTTTCATACACGTAGCAATCTTCAAACACAAATTGAAAAGCAGTACATATATATACGTAGTATAAATTTTATCTCCATTATTTTACTTCGAGCACTGTTTTATTACCACCGGCACTTCCTGCGAGGTACATTAAGTCTTATAATATATATATATATATATACAGTGTAACCCGGATATAAGAGACCCGCATATAAGAGAAAGCCGGATATAAGAGAGATTTTCTCTGGTCCCAAATTAGAGCCATACTTACCTAAACAAAATAGACCAAACTCGGATATAAGAGAAACCTGGATATAAGAGACTTCTTCTCCGGTCCCGACAACTCTGTTATATCCGGGTTACGCTGTATATATATATATATATATATATATATATATATATATATATATATATATATTAAATAAATTAATTATATATTAAAAATATAATAAATATATATATTATAATAAATTAATTATATATAAATATATATTATATATATTAAATAAATATATATATATTAAATAAAAACAGACAACTTTAAGGTTCCATGTAATAAATTATTTCACCACAGCCCTTTTAAAAGGACTGCGGATTACCTAGTTTTTAATAAACTAATCTGGATTTACATTGAGCCCTCTGGATTTTATCCTCCTTAGGTTTACCCCTACGGATTACCTAGTTTTTCATAAACTATATATATATATATATATATATATATATATATATATATATATATATATATATATATATATATATATACAGAGAGAGTGGGGAAAGAGAGAGATGCGTGCGTGTCTATGCAAGTGCGTATTTGTATGTGTGTGGCTATCTTTCTTTCCAATTTAGTAGTTTGTAGGTAATATAATGTGCCTTGATTGATAGCTAGCTAGCTAGCTAGATAGCCTGCATGACTGACTGATTAACACGTCAGAAAAAATAGGTGAACACGAAGACAGTCTGAATGGTCAGGTAAATAACATAAACAGGAAAAATGAAAATGACATTTAATTTTTTTCGTTTGAACTTTTCAAAGGTGAATTTCAATTGATGTAACTGCCGTTTGAACAATGGATGATGGCTTTGTATTGCGCATTTTATTGTCAAAAACACGTTTAACTGCTTAACGTCCTACCGTCATAATAATAACAATAATAATCATGGTAGTAGTTGTAGTACAGCAGGACTAATTATATAAAGGCGAAAATAAAATAATTGCAGACTACACTAAATATTATCCACCCCCACCCCGCAAAAATAAGATGAGGTTGTAAAGCAGGGGTAGCCAACCTTTTGATTCAATGCGCCAATATTTTGTACGATTAATTTAAATGCGCCACACAAACATTCACTTCCTTTCAGTACGTGAGTAGAAGTGGCTTAGTTTCATTTCATCAAAAGGATGCAATGCGCCACTTGTAAGCATCCAATGCGCCACTTATGGCGCATACGCCACAGGTTGGCCATCTTTGTTGTAAAGTATACAAGCGAATGGCAGAGGCTGACTTAAAAGTGAAATTAAGCAAGCGTGATAGATCAGGGAGATTAGTAATGGTGGCTTAGTTTCGGGCATATCAATAAATGTTACCAGTACAACCAAGAGACCGTAATCGACATAAACAGAAAGAATAAAATTCTTTACGACTTGATTATTCTCTCGGTTCAAATAAGGTGATCAACTCTGGCTATAAAAAAAAAAGAAAAATAGGATGTGACCAATGCTGGATTTATCTATATACTTAGCAGGCTGAAGCCGAGGACTTCAAAATCTAGGGGTCCTCCAGTCAAAGTGTATAATATCTTTGACACTGTCATCGGCCTTTTTTACACATGCTGTCATAATGCATTGTAAACTCTAAATAACCCTTCAGTAATTTTAAAAAGCCGTGATTATCCTCAACTTTACTCAAATTTAACAATTCCATTTTTCTCTACTCGTGAGAATAAGGGATTTGGAGGAGCCTTACAAGTGGAATAGCCTAGGATCACTCTTCATCTAAATTGTAAGTTCAGTAATTTTAAACACCTATCATCATCCTTGGTTTTACTCAAATTGTTTAATTTAACACTCTTCCATTTTCCTCTACTCATGAAAATGGGGGATTTAGAGAGGACTCAGAAGTAGAAGTCTAGGGCCTCTCTTCATCTAAATTGTAAGTTCAGTAATTTTGTGATTATCCAAGATGAGCATGCTGGTTTCATTCAACTTTCTATGTTTAGGGGAGATAACTCATATCAGTTAATACCCATCCACTGTACTCACTTTTGTGTCTCTTGTCCATTTCTTCCATTGAAACAGCATGTGACTTTTCAGAACTAGGGATTGAACACACAACTGCCAGGAAGTCAGATATCTTTTAAGCAACGCTTTAATCCACTGGGCCAGTTATTTCTTGATCATGCTACAAAGTCACATACTTGGGTTGTGGAAGAGACAAGCAACACAAAAGCAGTACCGGATCTACCTATAGACTTAGTAGGCTGAAGTCTAGGGCCTCAAACTCTAGGAAGCCTCCAGCGAATGTGTATAATATTTTTGACACTGTCATAGACCTTTCTTACACATACTGTCATAACTCATTGTAGGCTCCAGATAACCCTTCAGTAATTTTAAACACCCGTCATCATCCTTGGTTTTACTCAAATTGTTTCATTTAACACTGTTCCATTTTCCTCTGCATGTGAGAATGGGGGGGGGATTTGGATGGGCCTCACAAGTGAAATAGCCTAGGGTCACTCTTCACCGAAATTGTAGGTTCAGTAATTTGAAACACCTATCATTATCCTCGGTTTTACTCAAATTGTTTGATTTAATACTCTTTCATTTTCTTCTAATCACGAGAATGGGGAATTTGGAAGGGCCTCACAAGTGGAACATCCTAGGGCCTCTGTTCATTTAAATCCAGCCCCGTGTGTCACTGTTCCCAAATGAAAGAAGGCTAAGTGTGGGGAAATAGAAAATACAGGTTAGAGGATTAGTCATCGTCAACAAAGAAATGAAAATAAGCTAATGGATGCTACCATTATGAAAAATTAAGGGAAAGCAGACATCTTGTAAAATACTGAATGTTCTCAGAAATCTAATAAAAATTGTGAAACCTGTAATTGACAGTTATGTATCACTTTACGTGTTTCAAGAGCCCAAAAGTTATTACTATAGTCAGCTAGAATACAATGTTCTGAAATATCAAGGAATCTTTTTTGTCACTTTATAGTATGTAATTCACCACAGAAAATACCAGATAGTCTAAATCGAGTTTAATGTCAATAAGGACACCTGTTTCTAAAATGAGTTGATCTATGGTGGCCCCAATGTCTACTGGGACCACCTTAAGTGATACCACAGTAGACTTTGTCGTGATTTTCAAACCAGAGTATTAGGAGCGTCAGAGTGTTGACCCGAAAGGTGTTCTCATAGTCACCAGGTATATATTAGCACCTCACAAAATGTTGGTGACTTCCCCCGGTATGTAAATAAGTGGTCGACCCAGCTGCGTTTATGATATGCACACGTAGGACAATCGTATGGTGGAAAGAAATATAAGTGCACCAAATGAAAGAGCAAAGACAGCTTCTTTTACATTGTTACGAGAAAAAGATCCACGTTCGGAGAAAGCCCCAAAATGACACATTTATTCACCGATATTATTTCTTCTTCTTCTTCTTCTTCTTCTTCTTCTTCTTCTTCTTCTTCTTCTTAGGATATCCGTTCAGGACACGAGCGATCGTGGCCTTTCACAGCTTTCTATCTCTTCTGGCTTTTAACAGCGCTTTTCCCTTTACCAAGCGACCTGCCCTCGTTCTGACATCCATTCAGTGAAATTCGTCAGATCGGCGACCCGCTGCCTTCCTCTATCACATTTGCCCGCGATATACTCTGTGTTTTGCTCACAATATAAGTTCTGGATTATATCCAACATCTTGTCCGAATAGATCTGGTTTACCTAACAGTTCAAACAGATCCTTGTGTAGGACTTTATCAAGTACTATTGCACCATCTATAAAACTGAAGTACACACTCCTCTGCATCTGTGTTGCTCTCTCTGATATCATTCTGATCATAAATATCGTATTTCTTTTTCCAGTGTCTTTGACAAAGCTGCATTGTTCTTGTATTATTTTCGGTTTAATTCTGGTTTGTTATCTATTCATCAGGATTCGGTTTATTAGCTTGGTTATGTGGCTCATTAAGCTGATTATCCGATGGGGTTCACCTTTTGCAACGTCTTCTGTGTGCCGTGTCCCTTCAGGACGTTGACAAACATAATTCCCTCACCTTTGTAGCTCTTAATAAGTTTCGTCTTTTTATTATCTCTTCTAAGCCCTGTTTCTTCCTCTGTTAAAATAATTCTCAGATATATATATATATATATATGTCTACTTTTTGTGCGCATATGCTTTATTTTGGTATCCCCAATTTGTAATTTTCATTTTGGGTTGTCCCTTTTGCTAGCAACCATACTGTTATGGGGTCCCTCCCCTTTTTCCTATAAGTGGACTCGACCAGAGTGTTACTTAGACTGCTGCCGTTAAATACCCAGAGTCAGTCAGAATATAGGGAGAGATTGAGAGAGAGAAAACTGAGATTGTGACTGAGTTGGAGGTAGAGTAATAGTGTGAGGTAACCGCTTGTAGAGTCAATTAAAAGCACGTAGACTCACAGGAAGCCCTACTTCGAGACTGTATATATATATATATATATATATATATATATATATATATATATATATATATATATATATATTATTACGACGAACCGCGTTCCTGGATTTACTAACAATATACCCATTGTATTATTGTGTAAATACATTTAATTTCTTATATTTATTTCTTGCGTTTGTCATTCATTGGAGACCGAATTTCATCTCGGAATCCACAACACATACATTCTGTCTTCTTGCAATTGACACTTAGTAATTTCTTCTCGATTTCCTTCACTACATTCTGCAGGAGTTCTTGTAGTTCCCTTTCTACGTCTGCTATCAACACTGTATCATCTGCATATCTTATGTTGTTAAGATTGGGGCTACCAATAATGAATCCCGGTAGGACTTCTAATTCTCTCGCTGTATAAGTTGAATAATCCGAGTAAGAAAACACGTCCATATCTTACAACCCTTTCTATTGTTATATAAGTAGTAAATTCATTTTCTATCCATATGCAGGAGTTTATTTCCGAGTATATGTTCTGGATTATTCTAATATCCTTCCTAAATAATTCCAAGTGACCTAGAAGTTACAAGAATTCTTTGTGACGTACTTTATCGAAAACTTTTGCGTAATCTATAAAACATAGGTATATATGCTTCTGCATTTGTTTTGCTATTTTTAATATCATTTTGAGCATAAATATGGCATTTCATTTTCCAGCATCTTTAACGAACCCGCACTGTTCTTATGCTTTTTACCGGTTTTAGTTCTGTTAAGCGCTTTATTCATCAGTTTGGTATCTCCAATTTGTAATATTCATGTTGGGTTGAGATTTTGGTTTTTTGGTTTTTGGGGTTTTTTTTGGTTTTTTTTACTATGAACCCTATACTTTGTCATCTGACAAATGATGCTTAGTCCATTTTTCTCGCTTTCCTTTATTACGTTCTATGGGAGTTCCTATGTTTTCCTTTCTGTGTCTGCTATCAACACTGGGTTATCTGCATATTTGATTTCGTTAAGATTCTCGCCATCAGTAATCCTCGCTCGCCTCACTCTATAAATCGAATAAGTCCAGTGAGAAGACATTTTCTTTCTATTTTTTCTATCCGTATGCAAGCAGTTTACTGATTGTAAAAAACGCAAATATGTCCAAGTAACCTAAACAATTACAAGAGTTCTTTGTGTCGTAATTTATCAAAGGCTTTTGCGTAATCTATAAAACATAGGTATATATCCTTCTGCATTTGTATTGCTCTTTCTGATATCATTATGAACGTAGATATAGCATTTCTTTTTCCAATGATTTTAACGAACCCGCACTGTTCTTGTCCTTTTTCCGATTTAATTCTATTGCGCGCTTTATTCGTCAGAATTCGGATGATTAGTTAACCCATATGGCTCCTCTGGGAACTACTGGTGGGGAATTCAATAAATGATTATAATTAATAACTATAGTAATAATATTTGTTTAAATTATAATAGCATTAACTGAATTTACTGTTAGTGTTGACAAACATTATCATTATTATCGTTATTATCATTGCACCCGGGTTCGAATGTCACCATGGTCGATTTATCAGGAAGGAAATTCTTGGTGTTATCGGTTTGGAGTGGGCGATCCTAGCGGGCGGCACCTTTGAAAAGTGCATGAAAACCATACAACAAGCCTTGTGAGTGAAAATGGGTAAACAGTACCCTTGGGGGCTGTCGATAGCTCGGCTAGCACGAAATTACAAGTCATATTGACCGAGAGTTTGAGCGTGCTGGCCTTGCTCAGATTGCTGATCACGCTAGATAACACGCTCTTTCTCAGAAACTGTAAAGGTCTGCTCAGCATAGTTGCTGTATAAGCTACAGGTGGGCTCTTTGGGTGTTGAACAAACACAAATGTACCTAAGCGAGCGTCTGCAATAGGGATTGGCTAACCGCCCTAGTAAATGGGTATTCTCGAATACGAGAAGCCAGCTATTATTATTATTATTATTATTATTATTATTAATGTGTGAGTAGCTTAACGGATATTGGCACAGAAAGTGGGATCTGTTTCGTTTAATTTACTCTTATGCATCTGGAAAAGACATAAAACTAATTTTCCCTGTGCCCTTGATAAACTGCCTCATAACAGGCATTGTCACACTGGATTATGCTAAAAAAGCAAATGTGTAAGCATTCGAAATAACGGCTATATTATTTGTCTGGCTTCCGAGAAAAATAATTTGAACGAAGAAATGTACTTTCCTTAAAGGGGAACTAGAACTTTAATGAACTGTTCGTTCTCTGTGGTCGATCGGCCGAAGGCAAACCCGATTAAAACAGGGATTTCTCCTATAAAGGGGATGGGAAGCAGGATCGAGCAGGATCTTTAGGTAGGCTTGTGACAAGTGATGAGAGGAGAAGTAGATCCTTTACTATAACGTTTAACGCAGTCAATTGTGGATATATTAGTCGTGTAGAGAGATCAGTTCAACAACCAAGAAGACTTCATCCAAAGACGATTATGTTTGAGTGCATGATGGGATATTGAAGAAACCTGGATTGGGCGATCCTAGCGAGCGGCACCTTTGAAAAGTCCCTGAAAACCATAGCTCAAGACTTGTGAGTGAAATTGGATCGACAAATAATATGCCCGTTATTTCAAATAAATGGCTTTCAGGCACTTTTCAAAGGTGCCGCCCGCTAGGATCGCCCACTCAAGAGTTCCTTCCTGATAAATCGGCCATGTTGAGATTCGAACCCGGGTGCAATGATAATAAAGATAATAATGATAATGTTTGTCAACATTAACAGTAAATTCAGTTAATACTATTATAATCGTGGAATTGTCTGTGACAACAGTTTCCGACTCTTCGGAATCAAGTTTTTTGGACGACCCTCTTTTCTTTTTCGTATAAAGGTTGTATGTTCTTCGTTTTTTCTTTACCGTTAAATTAAACTCTAGTTGCTTGCTCAACGTTGGAAATTTTATCAATAAAAACAGATTCTCTGGAAACAGATCATGTGGGTCCCATTTCCCAACCGCTGAAATATTTCCGATCCTTTCTCATTGGCGTATGAAGGTTGTATGGTCTTCGTTTTTTTAGCGTTAAATTAAACTATAGTTGTTTGCCCAACGTTGCAAATTTTATCAATAAAAGCAACACGAAATTTATTAAAATTTCTCAAGTGTACAAACCGATACCTATAATGCACACTGTTTGAAATAAAAACGAGGCATCTATTTAATATACGAATATCCACTAATAACGTTTTGAAATAATATATATATATATATATATATATATATATATATATATATATATAGAAAGAGAGAGAGAGAGAGTTCGTAATGGACAATTCCTTCAATATCCCATCATATACTCAACAATCTTCTTTGGATGAAGTCTTCTTGGTTGTTGAACTGATCTCTCTCCCCGACTGATACACAATCGACTGCGTTTAACGTTATGGTAAACGAACTACTTCTCTCATCACTTGTCACAGGCCAACTTAAAAATGGTGCCTGAGTGTGTCGTGAAAACAATTATTCACAACACGCTGTTACAGATTCTCTGGAAACAATTCGTGTTGGACCCATTTCCGAAACATTGAAACCTTTCCGATCCTTTTTCATTGGCGTATCAAGGTTGTATGGTATTCGTTAAATTGTTCTGCAAATTCTCTAGAGGTAATCGTGGGATTGTCTGTGACAACAGATTCCAACTCTTCGGAATCATTTTTTTTATTTTATTTTTTTTTTTTTTTTTTTTGGACGACCCTCTTTTTACTCGTCTTTCAAACCGAAATCCTTACTTTGGAAACCGGTAAACCACCTCCTGTAACTTCTTTCATTCACACCATCTCCTTAAGCGTTCTAAATAGATATTTCTGCTACACTTGCATTGACACCTTTATGAAACTCATACAGTAAGATACGTCGAATGGGATCTTTAGATGAGACGAATATTGCGGAAGATAATGAAAAATATTTTTTTATAATCTGAAAAAAAAAGTATAAATTACTTATACCTTAACTATAACAAGAAGTACAATTTTCATAAATACTAAAACTTTCTTATTTACACTATTCGGACAATTGTCCTCATCTTTGTCGCCATATTTATCACAGTGGATAAAGGCGTTCGTTAGATCCAGTGACAGGACCCAAAGAGTGTGAGTTCAATACCCGGTTAAGGCAGTGGAGAACTTTCAGAGGGAAATTAGCAGGAGATAACTGACAACTGACATCCATCAAACATGGCACGTTGAACTAGAACAGTCTACCCCAGTGAGCGAAATAAAGGGTTCAGTTCGAAATTCCAACCACCTGAAGAAGGCCAGAGCGTAAATTTTAACCAGTCGTATGATAAAACGGTTATATATATATATATATGAGAATTTAGATATTTCTGAACGGGTTTGGTGATATGCATGGCATCTTTAATAAAGTCTCCATCTGACAAGGCTATTTAATAACATGACACGAGATTGGCCCTACATTGGCCCCACATTGGCCCCTACTTGTAGTCAGTAATCTAAATTTGTATATCATTAGTAGTGCGTCTGATCTTCACTGGGTGTCCCATACTCGTGGCTTTGTGCCAGAACAATGCTACACTAAGAGATATTTCTCTTGAGGCTCTTCAGCTTGGGGTAGTGGTTAACGAGCAAATCTGCTTGACCATTATTATTGAGTACCGAGTTTGATCCTCACTGTGATACATATGGCCTTGTCCCAAAATTAAACAATGTTTATAAATAACAATATTATTAAAGGGCGCCTCAGGGTGAAGCAATGGTTAGCGAGTTGGTTGACTACAACTATTCAATACTGAGTTCAATCCTCACTGGACACCCCAGCATTGGCCTTGTGCTGATAATTAGTCTGAGTAAATAATTGAAAATGGGACATAGGTATTGTGTCTTAGTTTTCTTTTCTCCGTTACTAAATTTGTTATAACTGATACATACGCTGAAGCACACTACTTACATTATTCGCACTATTGTCCTTATCTTTGTTACAACGTTTCGGCCGTTGTACGCTGCGGCCTTCTTCGGGTGGTTGGAATGTCGAACTGAACCCTTTATTTCACTCACTGGGGTAGACTGTTCTAGTTCCACGTGCCATGTCCAATGGATGTCCGTTATCAGTTATCTCCTCTTAATTCCCTCTCCAAGTTCTCCACCACTTTAACCAGGTATTGAACTCACACTCTTTGGGTCCTGTCACTGAATCTAACTAACACCTTTATCCGCTCTGCCATGTGTACTTGAGGATAAAGGCGTTAGTTAGATTCCTTTCCTTAAAACTATATCGTTGTTCCCATGATCAGTCGATGTCATTCTCATCATCTTCCTGTAGAACCAAATCTCTGTCACCTCAAGTACAATTTCCATTACTATTTTCACCATAATGGATCTAATTGAGAACCCTCTATGTGTGTGTCGGGGGCACCATCATTTTGTTACTATATAGGGCATTAATGCATGATATAAATAACTTTGTGGGGGGGTCGGGATTCAATTTTGGTTCCAAAGTGAGAGTTATCACTAACAGAGTCGGTGCCATTACTGTTTTCTTTCCAATTCCAAATAATAGTTTCTGTTTTGGAAAGCTTTCTATTCAGTCCGATTTCTTGAAACACTTAGTAGAGGATGTTGATTTTTTTATTCAAGATTATTCTTATCCTATCTGACCTCGGGCTGGGGTAGGGGGAAGCAGAAACGTTGTTTTATTTTAGCAGATTTGTTTGGGATATAGTATGGAATGCTTAATTGATCATTGTCCATCTCTTTATATCTGCGCTTGTATATTCTCAGAACATAATCTAGGAAGAGATTAACTAACGGGAGTCCTATTCCGTATTCGGCTCCTCGCCAGATTTTGTGGACCGATATGCTTCCTCGATTGGTTCTAGACATTTAGTTCATTCAGAACTTGCAAAGTATTTTCTAATGAATGCGAAGGTTAAGTTTCTATTGATATAGTTGTAAGCTGCTCTGACGTCGACATTAGCTGCTATACTGTTTTCTGGTTGCGAGACATACAATTTCCTGGGGGTATTTGATGACATGCCATCATTATACCCCCCCCCCCTTACTAGAACGAAAATTAAACTGGGTTGTGGAGAGTTTACTTTTATAAAACGATAAATCTTCTATGTGCCATCTCCCTTCAGAACTAGAGCGATAATGGCTCTCCACAACTTCCTGACTTTTGTAACTCTAAGTAAAGTTTGTCTTTTTGTCATTCTTCCCAGTCCCTGTTCTGCAAGTTATTTTGGTGGTTGATTCGTTGTTCTTTTGTGTCTTTTACGTTCAATATGTCCTGGGAGTATCAAGCTGTTCAAGCCTCCTTTCTTCATTATGACCCAAAATAAATTTTGATTGTCTCTCCGATTCTGAGTATAAACGTTCATTTTTTTTCCGTTTTCTATAATACTTCTTTGTTCCTTGAAAATTTCGTGATTTCAATTATTTGCTTAGCTTTTAGAAGGCATATTTCTTTATTCCTAGGCGCCTCCCTATTTCGGTATAACATTTTCCAACTTCTCTTAAAATACTTCCTTGAAATAAGTGTCCTTTTGGTTTCCATTTTGCTTAAAACGTTGTCGTTGCTCCCATGATCAGTCCATGTCATTCTCATCATCTTTCTGTAGAACCATATTTCTGTCATCTCAAGTACAATTTCCATTACTATTTTCACCATAATGGATCTAATTGAGAATCCTCTATGTGTGTGTGAGGGGGTGGCACTATCATTTCGTTACTATACGGCATTAATGTGCGATATAAACCAGGGGCCAGCAAGCTATGGCACGGCAAGCAATTTTCAATGGCACGCAGCCACCAATGTCATCACGAAATCCGAACCAATAACTACTACAACGCAAAGAAGATATTTAGCTGTTTTAATATATACTAAAGAATATATACTATAAATTACTATAAAAAATATATTGTAGAATAGGTATGTTGACCTTGACTTGTATAAAAATACGTATGCTGTAGGTACACTGAATGATTTTAAAACCCTAAGTCGGCACATAGCCAAAGGTTGCCGATTCCTTCATTATAGCATTGAGGTTTCAAAGTACTTATATTTAGCTTTTTTTAATTTTAATATATACTAAAGTATATATACTATAAATTACTATAAAAAATATATTGTAGAATAGGTATATTGACGACTTGTATAAAAATACATATGCTGTTGGCAGAATGAATGATTTTAAAACACTAAGTCGGCACACAGTAAAAGGTTACCGACTCCTGATATAAACAACTTTGTAGGGACAGTCGGGATTCGATTTTTGGTTCCAAGGCGAGAGTTATCGATAACAGAAGCTGTTTTGTTTGCAAAGTCTCGGCCTAATCTATTTCACAAAATTAATATTTCAATGAAGAAACATCTAAACACCGATTATGGGAAATATGTCAGGCCTAGAACTTTTCAACACTACATCATATGTTTCTAAAAACTAATTGCGAGACGTAATGTTACTCACTGTTCCCCGACTTTTATATTGTTATGTCATATTTACTGCTTTCACTGTCCGTTTTTATGATATGTCAAACTCTGTTTGTTACGTGGTGTTAAACTTTCCAACCAAATCATTTTATTTTCTCCTGGATTGGTTTGGCTTCAATGGTATCTTGCATTGTTGAACTGCAAGAGGATATTCTCTTCACCAAACCTGCACTTTCTACGTGTAATGCATCTTAGACACGCTTCACTGGTTGAACATAATCCTCGGCAGTGATGTTTTATCCAGGACCCAGTGACTCAAAGTCGTCAAAACATGTTTTACAGAGATGCAATGCAAACCAATGGATGAAGTATTGGTTTTCGCTGGAGTCTTTGCAAAAATTAATTTTCGTTAATTATAACTGCGTACGTTCGATCCAATCATGATGAAATTCTCACTTTCCGGGCAAAAGATTTCAATTATTTTTTACTTGTTTTCCATAGATTACAAAAAATCAACCTTTACGAAATCTAACGTGTAAGTTAATGATACAGAATTAAAAGTTTACTTTACCTACGAATAGACGTCAGTTTTCAAGAATATTTCGTTCTATTTTTTAAATTGAATATTTTCAATGTGGCAAAATTTACTTTCCGATCGAAAATTGTTTTTCAAGGACTTTTCGCTAGTTTTTGGAAGTTAAAAAAACAGCAATTTTACTTATTGTAACTGCATAAGTGCGAAGTATTCAGTTTGACAGAAGGTGATATAATTTTGCTTGTAGTTAACAGACAACAACTTAAGTATTTCTCTATAATTCTGAGATGAGGTATTATGCACACGAGTTACATTATTCGGAATATTGACCGCATCTTTGTCACCATATTTATTACAACGTTTCGGCCTTTAAGTATCTATCTATATCTCTGAGATGAGGTATTATGTACACTATTTACATTATTCGGACTATTGTCTCCATCTTTGTCACCATATTTATTACAACCTTTCGGTCCTTTAGTATCTGTCTATATTTCTGAGATGAGGTATTATGTACACTATTTACATTATTCGGACTATTGTCTCCATCTTTGTCACCATATTTATTACAAACTTTCGGTCCTTTAGTATCTGTCTATATTTCTGAGATGAGGTATTATGTACACTATTTACATTATTCGGACTATTGTCTCCATCATTGTCACCATATTTATTACAACCTTTCGGTCCTTTAGTATCTGTCTATATTTCTGAGATGAGGTATTATGTACACTATTTACATTATTCGGACTATTGTCTCCATCTTTGTCACCATATTTATTACAACCTTTCGGTCCTTTAGTATCTGTCTATATTTCTGAGATGAGGTATTATGCACACGAGTTACATTATTCGGACTATTGTCCTCATCTTTGTCACCATATTTATTACAACCTTTCGGTCCTTTAGTATCTGTCTATATTTCTGAGATGAGGTATTATGCACACGAGTTACATTATTCGGACTATTGTCTCCATCTTTGTCACCATATTTATTACAACCTTTCGGTCCTTTAGTATCTGTCTATATTTCTGAGATGAGGTATTATGCACACGAGTTACATTATTCGGACTATTGTCCTCATCTTTGTCACCATATTTATTACAACCTTTCGGTCCTTTAGTATCTGTCTATATCTCTGAGATGAGGTATTATGCACACGAGTTACATTATTCGGACTATTGTCCTCATCTTTGTCACCATATTTATTACAACCTTTCGGTCCTTTAGTATCTGTCTATATTTCTGAGATGAGGTATTATGCACACGAGTTACATTATTCGGACTATTGTCCTCATCTTTGTCACCATATTTATTACAACCTTTCGGTCCTTTAGTATCTGTCTATATTTCTGAGATGAGGTATTATGCACACGAGTTACATTATTCGGACTATTGTCCTCATCTTTGTCACCATATTTATTACAACCTTTCGGTCCTTTAGTATCTGTCTATATTTCTGAGATGAGGTATTATGCACACGAGTTACATTATTCGGAATATTGACCGCATCTTTGTCACCATATTTATTACAACCTTTCGGCCTTTCAGTGTCTGTCTATATTTCTGAGATGAGGTATTATGCACACGAGTTACATTATTCGGACTATTGTCCTCATCTTTGTCACCATATTTATTACAAACTTTCGGTCCTTTAGTATCTGTCTATATTTCTGAGATGAGGTATTATTCACACGAGTTACATTATTCGGACTATTGTCCTCATCTTTGTCACCATATTTATTACAACCTTTCGGTCCTTTAGTATCTGTCTATATTTCTGAGATGAGGTATTATGCACACGAGTTACATTATTCGGACTATTGTCCTCATCTTTGTCACCATATTTATTACAACCTTTCGGTCCTTTAGTATCTGTCTATATTTCTGAGATGAGGTATTATGCACACGAGTTACATTATTCGGACTATTGTCTCCATCTTTGTCACCATATTTATTACAACCTTTCGGTCCTTTAGTATCTGTCTATATTTCTGAGATGAGGTATTATGCACACGAGTTACATTATTCGGACTATTGTCCTCATCTTTGTCACCATATTTATTACAACCTTTCGGTCCTTTAGTATCTGTCTATATTTCTGAGATGAGGTATTATGCACACGAGTTACATTATTCGAAATATTGACCGCATCTTTGTCACCATATTTATTACAACCTTTCGGCCTTTCAGTGTCTGTCTATATTTCTGAGATGAGGTATTATGCACACGAGTTACATTATTCGGACTATTGTCCTCATCTTTGTCACCATATTTATTACAACCTTTCGGTCCTTTAGTATCTGTCTATATCTCTGAGATGAGGTATTATGCACACGAGTTACATTATTCGGACTATTGTCCTCATCTTTGTCACCATATTTATTACAACCTTTCGGTCCTTTAGTATCTGTCTATATTTCTGAGATGAGGTATTATGCACACGAGTTACATTATTCGGACTATTGTCCTCATCTTTGTCACCATATTTATTACAACCTTTCGGTCCTTTAGTATCTGTCTATATTTCTGAGATGAGGTATTATGCACACGAGTTACATTATTCGGACTATTGTCCTTATCTTTGTCACCATATTTATTACAACCTTTCGGTCCTTTAGTATCTGTCTATATTTCTGAGATGAGGTATTATGCACACGAGTTACATTATTCGGAATATTGACCGCATCTTTGTCACCATATTTATTACAACCTTTCGGCCTTTCAGTGTCTGTCTATATTTCTGAGATGAGGTATTATGCACACGAGTTACATTATTCGGACTATTGTCCTAATCTTTGTCACCATATTTATTACAACCTTTCGGTCCTTTAGTATCTGTCTATATCTCTGAGATGAGGTATTATGCACACGAGTTACATTATTCGGACTATTGTCCTCATCTTTGTCACCATATTTATTACAACCTTTCGGTCCTTTAGTATCTGTCTATATTTCTGAGATGAGGTATTATGCACACGAGTTACATTATTCGGACTATTGTCCTCATCTTTGTCACCATATTTATTACAACCTTTCGGTCCTTTAGTATCTGTCTATATTTCTGAGATGAGGTATTATGCACACGAGTTACATTATTCGGACTATTGTCCTCATCTTTGTCACCATATTTATTACAACCTTTCGGTCCTTTAGTATCTGTCTATATTTCTGAGATGAGGTATTATGCACACGAGTTACATTATTCGGAATATTGACCGCATCTTTGTCACCATATTTATTACAACCTTTCGGCCTTTCAGTGTCTGTCTATATTTCTGAGATGAGGTATTATGCACACGAGTTACATTATTCGGACTATTGTCCTCATCTTTGTCACCATATTTATTACAACCTTTCGGTCCTTTAGTATCTGTCTATATTTCTGAGATGAGGTATTATGCACACGAGTTACATTATTCGAAATATTGACCGCATCTTTGTCACCATATTTATTACAACCTTTCGGCCTTTCAGTGTCTGTCTATATTTCTGAGATGAGGTATTATGCACACGAGTTACATTATTCGGACTATTGTCCTCATCTTTGTCACCATATTTATTACAACCTTTCGGTCCTTTAGTATCTGTCTATATCTCTGAGATGAGGTATTATGCACACGAGTTACATTATTCGGACTATTGTCCTCATCTTTGTCACCATATTTATTACAACCTTTCGGTCCTTTAGTATCTGTCTATATTTCTGAGATGAGGTATTATGCACACGAGTTACATTATTCGGACTATTGTCCTCATCTTTGTCACCATATTTATTACAACCTTTCGGTCCTTTAGTATCTGTCTATATTTCTGAGATGAGGTATTATGCACACGAGTTACATTATTCGGACTATTGTCCTCATCTTTGTCACCATATTTATTACAACCTTTCGGTCCTTTAGTATCTGTCTATATTTCTGAGATGAGGTATTATACACAAGTTACATTATTCGGAATATTGACCGCATCTTTGTCACCATATTTATTACAACCTTTCGGCCTTTCAGTGTCTGTCTATATTTCTGAGATGAGGTATTATGCACACGAGTTACATTATTCGGACTATTGTCCTAATCTTTGTCACCATATTTATTACAACCTTTCGGTCCTTTAGTATCTGTCTATATCTCTGAGATGAGGTATTATGCACACGAGTTACATTATTCGGACTATTGTCCTCATCTTTGTCACCATATTTATTACAACCTTTCGGTCCTTTAGTATCTGTCTATATTTCTGAGATGAGGTATTATGCACACGAGTTACATTATTCGGACTATTGTCCTCATCTTTGTCACCATATTTATTACAACCTTTCGGTCCTTTAGTATCTGTCTATATTTCTGAGATGAGGTATTATGCACACGAGTTACATTATTCGGACTATTGTCCTCATCTTTGTCACCATATTTATTACAACCTTTCGGTCCTTTAGTATCTGTCTATATTTCTGAGATGAGGTATTATGCACACGAGTTACATTATTCGGAATATTGACCGCATCTTTGTCACCATATTTATTACAACCTTTCGGCCTTTCAGTGTCTGTCTATATTTCTGAGATGAGGTATTATGCACACGAGTTACATTATTCGGACTATTGTCCTCATCTTTGTCACCATATTTATTACAACCTTTCGGTCCTTTAGTATCTGTCTATATTTCTGAGATGAGGTATTATGCACACGAGTTACATTATTCGGACTATTGTCCTCATCTTTGTCACCATATTTATTACAACCTTTCGGTCCTTTAGTATCTGTCTATATTTCTGAGATGAGGTATTATGCACACGAGTTACATTATTCGGACTATTGTCCTCATCTTTGTCACCATATTTATTACAACCTTTCGGTCCTTTAGTATCTGTCTATATTTCTGAGATGAGGTATTATGCACACGAGTTACATTATTCGGACTATTGTCCTCATCTTTGTCACCATATTTATTACAACCTTTCGGTCCTTTAGTATCTGTCTATATTTCTGAGATGAGGTATTATGCACACGAGTTACATTATTCGGAATATTGACCGCATCTTTGTCACCATATTTATTACAACCTTTCGGCCTTTCAGTGTCTGTCTATATTTCTGAGATGAGGTATTATGTACACTACTGATATTAGTCGGACTATTGACCTATATTTCCCGGCATATTTATCACAACGTTTCGGCTTTCAGTATCTTTCGATGTGTCTGAGATGAAGTATTATGAAAAGTATTTACATTATTCTGAATATTGTCCTCATATTTGTCGCCATATTTATTAAAAAGATTCGGGTTTTCAGTATCTGCCTATATTTCTGAGATGAGGTATTATGTATACTATTTACATTCTTCGGAATAATGACCGCATCTTTGTCGATATATATATAACAACGTTTCGGCCTATATCTCTGAGATGAGGTATTATGTACACTATTTACATTAATCGGACTATTGACCTCATATTTGTCGACATATTTATCACAACGTTTCGGAATTTCAGTATCTGTCTATATTTCTGAGATGAGGTATTATGTAAATTATTTACATTATTCGGAATATTGATCTCATCTTTGTCAACATATTTATCAGAAGGTTTCGGGCTTTCAGTATCTGTCTATATTTCTGAGATAAGGTAATATGTACACTATTTACATTATTCGGACTATTTTCCTGATATTTGTTGCCATATTTGTTACAAAGTTTCGGCCTTTCAGCATCTGTCGATATTTCTGAGATGAGGTATTATGTACACTTTTTACATTATTCGGACAGTTGTACTCATCTTTGTTGCCATATATATTAAAATGTTTCCGCCTTTCAGTATCCGTCTATTTTTCTGAGATAAGGTATTATGTGCACTATTTACATAATTCGGACTATTGTCCTCACCTTTGATGCCATATTTATTACAAAGTTTCGGCATTTAATTATCTGACGATATTTCTGAGATTAAATATTATCTACACTACATTATTCGGCCTATTCCACTCATTTTCTCGACATATTTATCACAAAGTTTCGGCTTTCAGTATCTGTGAATATTTCTGAGATAAGGTATTATGTACACAATTTACATTATTTGGACTATTGACCTCATCTTTGTCGCCATATTCATCACAATGTTTCGGTCTGTCTATATTGCTGAGATGAGGTATTATGTCAACTAATTACATTATTCGGAATATTGTCCTCGTCTTTGTCACCATATTCATCACAACGTTTCGGCTTCGCGGTATCTGTCCATATTTCTGAGATGAGGTATTATGTACACTATTTACATTATTCGGACTATTGGCCTCATGATTATCGAGATGTTTATCACAAAATTTCGACCTTTCAGTATCTGTCGATGTTTCTGAGATGAGGTATTACTTAAACTATTTCCATTATTCGGACTATTGTCATCATCTTTGTCGCCATATTTATCACAAAATTTCGGCCGTTCAGTGTGTGTCTATACTCATGAGATAAGGTATTATGTACATTATTCACATTATTCGGACTATTTTCCTCAACTTTGTCGACATTTTTATCACAACGTTTTGGGCCTTTCAGTATCTCTCTATATTTCTGAGATGAGGTATTATGTACACTATTTACATTATTCCGACTATTGTCCTCATATTGTCGCCATTTTTATCACAACGTTTCGGCCGTGCAATATCTTTTTATATTTCTGAGATGAGGTATTATATACACTATTTACATTATACGGACTATTGACCTCATCTTTATCGAGATGTTTATCACAAAGTTTCGGCCTTTCAGTATCTGTCTATATTTCTGAGATGAGGTATTATGTAAAATGTTTACATTATTCGGACTATTGTCCTCATCTTTGTCGCCATATTTATTACAACGTTTCGGTCTTTCAGTATCTGTCTATATTTCTGAGATGAGGTATTTTCTACACTATTTACATTCTTCGGACTATTGACCTCATTTTTGTCGCCATATTTATCACAAAGTTTCGGCCATACAGTATCTGTCTATGTTTCTGAGATGAGGTATTATGTACACTTTTTACATTATTCGGACGATTGACCTCATCTTTGTCGACATATTTATTACAACCTTTCGGCCTTTCAGTGTCTGTCTATATTTCTGAGATGAGGTATCATGTACACTACTGATATTAGTCGGACTACTGACCTATATTTCCCGGCATATTTATCACAACGTTTCGGCTTTCAGTATCTTTCGATGTGTCTGAGATGCAGTATTATGAAAAGTATTTACATTATTCTGAATATTGTCCTCATATTTGTCGCCATATTTATTAAAAAGATTCGGGTTTTCAGTATCTGTCTATATTTCTGAGATGAGGTATTATGTATACTATTTACATTCTTCGGAATAATGACCGCATCTTTGTCGATATATATATAACAACGTTTCGGCCTATATCTCTGAGATGAGGTATTATGTACACTATTTACATTAATCGGACTATTGACCTCATATTTGTCGACATATTTATCACAACGTTTCGGAATTTCAGTATCTGTCTATATTTCTGAGATGAGGTATTATGTAAATTATTTACATTATTCGGAATATTGATCTCATCTTTGTCAACATATTTATCAGAAGGTTTCGGGCTTTCAGTATCTGTCTATATTTCTGAGATAAGGTAATATGTACACTATTTACATTATTCGGACTATTTTCCTGATATTTGTTGCCATATTTGTTACAAAGTTTCGGCCTTTCAGCATCTGTCGATATTTCTGAGATGAGGTATTATGTACACTTTTTACATTATTCGGACAGTTGTACTCATCTTTGTTGCCATATATATTAAAATGTTTCCGCCTTTCAGTATCCGTCTATATTTCTGAGATAAGGTATTATGTGCACTATTTACATAATTCGGACTATTGTCCTCACCTTTGATGCCATATTTATTACAAAGTTTCGGCATTTAATTATCTGACGATATTTCTGAGATTAAATATTATCTACACTACATTATTCGGCCTATTCCACTCATTTTCTCGACATATTTTATCACAAAGTTTCGGCTTTCAGTATCTGTGAATATTTCTGAGATAAGGTATTATGTACACAATTTACATTATTTGGACTATTGACCTCATCTTTGTCGCCATATTCATCACAATGTTTCGGTCTGTCTATATTGCTGAGATGAGGTATTATGTCAACTAATTACATTATTCGGAATATTGTCCTCGTCTTTGTCACCATATTCATCACAACGTTTCGGCTTCGCGGTATCTGTCCATATTTCTGAGATGAGGTATTATGTACACTATTTACATTATTCGGACTATTGGCCTCATGATTATCGAGATGTTTATCACAAAATTTCGACCTTTCAGTATCTGTCGATGTTTCTGAGATGAGGTATTACTTAAACTATTTCCATTATTCGGACTATTGTCATCATCTTTGTCGCCATATTTATCACAAAATTTCGGCCGTTCAGTGTGTGTCTATATTTCTGAGATGAGGTATTTTGTAAAATATTTACATTATTCGCACTATTGCCCACATAGTTGTCGCCATATTTATTACAACGTTTCGGCCTTTCAGTATCTGTCTATATTCATGAGATAAGGTATTATGTACATTATTCACATTATTCGGACTATTTTCCTCAACTTTGTCGACATTTTTATCACAACGTTTTGGGCCTTTCAGTATCTGTCTATATTTCTGAGATGAGGTATTATGTACACTATTTACATTATTCCGACTATTGTCCTCATATTGTCGCCATTTTTATCACAACGTTTCGGCCGTGCAATATCTTTTTATATTTCTGAGATGAGGTATTATATACACTATTTACATTATACGGACTATTGACCTCATCTTTATCGAGATGTATATCACAAAGATTCGGCCTTTCAGTATCTGTCTATATTTCTGAGATGAGGTATTATGTAAAATGTTTAAATTATTCGGACTATTGTCCTCATCTTTGTCGCCATATTTATTACAACGTTTTGGTCTTTCAGTATCTTTCAATATTTCTGAGATGAGGTATTTTCTACACTATTTACATTCTTCGGACTATTGACCTCATTTTTGTCGCCATACTTATCACAAAGTTTCGGCCATACAGTATCTGTCTATGTTTCTGAGATGAGGTATTATGTACACTTTTTACATTATTCGGACGATTGACCTCATCTTTGTCGACATATTTATTACAACGTTTCGGCACTTCAGTGTCTGTCTATATTTCTAAGATGAGGTATTATGTACACTATTTACATTATTGGGACTATTGTCCTCATCTTTGTCGCCTTAATTGTCACAAAGTTTAGACCCATCAGTAACTGTCTGTATTTCTGAGATCGGATGTTATGTACACTATTTACATTATTCGGGCTATTGTCCTCATCTTTGATGCCATATTTGTCACAACATTTCAGCCCATTAGTATCACAACGTTTTGGGCCTTTCAGTATCTCTCTATATTTCTGAGATGATGTATTATGTACACTATTTACATAAGTCGGACTATTGTCCTCATCTTTGTCGCCATATTTATTACAACGTTTCGGACTTTCAGCATCTGCCTATATTTCTGAGATGATGTATTATATACACTATTTACATTATTCAGACTATTGTCCTCATCCTTGTCGCCATATTTGTCACATCGTTTCGGACCATCAATATCTGTCTGTATTCCTGAGATGAAGTATTATGTACACTGTTTACATTATTCAGACTATTGTCCTCATCATTCTTGCCATATTTATCCCAACGTTTCGGCCTTTTAGAATCTGTCTATATTTCGGTGATGATATATTATGGACACAATTTACATTATTCGGACTATTGTCCTCATCTTTATTGCCATATTTATTACAACATTTCGGCCTTTCATTGTCTCTCTATATTTCTGAGATGAGGTATTATGTACACTATTTACATTATTCGGACTATTGTCACCATCTTTGTTTCCATATTTTCACAACATTTCGCCCCTTTAGTATCTGTCTATATTTCTGGGATGATGTATAATGTACACTTATTTCATTATTCGGACTTTGTCCTCATCATTATCGCCATATTTGTCACAAATTTTCGGCTCATCAGTATCTGTCTATATTTCTGAGATGAGGTATAATGTTCACTATTTACATTATTCGGACTATTGTCCTCTTTTTTGTTGCCATATTTATCACATCGTTTCGGCCCTTCAGTATCTGTCTATATTTCTGAGATGATGTATAATATACACTATTTACATTATTCGGACTATTGTCCTCATCTCTGTCGCCGTATTTGTCACAAATTTTCGGATTATCAGTATCTCTCTATATTTCTGAGATGAGGTATTATGTACACTATTTACATTATTCGGACTATTGTCCTCATCTTTGTCGCCATATTTTTCACAACTTTTCCGCCCGTCTGTATCTGTCTATATTTCTGAGATGTGGTATTATGTACACTATTTACATTATTAGGACTATTGTCCTCATCTTTGTAGCCATATTTATCACAACGTTTCGGCCCTTCAGTATCTGTCTATATTTCTGAGATGAGGTATAATGTAAACTATTTACATTATTCGGACTATTGTCTTGATCTTTATTGCCATATTTATCACAACGTTTCGGCCCTTCAATATCTGTCTATACTTCTGATATGATGTGTAATGTACACTATTTACATTATTCGTCTATTGTCCTCATCTCTGTCGCCATATTTGTCCCAACGTTTCGGCCCTTCACTATTTGTCTATATTTCTGAGATCTTTGTTACCATATTCCTCACATAAACATAACTGATATACATGGCAGCAAGATGTGGCAATAGTCCGTATAATGTAAATAGACATCACCTTTTTTATAGAATCAGGATTTTGGCCATTTCAACTTGGTTCAGTGGTTAGCAAGTTTGTCTTGTTACATCAATTACGACTGAGTAGAGAGTTCGATCCACACTTGATGCTCTTTACTTGCCACCTTGTGCCTTATCTAAACTACGCTTAGCAAATCATAACAGAATTGAAGATGACACTCTACTTACGTATTTGAAAATCAAATTTGACAGGAAAGCATGAATCCTGAAGAGAGTTCCACTTGCGAATAGTGCGAGAGACGAAACTGTTAATATAGAACTTATGGTTGCATCAATTGTAAAGTCGAAGTACCAAATAGGTAAGTTCATAAAAACCGTTACCTAGAAAATATTTATAAAATACATGGTCTAGCTGTATGTAAATACGCTACAGTTCAAAATTTTGAAACCACCTCCAAAATTCGCACGGGACGAACTCAACAGAAGAGGGGAAAAAATGTAAAAGAGTAATCGGAATGCCCATAATTGAGCTGCAGTAATCGAGACTAAAGGAGGATATTTTGACGAGAACAAAATTTAATCATAAACACTTTTTTCTTTTACTCACAATACAATTTCTCATAAAACATCATGTCTCACTTTTTTTAACCATGTATAATAATTCTATATTATTTAAAGTTCAAAACAACTACTTTTTGGGTAAATTTAAAAAATTACCAATGGTGGATCCAAACCAATGAATTATATATATATATATATATATATATATATATATATATATATATATATATATATATATATATATTATGCTTTAGTTTTTACCTATACTATAACTCTGGCGGTCTGAAAAAAAAAACAGATAATGCAATTTGTAAATAAAAAATATTAGACAAACTTATATTTGGGGAAAAATCAATAAAAAAAGAAAAGACTAAAAACATCCGTACTGCTTGAAAATAATCAATCAGTACTGCAATTTCTAGCTAAAAGAAAAAAACATTGACAGAGTTAATAATTCTATGATTCACGCCGCCATACAATATGGCTGTATCTAATAAATTAGAGAAGGAATACTTTAGATTATTAAAGAATTTTCCCTTGTCGAACAACCTGTACAAAATATTTCACAAAAATACCGTTAAATTAAACTATAGTTGCTTGTCCCCTTAAAGGCAAATGCCAATATGAATGCTTAGTGTATAAGGTGGCGGTGTATAGCCAATAATAGTAATAATAATAATAGTAGTAGTGGTAGTTTTTTGTTATTTTTTTATTCATTCTGGTGGCCGCTTTATCAATAAAATGTCGTTTGGGCCAACCCTCTTTAGTCAGAATTTTTTATGCTAATTTTGTATTCTTTCTGGTGGACGTTTTATCAATAAAGTGCCGTTTGGCCTTACACTCTTTAGTCAGAATTATCCTGATGATCCGGTAGGTGAAGTGAAACCTATGTAGATAGGTTCTGGCACTTGAGGTATTAGATAGATAGATAGATAGATAGATAGATAGATAGATAGATAGATAGATCTTATGCAGGGTTACATTAGAACATGCACATATGCACTAAAAAATTGTACATTTTTGTTTCAAAGTCAAAAAAAAGAAAACGTTTTTAAACGTCCCATCAGGTGGGGGAACATGGTGTTACTACTTAGATAAGATAAATATTTACGGCTCAACTTTGTGTATTGAGCACCGTTTTTAAATTAATGTTTCTGAACGCTGTAATCTTACTGTTCTTTCTCCTACACTTTGATGTATATATATATATATATATATATATATATATATATATATATATATATATATATATATATATATATATTTGTGTATTTGGACAGCAATTGTACGAATGTTCTGAATAGTACAACGTTCCTATAACTCTAGATACCTATATAAAATAATCCATACATCCAGTTAAAAGTGAAAATAAAATCCTCATTCATAATGGCTAAACGTATAGCCGAAACCGCTCGGAGATGCAAAACATTCAAACAATTCCTACATAATTGATATATATATATATATATATATATATATATATATATATATATATATATATATATATATATATAATATATATATATATATATATATAGGTATATTATTTTATATTTATATTTACATACGGTTCGTCTCGGATATTAAGCACTTTTACCCATAAATATAGCATACCTCCAAAAATTATTTATGAAGTCGTCAAAAAACAAATGTTAGCGATTTATGACAGTTTTTATATACACAAAACCCTTTCAGAAAAAAATAAAAAAATAAAATAAATCTCCATAGACACTTAACCAGACTAGACGATGTCATCTTCCGCTTTAAATTTAGACACCCCAACCTTACCGTGACTTGACATCTGTGAATGTAACTGAGATATTGATACAAATTATTAACATCTTACATCTCTTTTTCTTTAAACAATTGCTCTAGCCGTTACCATAGAAATTTTGATTTCAATAATGAATATGCTTATAAAAGACGTAAATTTCAGAAATAAGCTATTCAAAAAAAAATTTCACTTGAAGATGGAACAGAGCTTAGTACTTTAATTCAATTTAATTCAAATAATTATATTGAAGTTTTCGGCTCTTGTTTTGAAACATGAGAACTCTTATGTAGCGTGTTGGAATGATATTTTTACATAAATAATTATATTTATGCTCTACTTTTGTATCGAGCACTATTTTTTAAAAATAATAACAAAAATACTAAAGAACTTTGGATTATTTACCTAACGAGTTCTTTCCTATTTTCTATATATTTTTCACACACACACACACACATATATATATATATATATATATATATATATATATATATATATTCAGAACACGGTACGAAATCTGCATTAAAATCCAATAATTTATTGAGCAGTATAATTTGTTAAGCGATATAAAATACATCCGACATCAAGCCCTCTAATTGGTAGATTGGAGGTTTTGAGGAAGGTGGCCCCACCTCTTAATTGCTGTTTTTACACCCTAAGTCGAGGTTAGGGTCTCAGATGTAGGCAAATAATGAACCCCCCAAACTAAAAGGAAAACCCTCACAACTATAAGAATACATATTTATAGGAAAAATTACCAGTAATATAAAAGATTACCAACAATACATTTTTAACAACATACTTTTATTGTAAAATGAATAATAATACATTTTATCGCTGAGGTGATACTTAGAATACGCGGAAATATATATATATATATATATATATATATATATATATATATATATATATATATATATATATATATATATATACGCACACTGCGTGTCAAATTATTATCGAGATAATTTTTTTATAATATTTCAAAAACCATCCAATCAATTCACACAAAACTTTCACACAATGTTGGCATCACTGACCTGCGCAATCACTGAAATTATCGTACTGATCTGCGCAATGTAAACAAACTGGCGCCATATTTGTTATCAGCACGGTGATTTGAGCGTGCCAAATTATTATAAAGATTAACATAAAACAGAAAAGCTTAAGTGAGAATTAATGGGAAATATACAATAAAACATTTAATAAAACGTCTCTTTGAAAATGAAAATACCAATTGAATTTTAAAAAGACCAAATTTGAAATAGTGAGCATTGAAATAACGGGAAATATAAAAGTTTTCTTAGAAACACGACGAAATATTCAAAATGCACAGGAATAATAAATATATTTTTGTTCTTTGTGATTTATATTTTTTAATGAAATGCTTAACTAGGTGTATACGTGTGAAAGTACAAAAAAGTTCATACATATCGAAATGAAAACTCTTCAAAAAAATGAATTCTCTCATTCACAGTCGAGAGCGAAAACTTTCATACATCGAACACACCCATGTAGTTGTAGAAAAAAAAGCGCTTCTGTAGCTTTTGTCAGTATGAATTAAATTTAGTATTTTTATTCAAATTGGACAGTGCGGAAAAATTACACAACTCACAAACTCAAAACGTAAGAAAGACACGTCTCAATGAGAATTCTTATTGTTAAGAAAATTTGAAAACATTTGGTGTAACGGTTAAAAAGTTATTAACAAAAATATAGCAAAATAATGCAAAGATTCAGTGGTTTTATATACGTATATATATATATATATATATATATATGTGTGTGTGTGTGTGTTTGTGTGTGTGTGTGTGTGTGTGTACGTTTGTGTGTGTGCGTGTCTGTGTGCAAATATATAGAAAAATAGGAATTAAAGTAATTAAACTGATCATTTTAGCTCCTATTTTTTAAAAAATGAGAACTCTTATGTAGCGATGGAATCATATTTTTTAAAAATAAGCATATATATATATATATATATATATATATATATATATATATATATATTAACCAAGCAAACTGGCAAAACATCTGCTACCGAGGTATAACTAACTTTGAAAATAATCGTCTCAACCATTTCAGAGAATTAAGAACCAACACTAAATCTTAGGCCAATGCATCAACCCATGGGATTGTCAACCCTTCAGTATGTCCCTCGTGTGGATGTGTTTGCAAATCCCGTGTAGGATTGTTGTCTCATGCGAAACATAAACATAAAAACTGAACTGACCAGGAGAGTCTATCATATATATATATATATATATATATATATATATATATATATGTGTGTGTGTGTGTATATATATATATATATATATATATATATATATATATAAGGGAACATAGACGTCAACACTTAGAGGCTCTAAATGTTGACTTCTATGTTCACTTTTATATTTACACACGCTCTATCTCTGATATTGAGCACTTTATTCCATAAATATAGCACACCTTAAGACTATATTTCTTCATATATATATATATATATATATATATGTAATGCTGATATATATATATATATATATATATATATATATATATATATATATATATATATATATATATATATATATACCGTGTGTAACACCAAAATTGTCCAAATCGTGTAAAAGCAAAATTGTCCATTTGTTTGATGAAACTTTCAACTGAACCGTTGTATCTTAGAAATGATTAAAGATATCTTACTGGAAATCTCCGAGTTTTTTATAACACTATTCGTCTCTACTTTGAGCAATAATAATGTATAATTACTCTCCAAGCTTCAGAGAAGAATCATGATGAAATCGATCATAAAATAAATCATGTTCATCATTAATTAATCCCAGCTAAGGATCGGAAGCTCATGAATTATTGAAATAAAGTTAAAATCTATATATATCATTCCAGGATCATTTTCCAGTTTACAAGATGATCTTTGCCCTTTCTAACCTATCCGGGAATAACAAGGTACTTCACATGTTTCACGTAATTTCATTTTCAAATCGTTTTTCAGTGCTCTTTGGACTGTCATAGCTGAAACTCATCTCTCACGTGCGTCTCATGAATTGGATCTTTTCTAATTTAGATTTAAGTTGAAATGATCACCCCTCTTCCTGTTGTGACCGCTTGATCTAGTTTTTCTCTCTACTGTTCCCTCTTTTTTAAAACTTAATAGCAGTTCTCTTGATGGTTCTTGAATGGACATTGAAGATGGAAACTAGAGTATGAATGTTGCTACCATTAATGAAAGCCTGAATAATCTTTTTCCTCTCACCATTGCTCAATTGGGATGACAGTGGGGCTGAAACAAAACGATTTTAACCTGTTGTCTTTCTAACTGAATAACTCAGTGATTTTTACGACATATAGTGTCAAGATGACTAAACGTCTTATCTGAAAACCTGGATAAAAGAAACTCGGTTTAGTGTTTTCTTTTAGATATTAAACATTTTGGGGATGGATAATTATTATGATGTTACACGATTTGGACAATTTTTCTGTTACACCAATATATATATATATATATATATATATATATATATATATATATATATATGGGGGGTGTGGTGATAACAAAGCCATAAATGGTCTCAGTGGAAGTCTGAAAGAAAATACATTTATGGTAAGCAATCATTGCAATAAAATGCTCGATATCAGAGATAGGGCATTAATAAGACTGATACCAGTCAAATTTGTCACATAGTTGATTAATGTTATGTTCAGCAGCCCGGCTTCAGAGTTTCGAAGACGAACCTTTTTGTAATCGTTCGGGTCCACCCGATATATAGATCGCCTATGTACCACGGCGCATAAAAGAAGACTTTTTCTTTATTTCTAACAAAAATTACCTTTTTCTTAATACTTTGATTAGCTTTTGTAATACGTCTTTGCCTATCCAAATCTACTTTCGAATTTCACTTTCCATCGTCCGCTAAAACACTTCCCAGATCATTGAATTGTTGCACTCATTTGATTTTGATATCTCCAGATCGTGATTTCCATGTTGGGCTTTCCCTATTGCTAACAACCATGCATTCCGTCCTTTTGCAATTGAGGATTTTAGTCTATTCTTCTCTGCACTGTCTTCTAAACTGCCCTAGATTAAAACACACACACACACATATATATATATATATATATGTGTGTGTGTATGTATATATATATAAATTCTTTTTATAGATACAAATATTTAAGTAAATGCTCTGTTTATAATAAACAAGATTTACCAGCCTGAATGCCCGAGAAATTTTCACAGAAAATATTCGTCCTCCAACAGGAATCGAACCTGTATCCTATACGGAACCGTGATTTAGCTTGACGTGCCTTTACCGATTTGGCTACAGAGGAGCGTTCGGTTAGCAAGGTCGAATTTACTGTATTTGAACTTCAATCTTCTATGAATCTCTCAAGTACATTCATATCAATGGCGTATCAAATATAAACAAATGACGTCACACATATATATATATATATATATATATATATATATATATATATATATATATATATATGGTTGGTGCAAGATGATTCCGCCGATTACAATATATGTGGTTCAACAATTCAGATGACCTTCACATATAGTTTAAGTATAATGCTAAAGATTTTCAGAAATCCTCGGTGTTGTTGCCATACACCCAACTAAAAAGCAAAAATAAAATCATCCTTGATAAAGGCTAAAAGTATAGCCAGAAGCTTTTGGAATTATAGAACACTTGGACAGTTTCTACACAATCTGCGTCCAAGAAAGAAAATACTTGTTCGAACAAAAGAAAACCTTAATCGTAGTACCTTGTCTGACGTTTTTAATGAAACACAGACAGACACACACACAGGCACACATATATATATATATATAATTTCTTATTTAAGTAGCAAAATTTATTTAAGTAGTATAAAAATCTTTTATACGTGTTTCGTTAAAGACGACTGGCATTGTACTGCGATTAAGCATTTTATTTAATTTTTCTGGTGTTCATATAAATGTTATCTTTTCTGTATGTAAAGATTATCCAAATGTCTTGTATATCCGATGCTTTCGGCTATTATTTTAGGCATTATCAAAGATGATTTTTATTTTTAACTGAATGTATGAATCATATATGTTTTATATGTATCTACAGTTATAGGATTTTTTATTTTATTTTCAAAACACGGTCAGCACATTATAGCCGTATTCATAGTTGATGTTATTGATTGGAGGCTTTTTACTTTTTTTTATTATTAGTGCTTCCGTTATTTTTAGTCTTTTTTTACATGCGGATGAAACTATTATGCAAGTAAAATATAATTATTTTTTATATTTATTTAGTGTTTGGAAAATATTCGGACATACCGAATATTCGGACAATGTTTACCTAATTTATATCCAGAAAAGAAAAAAATTATAAGAACACAAGAAAAATTAAATAAAAAATAATAACCGCATTACCTTGTCTGTCGTTTTTTATGAAACTTATATATATATATATATATATATATATATATATATATGTATATATATATATATATATATCCGAACACAGTGTTGGTATAGATGGAATAAAATTCCGTAAACCAAAAACACAATTTTTCAAAAAGGGCTCAATACAAAGTAGAGCAAATAATATTTATTCAAAAATTATAACATAACCATGTTATAACTTCACTTCAAAAATAGCCATTTTGTTTCAACACTTCTAGTGTCTTATCAAAGTCGCGAAATTAACAGTTTTTTTGTTTTTTTAATTCAAAATCAAATTTCGAAAATTACGCTCCGAAGATGACAATTCAAAGTTGTCGAAAGTACTTGGCATGTGTCTTCCATCTGACAACAACTCGATTATCTTAATATTCAAGGAATTGATAGTAAGTTAATGTCCCATTAAGTTCTGTCAGCAACGTGATTTCGCCCTTAATCACATTAACATTGCTATTTAATTCTTTGTATAAATTGTTTCTTTATGATATATATATATATATATATATATATATATATATATATATATATATATATATATATATATATATATATGAGTATACAGAGTGCGATGGGTAAATTGTCATCCCACACAAGCAGGAGGTCCCAGTCATGACTGATAGACAATTTCTGCGACCACAACATCCACTTATATTTGGCCACTTAAGTCCTCAGGCTTACCCCCTCCCTTGATTATTATGCGTGGGCGGAGTTGAGCGAAACAAAACTCCTTGTAACACCAAAGATGAACTGAAGGCAAGAATTATGCCAGTATTTACCAACTTAAGGAAGGAGACCGTGCAAAAGAGTTGCAGGAGATTCCGAAGTCGTCTGGAAGCCATGGTTGAAGCGAATGACGATTTTATTGAATAAATTTCCTCTTTAGTATTTCAAGATATTTTTGTGTAGTTTTTTTTTAATATATCTGTTAACAGAAGATATCAGTGTCATTTACAGGACAATTTATCCATCGGACCCTGTAGATACTAAATTGGAAACATGCCAAGACAAAGCAGTATCAACATACTTGTGTGTTTGCGTGAGTAAGTGGATTTTATTTCAAGTGGATTATATATTAAAGTATTAGAAATATTTTATGATTTTACGAACACTGCTTGCATGTCTGTGTCACTGTGTATGTTCCTAGCCGCCTGTCATGCGAAGATAGCCGTGTTTCTATTTGAAATTGAACTGAAATCACACGACTGGTCGCGTTCTTTTCTCGTTCCTTTCAAAACTAAACCCACTTATTTTAATTTCAATACACACGAAAGTTTAGTATGGTAGAACGTTGCCTATATGGGCCACAATCAGTTGGCATACATCAAAACGACCAGAAAACACATCGTCGGGCTTTTTTCTTTCTTTTAATGTGCGTCATTATGTGTTGTTTTTTTTTTTACCATTCAAATTGTGCTTTTACTGATCCAATTATATAAGTATATGTTTATATAGATATCTACATATAAAAAGATTTATGCTTTAGAATATACAAAATAATGCTATATATATATATATATATATATATATATATATATATATATATATATATATATATTAATTGATTTAAAATATGGTTTTTCCGCTACACAGTTCTAACCATGTTTCAAAAATGGAATGTCCGAATTTAATTTTGTAATTAAATTAAAAACATTAGTTCCACTTCATCCTCAAGCGAATTTTGGAGTAACTTTTAAGAACACCGGATTATATATCTTACTGTTCTTTCTTTTTATATATATATATATATATATATATATATATATATATATATATATATATATATATATATATATATAGGGTGTCCATAAAGTTCGTATGCACTTTAAAAAATTTATAACTTTATTTGTATTTGCGATAGAAATAATCTGTAAAAAATGTTATAAAGTTTAATGTACCTAGTTTTAAGTATAGCTAAAATAACTAATGTGATTTCAGGCATTGCTGTAAATCATTTGGCAAATGTTTTCCGTGAACTGCAAAATTGTATTACCCTTTGTATTGCTAATGATGGAGGACATATGGAAACTTAAATAAAATTTCAATAAAACTTTAAAAAATATAGATTTACCTCTTTCTAATCCCTTAACGTGCGCACGAACTTTATGGCTTTATGGACACGCTGTGTGTGTGTGTGTGTATATATATATATATATATATATATATATATATATATATATATATATATATATATATATATATATATATATATATATATATATATATGTTTCTACGTCTATAGTATATAGTATAGCTAGCCATTCGTATTGGAGGATACCGGTCTACTAGTGCGGCTAGCCAATCCCTACTGTGCAGGCGCACTTGTGTTTATTCAACACCACTGAAGTGGTTTATACTGCAGCTATTCTGAGCAGGATCTTACGTTTTCTGGGAAAGGGCGTGTTACCTAGCAAAAAAAAAGCTAATATTAATTATATTAAGAAACAAGTCACAAGCCCTCGGCACAGGGTTCCATCTACATCTATTATTAATATGTATATATGTCGTGTATGTCATTTATATTAATGGAATATATATAAATTAGCTAAAGTAACTTCAATGAAGAAATAAATTGAATAACATATATATTTCTTCTTTTCTCCTCAGTAATTTTATAGTTGTAAACTTAATAGCGATTAAATTTTGATTTTGAAATTAACAGTTTTTAATTTTAATATTAAATTTTATCATATAATTTAGTAGTAATTATTTGTTGGAATAAATTCTTTTTTAATACTACCCATATTTTAAACATCTGAATAGATATTATAACATGACTTCGTTGTGAAGCTTTTTGAATTTTCCTATACTTGTATTTTCATTGGTCCATCTAGCCTTTGTAACAACATTTTCCCCTTGCGAAGGATAGTTAATTAATTTGAAAATTTTAAATCCATTTATTTTACATTCAACGTCATCACTTGATAAGACACTGAGGGTGTTGAAACAAAATGGCTATTTTTGTAGTGATTTTATAACATATTTATGTTATAAATTTTTTTTAAATAAATAATTATATATACATATATGTTTGGGTTATCCGGTGGTATGGTTTTCAGGTACTTTCCAAATTGACCATGGTGAGATTCGAACCCGGGACAATATCTGGTCAGAATCTAACCACATGGTCAGAATCTAACCACTCGGCCACGTTCCCATTCTCTTCTATAACAGAAAATGTTTATGTATGTATGTCATATTTATATTAATGGAATATATATATATATATATATATATATATACGCACACACACACACACACATATATACATATATATATATACACACACACACATATATATATATATATATACACACACACATATATATATAAAAAATATACTAAGAGCTACAAAGGACAGGAAGGTGTGGAGAGTCAGGATCGACATGTTCTGAGGGGACATGGCACATAGAAGAAGACGAAGGTGGAGGAGAAACTGAAAATTCTAGAATTCAAATACGTGAATGGATCAATAAACAAAAGGAAATAAATTATTTTTAACAGTTGGCACTATCACTTGACAAGAAACCAGAAGTGTTGAAACAAAATGGCTATTTTTGTAGTGATATTATAACATGCTTATGTAATAATTCTTTAATAAATAATATTTGCTCACACACACACACACATATATATATATATATATAAAGAGAGACAGAGGAAGGAAGAAAGAGAGAGAGTTAATTGCAACATCGTAAAGAAGAATGCCGACTTTGATCTGAATAGAGTATGTACATTCTCGGGTCTAGCACATTTCAGATGTGCCACGGTGCACAGGTCTACCCCGTGATGAAATAAAGTATTCCGTGAAAGAGCCAGGTTACATTTCTAAAATGGAAATTAAAAACTGCAAACTTACACAATTTTCTGACCTGTGCCCTTTTTAACATGTATTGGACATAATGGCATGGTGCCTGACTCATTCAGTTAGCCCACCTACAACTTTTGCTGTATTCATCAACGGGTGCAAAATGAGGAGATGGATATATTGCAGTATGATTGTATGAACATGGGAAGACAGGCTTGTGCTAGTCATAATGGATGGTTGTACCCTTTCATGACAGACTGTTGCATTCTCAACAAGGCTCCATGATTTGAACGCCTATTTGGGTCTCATGTTCACTCCAAGCTTTAAATGGAACTCATGTATACGATCCATGGCTAACGATGCTCGTTCTATCACTCCAGTAAGTACCTGACGCCATCTGCCATACTTTATCTTTACAAGAGTCAGAGTAGACCAAAAATAGATTATTATAGCTACGTTTTTGGCTGCACAATCCTCACTTTCAAACCATGACAGAGTTCAAAATTGTTTACGAGGTTTTATGGGAGAATACACATTGCATACTGTAGGATCTTTCAAAAAAATGGATAGTCACCAGTTTATCACTATAATCACAAGCCCATCGCTATAATCACAAACCTATCACGATTTAAGCTATAAACCTATCACCATAGTCACAAGCCTATCACTATTTAAGTTTCAAGCCTATCGCTATAATCACAAGTCCATCAATATTTCAGTCACAAGCCTATCACTATTCGTCACAAGCCTATCGCGATAGCCACAAGCCTATCGCTATAGACACAAGCCTATCACTATTTCAGTCACAAGCATATCACTATTTGTCACAAGCCCATCGCTATAATCACAAACCTATCACGATTTAAGCTATAAACCTATCACCATAGTCACAAGCCTATTACTATTTAAGTTTCAAGCCTATCGCTATAATCACAAGTCTATCAATATTTCAGTCACAAACCTATCACTATTTAATTCACAAGCCGAGCACTATTTGCCACAAGCCTATCGCTATAGTCGCAAGTCTATCACTGTTTAATTCACAAGCCTATAACCATAGTCACAAGCTTATCACTATTTAATTATAGCTATAATCACAAGCCTATCACTATTTAATCAGAAGCCTATCACTACTCTATCGCTATTTCCAATGTAAATAATCAGATAAGCTCCATCCTTTAGTTCAGACCTTTACACCTTAATTACACGCCATGCTGCGTCCATGTAGTCGAATTACCAGCATTTCCCCCGTATTTCAATTGTGGGGGGGGTTCCATTTAGAAATCCTTTTCCCAAGTGCAGCGACTTTGTGAAACAGACTCCAGCGTGGATGGTTTCTTGATCAATACAATCTCAACCTCTTCAAATCAAGGATCGATCGTTATCTGTCCTCATAATCTTCACTTCCTACAACCTTTTCTTACATTCGTTTCATGAATCTCATTGACTAACCCTCTAACTTGAGTGTCAATCCAAACTTGTATTGAGTTAACGTTATTATCTAATTTGTGCACAAGGTATACATGGGATATATTAAGTTTGACTACTGTTGATGCACCTTTGTTTTGGAACATGTCTACATATTGATTTGTACAAGAGATCGCTTAATGTAATCCATCTGAAGATGATGAGACAAAATGGAAAATGTATTAACGACGCGTTTCGCCGAGAGCGTCTGCTCTCTTTGACTTTCTCAGGTTAGAGTTTTAAAAAAAAGACAAAACTGTATGTGAGGAAAAATGACTTGAGATCTCTGAGTTTAAGTAGGAACCATAAATCAAATTAAATGAGATAATTTATCACTTGCAATGTCCAGACTCAAGAAATATTGTCCCCCTGTTTGTACACCTTTGTGCAAATTAGTTGAAACAACAGCTTTAGTTTCCTTTCTTTCACCATACGGTCAGTTTTAGACCCATTGGAATGACAGGGTGTAATTGATTTCTATTTTTTCCTCAGATTAGGTCATTTGCAGTGGTGTGCAGTAATATGAATCCATTTTCGGGGTGCATGGTGAAATTTGTTTGACTTGAAACATATTGCGTTATATATTTCGAATAGTTGTCTTACGGCCATTGTCTGTGATGGACGCTACTCCAGGGAAGCGTACGAAAATTGTAACGCTGCACAGACACATTGACAAGCCTTACCATTGTGCAAATTAAAGTATCGAAAATTCTTCTGATTTACATCCAATCGAGAATCTGTGATCAATCTGCAAGGAACGACTTCGTGGAATGGAGATACGAAGTACTAACATGTGCACTGGGTCATGTTTCATTGGAAAAATACGAAAAAAAGTAAGCAATAACGAATTATTCGTTTTGCTTCAATTTGCACAAGCGTGTATTTTTGTTTTATTTATATCAAAGGCGTTTAATGTTGTTGAATTTTAAATCAGTCCACCAAAACTAAAGAGTGTTTTTTTTTATTATATACCAGATTATAAGACGCACCCCGATTAAAAATTAAGAATTTTCACAAACCTACATACACATAGAATTTTCTACAGTTTTAATGGGTGCACGTGTCTGATCAATGAGAACTGACCAAAACACAATTGAAAATATCAGTGCTTTCTGTCTTTTTGTCTGTTTTCTCTCAATCTCTGACAAAGCTTTAATAAAGATGAAACATGTTAGATTGATAAATGTTTCCTATTTGTTCTTTTATTTTTTCATAAATACATATGTGGGTGTGTGTTAAAAATGTTTTAAGATATGCTCTATTTATACGTATATGTCTTCAGTATCAAAATAGGGTGTGTGTAAAAATGGATACTTCAAGCCTGAAACAGACGTTCGCCTCATGGTGTTGACCTCAGTGTCCACTTTTATATATATATATATATATATATATATATATATATATATATATAATGCTCAAACACTAATATTCCATGACATTGGAATCGTAATCACGATACAATTCATCAGACCTACAAATTCAAAAATAAATCAGAAAATATAACTCCGGGTATAAAAAACAATATATATATATATATATATATATATATAATAAGGTATTACATCATTCCAACATATACATATGTAAACCGTTGTAGCGTTGTATATATATATACACACCTGGCCCTGTATTATATACATATTTTCAAGGTAACTTTTTTTTTTTTTGATGAACTTACATATTTAGTACGTCGATTTTGCAATTTATATAACCGTAAGTTCTATGCTAAAAGTTTCTTCTCTCGTACTTCTCGCAAGTCGGTCGAGCTCTCTTCCACTCAAATTTGATTTTCGAAAATGTAAATGCAATGCTATCTTTAATTCTATTAAGATTTACTGTGCGTTATTTAGATCTGGCACAAGGCCGCAAGTAGAGAGGCACCAGTGTCAATAGAAATCACTGCTCCGTCGTGATTGATCTAATGATACACGCTTGCTAACCAGTGATCCACGTCAAAGTGGCCAAATGTTCAAGAAAGAAAAACTTCACTGAGTGTCAAGTTCATTATTGCACCCTAAATGAATAGTCATGGATGCAATACAGAAGCATCGAACATTACATATTTACATTCCAAACATCTCTCCAGAGACACACGGATTATATATATATGGTTTGCGTTGGTGGATTTTGTTTGCTGTGTTAATGTCTAAATCTACTTCTAATTATACTTGATTCTAAGGGTAAATATTAGTCGGTTTTATACTTAAGACTATAACTAAATATTGGTTAACTTTATACTTAAGACTATAACTAAATATTTGGTCGGCTTTATACTTAAGACTATAACTAAATATTGGTCGGCTTTATACTTCTTAAGACTATAAGTAAATATTGGTAGGCTTTATACTCAAATATAAATAAGTCTCAAATATAAGCCTGACCAATATTTAGTTATAGTCTTAACTAAATATTGGTTAGGCTTATATTTGAGACTTAGGCAAACATTGTTTGGGTTTATACGTAAGTATATAAATAAACTTTGGCCATATTTATATTTGAGCCTATAAGTAAACATTAGACTTTTTATCTGAATCTAAACACGTAAACATCGATCTGGTTTACGCATGATTATATAAGTAAATATTAGTCGGCATTATACTTGATTGTATAGATAAAAATTGGTCAGATTTATAATTTATTCTGCGCGAAAACATTGGTTGGGTGTATACTTGAGTCTGTAGTTAAATATTGGTCAGATATTTTTCTACACACAACATGTGAAACATGTGCGATACCCTGCTATCGTCAACCGCCAAACAGGGGTGGTAACAAAGTTTCGGTGGCTAAGGCGGTACTGCCACCCCTGGCGCCACCATCAACTTTTGCCACCAAACACCGTATTGTTTTGTTTTGGTTTTTTTTTTTGGGGGGGGGGGTGCAGATGTGTTAGTCTATACATTTTTTTTTTTTGTGGCAACTGCAAGTCAGATTTTCAACGTTGTGCTAAAAATATTACCAGCAATACATTTTTGCAAAAAATAAAAAATATTACCAGCAATACATTTTTTTTAAAATTACAATATACTTTTGAAAGAAAAAAATACTACCCGCAATACATTTTTGAAAAAAAGATATAACCAGCAATAATTTTTTATATATTTGAGAAAATAAAAAACATTACCAGCAATATATTATTGAAAAAATATATATAACCAGAAATACATTTTTGAAAAAATAAAAAATATTGCCAGCAATACATTTTTGAAAGAAAAAATTTTACCAGCAATACATTAAGAAAAAATATTACCAGCAATACATTTTTGAAAAGAAAAATCTTACCAGCAATACATTTTTGAAAAGAAAAATCTTACCAGCAATACATTTTTGAGAAGAAACATTTTACCAGCAATATATATTCTATTCATAGAAACCTATCCTAAAAATCTTGTCGCCATTAAATAACCCACTGGGATGTTGATATGCCGTAAAACAAACAAAACCAATTGGATTTGAAGTCGACTGACTTGAATAAAATAGCATTTGTAAACATAAAAGTATCGATGACATTTCCGCAACTATTTCAGCCACCAAGGAAGATGGAATAATTAACTACTAAATTTACTAAATAAATCCGATGTCAGTAGTTAACTTGCTGGTGACAAGCATATAAAGGGAGTTGCTCATTAGGGGGTGAAATTCATTTGTTATATGCGAGAAATTTTGGGATGGCAATAAAGGATTTTATGGTGCTTCCAGGCGGAAAGGAATGAAATGAATTTCATTAATAGCAATCATAGAACCAGTCCTCATTTCACCTACGACATTTCACTGACGTAAAACTTAAGAATTACACACTATTTTATGTACCTGAAGGGAATATAACCTTTTTTTCTGAGTCCATTTTGACACATTTTAAAGAGATTAAAACATCCTAACATTCAACTCACATAAAATTTGAAAATATTTTTAAGTCTATTATTTTATACAAAAGAAACTAATAAAATTAGTAATAAAATACATTTGTAATGTTTTTTATTACCATACAGTCTTCCCAATGTCCTTGTAGCCTCTTTTTAAAAGTTATAAATTTTAATGTACTGAAAGATATAAAAATAAAATCGCACATTTATATAAGGAAAGCATAAATACTGCATTCTTTAATTAACGTGAATGTGTTTAATAAATCCTTTATATTTCGTTTTATTGAACATAGAAACAAAATTCTCCTTTTTCTGTAAAAAATACTTTTTTGTGTAGTCTGAATGATCACTTGGCGTGAAACTCAGAGTAACAATATCGATCTGCTAGTGTTACTGTTCTGTCTTTGTTTGAATTATAGAGACATTGAGCACTTTAAGTTTTCACAGTGATACTTTTTTTATTATTATTTCTGTGTTTTCTTCCTTTTCTTTTGTCTGTTTTCTTATATATATATTTTTTTTCTTTGGGCTTTTCATGTTTTTGACTTTGTCGCAAGAGTTAGTTTTAACGTAGGTACCTCAACGAAATGTAAACAAAAAAGAGCATAGCATGATGAAAAAGACGCCAAACTTGACGGAAACAAAATTGTATCATCTATTATTAAATTGTTCATATTATTATTAAAGAGGAAAGATCAAAGTATTTTGGGGGTATTTTTTTACATTTTTTAATCGTTCGTAGCACGTCCGAAATTTTCGTTAAAAATCTTGTTTTTTTTTTGTCAAAAAAAATGACAGATAATCCATCATTTTCAATCATTTTTTTCCATTTTATAAAAAAGATGAAAATCTCACTTTGAAATTCTTTTAGAAATCAATTATCATTTTTTCAAAACTTATTTTAATAAAATCAGAAATTATTATGTTTATTTAAAATATTTTGAACCAAGCTTAACTTAGCGTCTGCGCCGAAAAAATGTAATTTGAAAATAAAACAAAACAGGTCATAACCTTTCGCGTCACGTGACAGGTGACGAAAGACATTTTCATGACGTTTAGATAACTTACGGGAAGATAATTCTTTCTACGGATGGAAGGAAGTGAAATTATTTAGATTTAAGTGAACAAATTATTTACCTCGTTACTTTTGAGGAAAACTTTCAGCGCTCTAATTTTTATTTTTATTTTTATTTTTTTTTTTTTTTTGTACTTAGCTTTCATCTTTGCGTTTACGATGCTTTATGGAAAATATATTATAAAGAAATTAAAAAATAAGACTGTTAAGAGTGAGATTAAATTTCATAAGAAAGGTATCTAATTAATTTATAGGTACCTTTCTTATGAAATTTTATCAGAAGTGTACATAAAATACTATAATTTTATGTACATTTATTACATTTTATTGTGTTATTTGTATTTCCATTCATTTTATTATTAATTTTGATATTTCATTCATGGAAAAATGTCATAACTGAGATTAATATAAAGATAAGATCATATAAATTTCATAAGATAATACTGATACTTGTAGGTACCCTTCTCAGTTGAAACTAAAAAATAAAATTAACTTCTCTATACGTGTTTCGCAAAAGTAAAGGCTTTAACAGCGGAGAACAATGCTTAACTCAACAAGGAAACTTTCGTATTTCATTGTATTCGGGTTGATCTTCCGTACTTTATAATTACCGCCCGATTATAAACACAAAATTAGATTTCTTAATTACTGCAGATCTTCTGATTAGTCGAAATGATACAATTTACAAAGCGCTAAAAAATAATCTATCTCATAAGGACACTAAGAAAACCCGATGCGGCTTTTAACTAATTTTATAATATTTTAGTAACTTAATGTAAAAATCTCTATTATAATTAAAGAAATAACAAATAATTGTATTAAAAATTCAATTTTCATTGAAAAATTTTTTTGCTTTCAGAAAATATTGTCCATATTCATAAAAAAGAACTAAAAACAATTAAAGCATTTGAAATTAAATATCTTTGTTTTATTGAGTTTTGTATGTTACAATTCAGAGCTGATTTTCAGGTACTGCGGATCCAATTAAAAAAAAAAAAGAGAAACATGATTTGCATTCTTCAAAGCCTTGTGTTTTTAACTTTAGTAATCACTAAACCCGATGCGATCGAATTTCTAGCGTTTTCATAAAATTAGTTATGGTGGGAGAGTAATAAATGTTAAAAAATATTTCTGTCATGATTTTAATAAAAAAAAAAAACATATTTATAATAATTTCGATCATCTGTGAATAGTTTCTGAAAGTTTCATTAACATCCGACAATTATTTTTATTTTTGCAAGATTTTCCAAATTAATGTGTGTTATACAAAAAAAAACGTGCTAAAAATTGTTATTTATTAGTTCCGGTTGGTACAAAGAGAAACAAGGTTTTTTTAAATCAAAATTCAAAATGTTCTAAAAAGAAGGAAAAATTTTTTAAAATAATTAAAAAAAAAACAAACTTTGGTCATTCCTCTTCATAATAACATAAGCATTTTTGACGATAAAATTTTGTTTTCATGAAGTTTGGCGTCTTTTTCATCAGACTGCTCTTTTTTAGCTATTTCGTGGAGGAACCTATTTTAACGGATGGTATGTTTGAGGTTAAAAGTGTGCAATAGCCCGAATAGATTGTGCAAATATATAAATGTGGACACTGAGTTCAACATTGGGCGGCGACAGTCTGTTTCAAGCTTGGACGCAATGTTCAGATGGCCTGAACATTCCATTCAAGTATTAATGATACCGTCTACACCCAATCTTAACTTTTATATATATATATGTATATAATTTTACATATATATATATATGTGTGTGTGTGTGTGTGTGCGTGTGAAGAAATATAGCTTTAAGATATGCTATATATATGGGGTAAAGTGCTCAATATCGGAGATAGAGCGTATGTAAATATAAAAATAAAAGTGATGATTGCGTCCAGCATGAAACAGCCTGTCGCCTTTGAGTGTTGACTTCAATGTTCACTTTTATATTTATATTTACACACACACACACACACACACACACACATATATATATATATATATATATATATATATATATATATATATTTATATGCAAGCTTCGCAAAGTAAGAAATATTTACTACTTGAAATCTTTGAAGCAAAAATTTAAAATGAACATTTCATAATTGGCTTTTTCTAATTAAAGAAAGTTTTACAAATACACAAATGCACAAATACACATAATGCACACACTCAATTAAGCTGAAAAATCGAAACATCCTTGATAATGGCTAAAGGTATAGCCGAAAGCGCTCGGAACTATAAAACATTTGAACAGTTTTTACACACTCTTTGTCCAGAAAAGAAAGCTCTTGTTAGAACACAAGAAAAATTCAATAAAAAGCTTAACCGTAGTACCTTGTCTGTCGTTTTTAATGAAGCATGCATAAACTAAGGATTGCTGCGTAAATATTCAACTATATATATATATATATATATATATATATATATATATATATATATATTACCAGCAATAAGTTTTTGAAAAAAATATTACAGCAATGCATTTTTTTTTAAATATTACCAGCAATTCATTCTTGGAAAAAAATATTACCAGCAATAAAAATTGATCAGCACTAAATAACCCATTGAGATTGTGATGTAATGAATATGCATACACCTGGGTTCCCCCTCACAGTAATAAGATTGGCTGGTGTCAGCCATAAATACAGACTGATGTGGAGGTACAGGACGACGCCTATTGACTACGCCTATAATCTTCGGCTATTGCTTACGCCTATTGCCTACCACTAAGACGAGGACCAGTCCATTACGGTTACCTGCTAGATTTTCCTACCCGATTACAGTAGTCAACAACCACTTTGCTACTTCGAACAAAGATATCCTTTCCAGGACATATCAGGTTGCCATAAAATAAAATAAACCAAACCAAACAATCGGTAATTCTTTAGAAATATATTCTTACAACCAGCCAATTCCTCAACCAGTCCCGTCATTAAGGCCATAAACATAATTCATGTCAGATTAAATGAAAAGTCCATTCCTAAAAATTGCTTTAC
>OZ010608.1:18813210-18843210 GCA_963932145.1 Acanthosepion lycidas | reverse complement strand
GTTGATCCGATAGAATTTACTTAGAATGTAGTTAGTATGGGAGTCGATAATTTTGTACATGTCATTTGTACAGGAATAACTTATTTTGATGGTTTTCCTATTGAAGATCTTGCTTAGAGGGTTGTTTTTTAATGTTTATTTATTAACTTCAGAAGTTATATGCTCTGTTATAATAAATACATTGACCTCTGCTGTATTTCAAACAGAAACTATATTGATTGGAATCGATATGTTTTTGCTCTTTTAGTCGTCTTTCATTACAACGTAATCGTCTTTATTAAAAAAAAATCTTCCAAAAATAAAATATACTTTTCTGAAATTTTATTTGAGAAATATTCGCTGATGTAAAGTATAAAAAATCTGATTTGAAACAAATATTATTTTTTAAGTTTAAAATAATACAGAAATACATGTTAAACCAAACAGTAGCCGTGTTCTTAAATGACAGTAGCGATGTTTACGTGTTTATACGAAGGATAACAACGTAATGACAACTTTATTGTTGTTCTACGAACATTTTATCTGCTATCTTTTTTATGTAATTTTGATGTTATCAGTAATGTTAAAAATGTTGGAAAATATTCTCCGTAATCTAATTTTAGGAATGTTGACTTTAAATTTACTGTAATCATCATTCTTTTAAATCCTTGAGCTTAAAAACTGATATTAAGCTTTACTATTTAATATCATCTAAAAGGCTGAAATTAATACAGAATTTTAAAAGATTTAAAACTTAATAAATTTTTCTAATTAAAATTTTAAACAAATTTTTCTTATAAAAATTCGTTATTCGTCGAAAAAAAAATTTTCTTCAGATAATAGTGTCTTTAATATATTTTATTTATAAAAGCAATTAGATGCTTTCCTAATTAAATAATGTCAAAGTTTTATTGCATTTTTATTTTCCGATTCGAAGCAGATTTTCGGTTTTAAATGGTGTTGCCGTTGGACAAAAACAAAATGTTTACTAAAATTCTCCAAGGACTTCAGCTTTTAACTAATATAAATATGATGAGGCGGAAATTGTAATTTCTCGAAATTTCAGAAAATTAAATAAGTGGGGATTTTCTTAAACAAGAATTCAAAAATAATTTCATTCATTTGTGAATGAGTTTTGAAAATTCCATTAAAATCCAACAATTATTTGATTTCTACAAGAATTTCCAAATCAATGCGTTTTTTTACCGGAAAAAAAATGCGTTAAAAAACTTTTTGAACCACCTCTGACGCAAAAAATAGAATTTTAACCAAAATTTCGAACATAACAAGAAAGGATTAAAAAATTTAATAAAATAACAAAAAATACTTTGGCTTTTCCTCTTAATGATAACATAAGTATTTTGACGATAAAACTTAGTTCCTATCAAGTTTGAGGTATTTTTTCATTATGGTATGCTCTTTTTAGCGAAAAAGTGGAGAGATCTATAATTTATGCAACCTGCTTTGGGTCGTCGAAGATGTAGAAAGCACAACATTCTCAATGATTTTGACGAATAAAAATTATTTAAAAAATGAAATATATATGAATGACTTGTAGAAATACTTATAAATATTAAAAAAAAAGGAAAACAATATATTTGAAAACTAATTTTACCCTGGTATCATATCGGTGGGTTTTGGCGTATTGCTATTCGACTGTTTATTTTTGAGTCTGTATTTCGCAAGAAGAGGAGAATTTGCAGCATTTTATATGTCTGTTGACTTTAGCGTTACAAATAAAAGTGATATTGTCATTTCTAAAATAAGATTATGAACTACTCACTATAATTAAAACATGTCGTACCAAAAACATGATGCGGGCACCTTGTTCAAAACCGATGAAAATATCCCACATTTGTCTGAAAAGGAAAATCTTCTGTGACAAAATAAATAGAAAATTCTTAAGCGATAAGTTATACGGATTACTCGAGAGCAGTTTGTCGTTTTGGGGAATAATTTACTTATGAAGAATTAAATTTATAACATCTGGAGACCAATTCATCAAAACGAAAAGTGTTCACTTTGCTTTTCGAATGAATAAAAAAATACATGATGCGGCTAACTTCATCAAAAGCGATTAAAATATCCCACTTTTGACAGATAAGGAAAATCTTCTTCAAAGTCAGTCATGAATCGAAAGAGACACGATCGCCCAAACGTGTATAACGTATGGGACTTAATTCACTGAAGAGTAAACAGCCTTGGCGAAAGTATGAAACATCTGTTCTCCCTCCAGAATAGCAGGACAGACTGGGTCCTACAGCCTTGGTCGGCAACCAGTCTACGCCAGTAAGAAACGTCAAGCTAGTGCTTCAGAGTCTTCTACCTAGTCAGTCATGAATCGGAAGAAACACGATCGCACAAGCGTTTATCACGTATGGAACTTAACTCACTGACGAGTAAACACCCATGGGGAACGAATAAATATATCTGTTCTCCGTCCAGAATAGCAGGACAGACTGGGTACTATAGCCTTGGTCGCACCAGTCTACGGCAGAAAGAATCGTCAACCTAATGCTTCAAAATTTAATGCCTTGTCAGTCATAAATCGAAAGAGACACGATCGGCAATGCGAGTATCACGCATGGAAGATAACTCACTGAAGAGTAAACACTTTTGGCGAAGGTATGAATCCATCTGTTCATCCTCTAGAATAGCAGGAAAGACTGGATAACATAACCTTGGTCGGCAACCAGTCTACGGCAGAAAGAAACGTCAACTAATGCTTCAAAATCTTCTGCCTAGTAAGTCAGGAATCGGAAGAGACCTGACCGCACAAGCGTGTTTACGTATAGCGCTCAACTGAGTGACCCGCAAATACCCTTGGGGAAGTTATGAATCCATCTCTGGCAACCAGTCTACGGTAGAATGATCGCCCATGTATTGAACGGACGCGGCACATTGGAGAAGAATATCTATGTGGTACAGTAGAACGACGGTTTCATGTTTAATAAAAATATATGTTAATAGGTACGGGGGAATAACGGTTAGCGGCTCGGACTGAGGAATCGAAGAGCCGAGTTCAAATTCCACTCAAATCCATTACATTCACTTCTAATACTAATACCCTTGGGAAAGTTATGAATCCTCTTCTTCTCCCATCGACTCAAGGCATAGGATAAATAGCAGGACAGACCGGGATCTATAGCCTTAAATGGCAACTGGGCTACAGCAGGAAGAAATGGTAACCTACTGCGGGAAGAAATGGTAACCTACTGCGGGAAGAAATCTGCCTCGTCAGTCATTTATTGCACTAAATTAATTAACAGATGAATATTGAACGATGAAAGATTATATAAGGGAGATAACTCTTTTTGGCTTAAATGCTTTCTGTTAAATTTTGTAATTAAACATTTATTAATGTTAACTTATTAAAAAAAAAAGTAGAACTCCAATTTAATTCAATGTATTACTTTTAATTATTATTTTTTATTTTATTTTTTTTTTTTTTTTAGATCCAAATTATTTCAAATATTTGGTCTGTTTTTTTCTCCGTAAAAAACTATCGTAATTATTTCCCTTGCATCATATTAAACGGCAGCTATATATAAAATGAAGTTCTCTCCCTTAGATTGATGCAATCAAAATCGAATGAAATAATAGGGAAAAAATGAAATGACTAAAAATTTATACAGGCGGAAAAGTAAAAAATCTACGCCCCGCACCCCACCTGGTTTTAAGCCAATCACTGCGGAAAATATAAATACCTCCGTTGATCTTTGAAAAATTATTGATTTTACTTTACTGATATTGAATCACAATTAGTTTTAAAATTATTACTCACTGGATTGGATCACACTGAATTGAAATGTCAGGGGAATTTTATTTTTTTAAATATCGTTTCAAACGTGCTCATTTTTTCTTTTTCTTTTTTTTTTATCTAAACTTTTTATTGAATTGCAACAATAAACAAAGTTTGAGGACTTAATTGAACGCATTGAAGTCCAGTTATGGGTTAAATAGTAATACTTGTGTGACTAAATCATTATTATCTTAAAAGAATTCTAAGAACTATTTTCTGGCTTTAAATAACCTGCAAAAGGGTTGATAAGCCGTAGAAAACGAATCAATCAACGTGATCGCGAGGGTAACATTTATGCCTCCCTGATGGCCAATGTTCATACAACAAAAATATTTTTTTTAAATTAATCTTTCCGCTATCCTGAATAAATAACAGGGAAAATATATCTTTAATTTCTGACTCGGGAATTTCAGCTCATCTGATGGCTACAAACTAAGGATATAGTTTCAAGGTATACTTACATTATAAATTGGATCCTTACTAAAAGCTTGAAATGTTTTAGATTTTTCAGCTATGCGGTTAAATATATGGGCAAAGGTTCCATGTAGTCAATTTGATGAGCACGAAGTAAAGGTCCGGTTTACTTACTTACATTATAAATTGAGACTCTATATATATATATATATATATATATATATATATATATATATATATATATACATATATATATATATATATATATATATATATATATATATATATATATATATCGTATATTCTGGAGGCATGTTTTCATTGAGATGTGTCTCATTAAATAATTTAGACAATTTAGTAATTTTCTTTCTTCCTTTAATAAGGAAACTAAGAAACTTGTCCGTGATTATGAGAGGATCCTATTAAATCTAAGTAGACAAAACGCGGGCAGAGTTTCTAGACTCGATGAATTATGTGAAATTATTCCAATCTACAAAAATTTCTATCATATATATATATATATATATATATATATATATATATATATATATTCATTTTTGTCCCGTCAACTCGCTGCTCTTTTGTAACTCTGAGAAAGTTTTGCTCTCTTTGTCCCTTATCTGCCAAGCATTTTCACAAAAACATTCAAATCATCTTCATTCTCTTCGTATTGTCTGGGTAAGAAGTAAATGCCATTCAGTTTATTCCCGAGAAGCGCTTCATTGGGAAAACGCCTCCTAGGGGGATGCTTACCCGATCACTACAATCTTAAACCGTTCAAATCTAGAATCAACCGTTGTCTTTTCTACATTGCCTCATAATCTGAATTTATTTCCTTACATCCATCAACAAACTCATTCAATCACCCTCAGTCATGTGTAGCTTTTAAGGCTTGTATTGGTTGAACATTAATAAGAAATGTATATAATATATGTTTAAATCAAATATGTGGTGCAGTTCAATTAATATTACAATGAATCATTCATGCAAAAGGTAAATTAGTAAAGTTAATAATATAAAATGGCGAAATCCCTTCGCTATGAAAATTTTAAATATGCATTAACCTACTAATCTCTTGATGAATGTTATGATCTTTGTTTGTTTTTTAATTATAAGCTGTATAAGGTCTTTCTTTAATACGCAAGTACTTTCGACTGTACATTCAATCATCTTCAGACATGGAAATTATTTTGTTTTTGGTAAAATTCGGGTAGCATCCGAGACGACAAAATTAAATGCAATTGAATTTTTTTTTTTTTTTAATGTATTATTGATAATGGATATAAACTTTTCAAGCGTGCAGTCGCAACGCTTAGGTTGATTTTTTTGGAAAATTTAAGAGAGTGAGTTTTTTTAATATGTCAATTTAAGATTTTTTTTTTTTTTTTTTGAGGATTTTATCAGTCAATGTGGCATGAACTAAATTGTTCAATAAATAGAGTAAATGTCTGAGTTGTTATTCCGAAAATTTGCACGTCGGATCAGTTCTTTTAAATCAAATATGTAGTGCAGTTCAATTTATATTACAATGAATCATTCACACAAAAGTCGATATAAAATGGCGAAATCCTTTCGCAAACAAAATTTTAAACTTGCAAAACAATCGATGAATGTTATGATCCCTGTTTATAATAACTACAAGCTTTATAAGGTCTTTTTAATCTTCAAGTACTTTCAACTGTACATTCAGTCATCCTCAGGCATGGAAATTATTTTGTTTCTACTAAAATCCAGGTAGCATCAGAGACGAAAAATTAAATGCAAATCGAAATATGTTTTTTTTTAGAAATGTATTATTTTTAACGGATAAAAACTTTTGAAGCGTGCAGTCGCAACGCTAAGGTTGAATTGTTTTGCAAATTTAAGAGAATGCGTTTTTTACTAATATGGTAATTTGAGAATTTTTTTTTTTTTTGTAGGAGTTTATCAGTCAATATGGCATGAAATAAATTGTTCAATAAATAGAGTAATGTCTGAACTGTTATCCCTAATATTTGCACGTCGGATCAGTTCTTTTAAATCAAATATGTGATGCAGTTCAATTTATATTACAATGAATCATTCATACAAATAGTAGATTAGTAAAGTTAATGATATTTAGTATTAATGATTCATTGTAATATATTTTTAGGATATCTACATATACCATGTGAATTTAAGTTAATAATATTTGATCTTATCTGGAATAGTTATAATTAATTATATTAAGTATCATACAGCCTTTGGAGACACACACATACATACATATATATATATACATAATTTAGCTCTTAAAAATATATTTCAATTGAGCACTGTTGAGTGATAGGCTAATTCTATAAACAACAGCCACCTGCGTTAATGCAAAGCTCTTCAGTAAAATGAATTGGAGCACTCCGGCTGATTGGCATTTGTTTTCATTCGTAAAAAGAATACGCTAGATTTTGTTGTTTTTCTCTGTCGAATGAAGATAGCTTAGTGGTAGAAACTCTAATTGATCGGTTGGGTTTCGATCCGGGTTTGAAGTATTCGGATGTCTAGTCGCCCTGAGGAGCTGTGATACAGCGAAACAGTACTGTCTGCGATTGACATTATATATATATATATATATATATATATATATATATATATATATATATATATATATATATATATCAAATTGAGGATTCTTGTTCTAGACTCGATGAATTATTGTGAGCAATTGTTCAAATCTCCCAAACTTTGTATTACTTATAAACCTATGCTTGGTCCAGGTTTAATGCTCTGGGTAGAGCAACTTGGTGAAACAAGATGTTGCTCTTGGGGCCAGTTCGGGTGGGTTATGTAGACTTGTATGAATGTCCCTATCGGAATTAGAAGTAGCTGCACTAAAATGAATCCAATTAGCTTCCACTTCCTCACCGCTGGTCCAGTGGTATAATGCTTGCGTTGTATCGTAACGGTCCGGTTTCGATTCTCGGTAGTGGATGCACACTGCTGATGAGGACACGTACAGAAAACATTTGTCAAAAATGTACCAAAAGGGAAACGTTAAGATTCGAAATTATATTTGTATATAAATCCAGTGTTGTTTGTGGGTATCAAATCTAATCCCTGAGGTGGAGTCTGGCAGCGTTTGGGTCTCATTTAAATCAGTAAGAATGTTTTCTCTCAACGAAAAAACAATTCTAACCAATTTTGGACAGTTTTTATAAGCATTGCAATAAACATTTCTTTGGAATAATTCTTGCATAGTGAAACATTATTCAAATAAAAGAACAATGATATTTAGTTGTTCTGAACTGATGTGGTCATTTTTAGTTCCTTGGAATCAAAATTGGGTGAAAATACTTATTTGAAGAATAAATCGGTGTTTAAGCGAAGAAAAGAAATGATAAGAGGCAATATGGGTTAAGTTCAAATAAATCTATTTTGATATGGATCCTAGGAATCTGATAGTTTATTAGTAATTATTAAGTTTTAACTTATACTAAGTTGTGATAACTTCTGTCAACTTAAAATCTAGTAGAAAATTTATTTACTCTTGTCACATCAGGTTTTTACGACACTTATTTTATGGTAAGGTATGCAAAAGAAATTCTTTATCATGTTTCGTCCTTCACCGAAATGGCTAGTAAGATTGCAAATACAATAAATAAATGCAGCTGTGGACAAATATTTCTTAAATTAACCAAATATTAAACAGTATTAATTACAATTACAAGTACATGTGAACAGGAAGGCTTAATATTAATAATAATAATAATAATAATAATAATAATAATAATAATAATAATAATAATAATAAAACTACAAAAACAGAATGTGCTTTCTTATTGACATGGCAGTTCCTGCAGACTGTAATGTATCCTTGAAGATGTTCAAAAAGTATCAAAATACGGTGATCATGAAGTGGAAATCTGAAAAAGTGTCACATGAAGATATCAATAATTCCATTTGTAGTTGGAGTCCTCGATTTTATTGGAAATGCACCTTATAAAATTGCTGGTATCCCATTTCTTAAAAAAAAAACAATTTTACTAACAGTGTCTCACTAGGAACATCCCATATACTAAGAAAAGTGCTATCAATTAATTGACAATTCTCCTATAGAGCCTAAGGACCATAGTTTGGGCCTGGCTTTACAGGATACAAAGCAGGAAATATAACATAACACAAATAATAATAATATCGTGATCAAAGACCACAAGAACAGAATCCGCTTTCTTATTGACATAGTTGTTCATGCAGTTTGTAATGTATCATCAAAAAATTATCAAAATACAAGGATCTTGAAGTGGAAATCTAAAAAATGTGGCAATTATGGTTGGAGCCCTCGGTAGGTTCCGATAGAATTATTGAAGGGATTCCTGTTAAACCATGCATTAAAGAAATGCAAAGGAATTGTAATCACAATCACATTTCACACATTACGAAGAGTTTTATCTATGTAAAATGTGTGGGGCCTCGAAGGAAATGTGTATACAACAGAAATCCAAGAAAATAATAATAATAATAATGATAGAAATAATAATAATAATAATAATAATAATAATAATAATAATAGAAATAATAATAATAAAGATAGAAATAATAATAATAAGCTGCTACTCATGAGAAGGAGAAAAACAAAAAAGATAGCAAATAAAAACATAAATCTAGAACAAATATTTTCAGTTGGTTACTTCGAAAGTTAAGGGAACACGCTGCTTAAATATGAAGACGTATTCAGATCTCGCTGCTATTTATAACGTTAAGATTGTACACCCTTGTGTAAATTAATTATACAGGAAGATGTGGAGGATCATGATCACTTGTGCAAATTAATTGAAACAAAACGAATAATTCCGTTATTATTTGCTTTTTTTCGTATTTCATAGCTTAGTACACATGTTAGTAATTCGTAAATTCATTTTATAAAGTTGTTCCTTGCAGATTGACCACTGATTCTTGATTGGATTTAAATCAGAAGCGTTTCCAAGCCAGTCGATAGTACTTTGATTTTTCTCACTGTTATGGCTTGCCATTGTGTTTGTGAAGTGTTAGAATTTTCGTACGCTTCCCTGGATTAGCGTCCATCGCAGACAGTGGCTATAGGACAACTAATCGACAGAAGTGACAGTAGTGTCTCGGCGTAATGAAAATCTGATGTAATAAACGCATGACTTAATATTTTTCAAGGTCAAACAAAACTCATTTTCAGGACAACACTTTTCAGCGACAACAAAACTGTCCTTTTCAGGACAACACTTTTCAGCGACTACAAAACAGTGTTTTTCAGGACAACACTCTTCAGCGACTAAAAAACTGTGTTTTTCGAGGCAACAGTCTTCAGCGACAACAAAACTGTCCTTTTCAGGACAACACTTTTCAGCGACAACAAAACTGTCCTTTTCCGGACAACACTTTTCACCCCACTACAAAACTGTTCTTTTCAGGAAAACACTTTTCAGCGAAAACAAAACTGTCGTTTTCAGGACAACACTTTTCAGCGACTACAAAACTGTCCTTTTAAGAACAACACTTTTCAACGACTAGAAAATTGTCCTATTCAGGACAACACTTTTCAGCGACAACAAAACTGTCCTTTTCTGGAAAACTCTTCAGCAACTACAAAACTGTCTTTTTCAGGACAACACTCTTCAGCGACAACAAAACTGTCCTTTTCGGACAACACTTTTCAGCGACTACAAAACAGTGTTTTTCAGGACAACACCCTTCAGCGACTAAAAAACTGTGTTTTTCAGGACAACAGTCTTCAGCGAATACAAAACTGTCCTATTCAGGACAACACTTTTCAGCGACAACAAAACTGTCCTTTTCAGGACAACACTTTTCTGCGACAACAAAACTGTCCTTTTCTGGACAACTCTTCAGCAACTACAAAACTGTCTTTTTCAGGACAACACTCTTCAGCAACTACAAATCTGTCATTTTCAGCAGAACACTTTTCGGCGACAACAAAACTGAGCTTTTCAGGACAACACTTTTCAGCCAACTACAAACCAGTCCTTTTCAGAACAACACTTTCAGCGACTACAAAACTGTCCTATTCAGGACAACACTTTTCAACGACTTCAAATTTGTCCGATTCAGGACAACACTTTTCAGCGACAACAAAACTGTTTTTTTCTGGACAACACTTTTCAGCGACTACAAAACTGTCCTTTTTTGGACAACTCTTCAGCAACTACAAATCTGTCATTTTCAGCAGAACACTTTTCAGCGACAACAAAACTGTGCTTTTCAGAACAACACTTTTCAGCCCACTACAAAACTGTCCTTTTTAGGACAACACATTTTCAGCAACTACAAAACTGTCCTGTTCAGGACAACACTTTTCAATGACTACAAAACCGTCTTATTCAGGACAACACATTTCAGCGACAACAAAACTGTCCTTTTCTGGACAACACTTTTCAGCGACTACAAAACTGTCCTTTTCAGGACAACACTTTTCAGCGACTACAAAACTGTCCTATTCAGGACAACACTTTTCAACGACTACAAAAATGTTTTATTCAGGTCAACACATTTCAGCGACAGCAAAACTGTCCTTTTCATGTCAACACTTTTCAGCGACAACACTGTCCTTTTCTGGACAACACTTTCAGCGACAACAAAACTGTCCTTTTCAGGACAACAGTTGTCAGCGACTACAAAACTGTCATATTCAGGACAACACTTTTCAACGACTACAAAATTGTCCTATTTAGGACGACACTTTTCAGTGACAGCAAAACTGTCCTTTTCGGGACAACACATTCAGCGACAACAAAACTGTCCTTTTCAGGACAACACTTTTAAACGACTACAAATTTTTTTCCTATTCAGGACAACACTTTTCAGCGACACCAAAACTGTTCTTTTCTGGACAACTCTTCAGCTACTACAATCTGTCATTTTCAGCAGAACACTTTTCAGCGGTAACAAAGCTGTGCTTTTCAGGACAACACTTTTCAGTGACTACAAAACTGTCCTTTTCAAAACAACACTTTTCAGCGACTACAAAACTGTCCTTTTCAGAACAAAACTTTTCAGCGAATACAAAACTGTCCTTTTCTGGACAACACTTTTCAGCGAATACAAAACTGTCCTTTTCAGGACAACACATTTCAACGACTAAAAAACTGTGTTTTTCAGGACAACACTTTTCAGCGACAACAAAACTGTCCTTTTCTGGACAACACTTTTCAGCGAATACAAAACTGTCCTTTTCAGGACAACACATTTCAACGACTAAAAAACTGTGTTTTTCAGGACAACACTTTTCAGCGACAACAAAACTGTCCTTTTCAGGACAACACTTTTCAGCGACTACAAAACTGTTCTTTTCAGGACACAACATTTCAGAGACTACAAAACTGTCCGTTTCAGGACAACACATCTCAGCGACTACAAAACTGTCCTATTCAGGACAACACTTTTCAACGACTACCAATTTTTTCCTATTCAGGACAACACTTTTCAGCGACAACAAAACTGTTCTTTTCTGGGCAACTCTTCAGCGACTACAAGCTGTCATTTTCAGCAGAACACTTTTATGCGACAACAAAGCTGTGTTTTTCAGGACAACTCTTTTCAGCGACTACAAAACTGTTCTTTTCAGGACACAACTTTTCAGAGACTGCAAAATTGTCCTTTTCAGGACAACACTTTTCAACGACTACAAAACTGTACTTTTCTGGACAACTCTTCAGCAACTACAAAACTGTCTTTTTCAGGACAACAGTCTTCAGCAGCTACAAAACTATCATTTTCAGCAGAACACATTTCAGCGACAACAAAACTGTGCTTTTCAGGACACCACTTTTCAGCCCACTATAAAACTGTCCTTTTTAGGACAACATTTTCAGCGACAACAAAACTGTCCTTTTCAGGACAACACTTGTCAGCGTCTACGAAACTGTCCTTTTCAGGACAACACTTTTAAACGACTACAAAATTGTCATATTCAGGACAACACTTTTCAGCAACTACAAAACTGTTTCTTTTCTGGACAACTCTTCAGCAACTACAAATCTGTCATTTTCAGCAGAACACTTTTCGGCGAAACAAAACTGTGCTTTTCAGGACTACACTTTTTAGCCCACTACAAAACTTTCTTTTTCAGGATAACACTTTTCAACGACTACAAAATTGTCCTATTTAGGACGACACTTTTCAGTGACAGCAAAACTGTCCTTTTCGAGACACACTTTCAGCGACAAAACTGTCCTTTTCAAAACAACACATTTCAGCGACTACAAAACTGTCCTATTCAGGACAACACTTTTCAACGACTACAAATTTTTTCCTATTCAGGACAACACTTTTCAGCGACAACAAAACTGTTCTTTTCTGGACAACTCTTCAGCGACTACAAGCTGTCATTTTCAGCAGAACACTTTTCAGCGACAACAAAGCTGTGCTTTTCAGGACAACAATTTTCAGTGACTACAAAACTGTCCTTTTCAAAAAAACACTTTTCAGCGACTACAAAACTGTTCTTTTCAGGACAACACTTTTCAGCGACTACAAAACTGTCCTTTTCTGGACAACTCTTCGGCAACTACAAAACTGTCCTATTCAGGAAAACACTTTTCAGCGACTACAAAACTGTCCTTTGCAGGACAGGACTTTTCAGCGAATACAAAACTGTCCTTTTCTGGACAATACTTTTCAGCGAATAGAAAACTGTCCTTTTCAGGACAACACATTTCAACGACTATAAAACTGTGTTTTTCAGGACAACACTTTTCAGCGACAACAAAACTGTCCTTTTCAGGACAACACTTTTCAGCGACTACAAAACTGTTCTTTTCAGGACACAACTTTTCAGCGAATACAAAACTGTCCTTTTCAGGACAACACTTTTCAGCGAATACAAAACTGTCCTATTCAGGACAACACTTTTCAACGACTACAAAACTGTTTTATTCAGGTCAACACTTTTCAGCGACAACAAAACTGTCCTTTTCAGGACAACACTTTTCAGCGACAACAAAACTGTGTTTTCACGAAACACTTTTCAGCCCACTACAAAACTGTCCTTTTTAGGACAACACATTTTCAGCGACTACAAAATTGTCATATTAAAGACAACACTTTTCAGCGACAACAAAACTATCTTGTCTGGACAACTCTTCAGCAACTACAAAACTGTCCTATTCAGGACAACACTTTTCAGCAACTACAAACTGTCCTTTTTTGGACAACTCTTCAGCAACTACAAAACTGTCTTTTTCAGGAAAACATTTTCAGCGACAACAAAACTGTCCTTTTCAAAACAACACATTTCAGCGACTACAAAACTGTCCTATTCAGGACAACACTTTTAAGCGACAACAAAACTGTTCTTTTCTGGCCAACTCTTCTGCGACTACAAGCTGTCATTTTCAGCAGAACACTTTTCAGCGATAACAAAGCTGTGCTTTTCAGGACAACACTTTTCAGTGACTACAAAACTGTCCTTTTCAAAACAACAATTTTTAACGACTACGAAACCGTCCCTTTCAGGACAACACTTTTCAGCGACTACAAAACTGTCTTTTTCAGAACAAAACTTTTCAGCGAATACAAAACTGTCCTTTTCTGGACAAAATTTTTCAGCGAATACAAAACTGTCCTTTTCAGGACACAACTTTTCAGAGACTACAAAATTGTCCTTTTCTGGACAACACTTTTCAACGACTACAAAACTGTACTTTTCTGGACAACTCTTCAGCAACTACAAAACTGTCTTTTTCAGGACAAGTCTTCAGCAGCTACAAAATTGTCATTTTCAGCAGAACACATTTCAGCGACAACGAAACTGTGCTTTTCAGGACAACACTTCTCAGCCCACTACAAAACTGTCAGGACAACACTTTTCAACGACTACAAAATTGTCCTATTTAGGACGACACTTTTCAGTGACAGCAAAACTGTCCTTTTCGGGACAACACTTTCAGCGACAACAAAACTGTCCTTTTCAGGACAACACTTGTCAGTGTCTACGAAACTGTCCTTTTCAGGACAACACTTTTAAACGACTACAAAATTGTCATATTCATGACAACACTTTTCAGCGACAACAAAACTGTCCTTTTCAGGACTACACTTTTCAGCAACTGCAAAACTGTTTCTTTTCTGGACAACTCTTCAGCAACTACAAATCTGTCATTTTCAGCAGAACACTTTTCGGCGACAACAAAACTGTGCTTTTCAGGACAACACTTTTCAGTCCACTACAAAACTGTCTTTTTCAGGACAACACTTTTCAACGACTACAAAATTGTCCTATTTAGGACGACACTTTTCAGTGACAGCAAAACTGTCCTTTTCGGGACAACACTTTCAGCGACAACAAAACTGTCCTTTTCAGGACAACACTTGTCAGCGTCTACGAAACTGTCCTATTCAGGACAACACTTTTCAACGACTACAAATTTTTTCCTATTCAGGACAACACTTTTCAGCGACAACAAAACTGTTCTTTTCTGGACAACTCTTCAGCGATTACATGCTGTCATTTTCAGCAGAACACTTTTCAGCGACAACAAAGGTGTCCTTTTCAGGACAACAATTTTCAGTGATTACAAAATGTCCTTTTCAATACAATACTTTTCAGCGACTACAAAACTGTCCTTTTCAGCACAACACTTTTCAGCGACTACAAAACTGTCCTTTTCTGGACAACTCTTCGGCAACTACAAAACTGTCCTATTCAGGACAACACTTTTCAGCGACTACAAAAATGTCCTTTGCAGGACAGAACTTTTCAGCGAATACAAAACTGTCCTTTTCTGGACAACACTTTTCGGCGAATACAAAACTGTCCTTTTCAGGACAACACTTTTCAACGACTACAAAACTGTCCTTTTCTGGACAACTCTTCAGCAACTACTAAAACTGTCCTATTCAGGACAACACTTTTCAGCGACAACAAAAATGTCATTTTCAGCAGAACACTTTTCGGCGACAAGAAAACTGTGCTTTTCAGGACAACACTTTTCAGCCCACTACAAAACTGACTTGTTCAGGACAACACTTTTCAGCGACTACAAAACTGTCCTTTTCAGGACAACACTTTTCAACGACTACAAAATTGTCCTATTTAGGACAACACTTTTCGGTGACAGCAAAACTGTCCTTTTCAGGACAACACTTTTCAGCAACTACAAAACTGTTCTTTTCTGGACAACTCTTCAGCAACTACAATCTGTCATTTTCAGCAGAACTCTTTTCATCGACTAAAAAACTGTACTTTTCTGGACAACACTTTTCAGCGACTACAAAACTGTCCTTTTCAGGACAACACTTTTCAGCGACTACAAAACTGTCCTTTTCTGGACAACTCTTCGGCAACTACAAAACTGTCCTATTCAGGACAACACTTTTCAGCGACTACAAAACTGTCCTTTGCAGGACAGAACTTTTCAGCGAATACAAAACTGTCCTTTTCTGGACAACACTTTTCGGCGAATACAAAACTGTCCTTTTCAGGACAACACTTTTCAACGACTACAAAACTGTCCTTTTCTGGACAACTCTTCAGCAACTACTAAAACTGTCCTATTCAGGACAACACTTTTCAGCGACAACAAAAATGTCATTTTCAGCAGAACACTTTTCGGCGACAAGAAAACTGTGCTTTTCAGGACAACACTTTTCAGCCCACTACAAAACTGACTTGTTCAGGACAACACTTTTCAGCGACTACAAAACTGTCCTTTTCAGGACAACACTTTTCAGCGACTACAAAACTGACCTTTTCTGGACAACTCTTCGGCAACTACAAAACTGTCCTTTTCAATACAATACTTTTCAGCGACTACAAAACTGTCCTTTTCAGGACAACACTTTTCAGCGACTACAAAACTGTCCTTTTCTGGACAACTCTTCGGCAACTACAAAACTGTCCTATTCAGGACAACACTTTTCAGCGACTACAAAACTGTCCTTTGCAGGACAGAACTTTTCAGCGAATACAAAACTGTCCTTTTCTGGACAACACTTTTCGGCGAATACAAAACTGTCCTTTTCAGGACAACACTTTTCAACGACTACAAAACTGTCCTTTTCTGGACAACTCTTCAGCAACTACTAAAACTGTCCTATTCAGGACAACACTTTTCAGCGACAACAAAAATGTCATTTTCAGCAGAACACTTTTCGGCGACAAGAAAACTGTGCTTTTCAGGACAACACTTTTCAGCCCACTACAAAACTGACTTGTTCAGGACAACACTTTTCAGCGACTACAAAACTGTCCTTTTCAGGACAACACTTTTCAACGACTACAAAATTGTCCTATTTAGGACAACACTTTTCGGTGACAGCAAAACTGTCCTTTTCAGGACAACACTTTTCAGCAACTACAAAACTGTTCTTTTCTGGACAACTCTTCAGCAACTACAATCTGTCATTTTCAGCAGAACTCTTTTCATCGACTAAAAAACTGTACTTTTCTGGACAACACTTTTCAGCGACAACAAAACTGTCCTTTTCAGGACAACACTTGTCAGCGTCTACGAAACTGTCCTATTCAGGACAACACTTTTCAACGACTACAAATTTTTTCCTATTCAGGACAACACTTTTCAGCGACAACAAAACTGTTCTTTTCTGGACAACTCTTCAGCGATTACATGCTGTCATTTTCAGCAGAACACTTTTCAGCGACAACAAAGGTGTCCTTTTCAGGACAACAATTTTCAGTGATTACAAAATGTCCTTTTCAATACAATACTTTTCAGCGACTACAAAACTGTCCTTTTCAGCACAACACTTTTCAGCGACTACAAAACTGTCCTTTTCTGGACAACTCTTCGGCAACTACAAAACTGTCCTATTCAGGACAACACTTTTCAGCGACTACAAAACTGTCCTTTGCAGGACAGAACTTTTCAGCGAATACAAAACTGTCCTTTTCTGGACAACACTTTTCGGCGAATACAAAACTGTCCTTTTCAGGACAACACTTTTCAACGACTACAAAACTGTCCTTTTCTGGACAACTCTTCAGCAACTACTAAAACTGTCCTATTCAGGACAACACTTTTCAGCGACAACAAAAATGTCATTTTCAGCAGAACACTTTTCGGCGACAAGAAAACTGTGCTTTTCAGGACAACACTTTTCAGCCCACTACAAAACTGACTTGTTCAGGACAACACTTTTCAGCGACTACAAAACTGTCCTTTTCAGGACAACACTTTTCAACGACTACAAAATTGTCCTATTTAGGACAACACTTTTCGGTGACAGCAAAACTGTCCTTTTCAGGACAACACTTTTCAGCAACTACAAAACTGTTCTTTTCTGGACAACTCTTCAGCAACTACAATCTGTCATTTTCAGCAGAACTCTTTTCATCGACTAAAAAACTGTACTTTTCTGGACAACACTTTTCAGCGACTACAAAACTGTCCTTTTCAGGACAACACTTTTCAGCAAATACAAAATTTTCCTTTTCAGGACAACACTTTTCAGCGTCTACAAAACTGTACTTTTCCGGACAACACTTTTCAACGACTACAAAACTGTCCTATTCAGGACAACACTTTTCAGCGACAACAAAACTGTCCTTTTCAGGACAACACTTTTCAGCGACCACAAAACTGTCCTTTTCTGGACAATTCTTCAGCCACTACAAAACTGTCTTCTTCAGGACAACACTTTTCAGCAACTACAAAACTGTCCTTTTTAGGACAACACTTTTCAGCCCACTACAAAACTGTCCTTTTCAGGACAACACATTTCAACGACTACAAAATTGTCCTATTCATGACAACACTTTTCAGCGACAACAAAACTGTCTTTTCTGTACAACTGTTCAGCAACTACAAAACTGTCATTTTCAGCAGAACACTTTTCAGGACAACACTTTTCAGCCCACTACAAAACTGTCCTTTTCAGGGCAACACTTTTCAGCGATTATAAAACTGTCCTTTTCTAGACAACACTTTTCAACGACTACCAAACTGTCCTTTTCATACACCCCGAAAATAGATTCATATTACTGAACACTACTCTAATCTGAGGAAAAAATAGCAATCGTTTACACACTGTCACTTCAGTGCGTCTCAAAATGACCGTATTTTAGCCTGATCAGTTTCTGGCTTCTATTTTTAGTTTTAGTTTGTATCACCAGTACCAAGTCATTTGCACAATTCTCAATAAATTACTATCCCCACTCAACCACTCACCAATTCTTTTGGGCTGGGGCATGCTCTACAACCACGGTAGATCTTGAGCGAGGTCTTGGAGTTTTTATTGTTTTTATTTCATCTTTTCAACTTTCTTTCATCTTCACCTTTTGGTCTGCAGGCAGGTTTCTTTTCCGTATTTACAAAAAGCAGATGCAGTTTTCTTGCTTAGTGTTTGGGTGGTCAGTTCTTGCATTCTTTCTGGTTGTTTTCACTGTCTTTGTCTATTATATATTCCTCACTCTCACACATTCTCTCCCTTCCTCTCTCTCTCTCTCTCTCTCTCTCTCTCTTTCTCGCACACACATTCTCGCTCTCACACACATTCTCTTCATCTGTCTTTAACACATTATTTCCCTCTCTCACATATTCTCTCTCTCTCTCTCTCTCTCTCTCTCTCTCTCTCTCTCAGACACAAACATACATCTCTTTCTTCCGCACACTCACATACACACACACATTCCTTGCCTTTCTCGCTGTCTCGTACACACAAGCGCGTTTTCTCATCCTCTCTCTCACACACTTCCTCCCTTGCGCACACCTTCTCCTCCTCTCTCACCGACATTCTCTTCTTCTCTCACTCTCTTACACACACACACATTCTCTCCTTTCATCTCTCTCTCTTTCTCTCTCTCAAACACACATTCTCTACCTCTCTTTCCCACACACATTCTCTTCCTTTCTCTCTCTCATGCATAGATGCATTACCTCCCTCTCTCTCAGACACAGACATACACACATTCTCTCCCTCTCTCTCCTTCTCTCTCCCTCTCTCCCTCTTACCTACACATTATCTCCCTCTTTGTCACGCACACATTCTTTCTCTTACACACACGCATTCTTGCCGTTTCTAGCACACGCACACGTTCTCTCCCCTTTAATTCTCACAGATTCTCTCTCTCTCTCTCTCTCTCCCTCCCACTCTTTCTTACACACATATTCTTACCGTCTCTCTCTCTCTCACAGACACATTCTTTCACCCACTACTTTCTGCACATTCTCTCTCTCTCTCTCTCTCTCTCTCCCTCTTACACATACGCATTCTCTACCTCTCTCACACATCAATGTTCTCCCTCTGTCACTCACACAAGCACATTCTGTCCCTCTCTCTCCTACACATTCTCTCCCACTCTCCCTCTTAACTAATACATTCTCTCCCTCTTTTTTACACTTCTCCCTTCCTCTCCCTCTTACACACAAGAATATTTGCTATCTCTCACACATATACACACACACGTACATTCTCCCCCTCTCATTCTCACACATTTTCATCCTCTCTCTCTCCCTCTTACACACCTATTCACTTCTATTCTCTAATACATTCTCTATCTTACCGTCACATTCTCTCCCCCTCTCTCACTCTCTCATACATACATTCTCTATCTCTCTCTGTCTCTTACCTACTCATTCTCTCCCTCTCTCTCACGCATTCTCTCTCTCTGTCTCTTACCTAGGCATTCTCTCCCTCTTGCACACACGCATTCTCTCACGCATACATTCTCTCTCTCTTACCAATACATTCTCTCTCTCAGTCACTTACCTACCCATTCTCTCCCTTTCTGTCTCTCATACATACACATCCTCTCTCTTTCTTTCTTTCTTTCTTTCTCCCCATACAATGATATTTACCACTTAGTTGTATATGTTTTTGCCTTTGCTCACTTGTTCCCAAAGATTTTCTTCCTTGTTTTCATTAATCATGACTCAACACGCTACATACTAAAATACTTTTAGTTTTAGTAATTCCTACATATTTAGTCTCTGGTTACCACTAGATTTGTATGTTTTATGGTGGAACCTTACTAACTTCTAAATCACGAATTTGACCCATCGTTAACTCAAGAGTCGAAATTTGATATAAAATTTTTATCTCACCAACAATCGTTTGTCCTTTCTGCATAAAGAATTTGTTTTTGTTTTTTTTTGTTTGTTTGATTTTTAATAGGATGTAGCTGACCCATACACGAGAATTTAGTATTTCAACAATCCATTTCTGTTCTTTTTCTTTGGCAAAAGTTGATATCAGTAGCGAAAAAGAAATTAAAAACTGGTTGTGAAATTATGAGACAATGGGTGGGTATGCTTACCAAGAGCAAAAATGGTTTGTTTTGCTTGTTGCAGATTTGCAAGTCGGTAGGATGGTTGGAATAATCCCAGGACTAGTTGCAAGACTTTCGCAAATAAAATAAAAAATTTAAAAGCATGAAAAAAAAAGGTAGACTCGCAAAAATACAGAAAGATATCAACTCGCTGAGTAAATCCATAAAAAGTATCGCCTTTTTAATGAACTTTTAACTTTTTATTTTCCATTGGCAATAAAATTCTATTTGTGACATTTTCCAATAGTATAGCATTCTATGTTTATAAGCTTAATAATTGAGGTGAGAATTTTTTTAAAAAAATGCGGATTAATTTTGTAAATAGTTGACAAGAAAAAAATCTAGCAAACGGCCCACGTGTTGTTGAAAATATTTCGGATTTCTGAAATATAATTTATAAATATCTGATAACCTGAAGTTGCCAACATGTGGAAATCCACCCCCCAAAAAAAGTAAACAAATAAATGGTATAGAGTTGAAGACAATTATCGTGAGTAATATTGTATTATTTCGAAATATTGTTCTCATATTTGTTGATATATATTGAAAATTACTCATCTCAGAAATGAAAAACTAAATTATGATAAGCATTACGAACCCGCCATCTTAGCCAAATCTCAAAATCATCATACTTGGATCTCGGAGTGACGTAATGCAACAGGAACAAAGAATAATTGATCACAGAGAAAGTATATCCCAATAATCAACAGGTATCCTTGTTGCAGAAAAAATATTGGCTCGCAAAAAGATATTGAATGAAGACTTCAACAAAAAGAAGACTTGAGTAAAAAATATATTGCCAACTTTATTTTCATTAAAGAAAATACATGAACAAAAATAAGTTTACAGTGCACTAAGAGAAATATATCTCTGCATGTTCATGGAGAAGGTGAGAAAAGACAGTTCTGTTGTCGCTGAAGAGTGTTGTCCTGAAAAAAACACTTTTGTCATCGCTGAAAAGTGTTGTCCTGAAAAGGACAGTTTTGTTGTCGCTGAAAAGTGTTGTCCTGAAAAAAGGTTTGGAGTCGCTGAAGAGTTGTCCTGAAAAGGACAGTTTTGTAGTCGCTGAAATGTGTTGTCCTGAAAAAGACAGTTTTGTAGTCGCTGAAGAGTGTTGTCCGGAAAAAGAAAGTTTTGTAGTGGTTGAAGAGTGTTTTCCTGAAAAAGACAGTTTTGTTGTCGCTGTAACCGGGGGTATATTCAGTATTCAATTCAGATTTACTTTCTTCTCAACTGGTTGCGACTCATGGCTTAAACAACCCAGTCTGCTCTGCTAATCACCCATAACTTGGTGGGGAGTGTATCCATATATTTCTCAAGGGTATTAGCACTTAAGTGAATGTAATGGATCAGATTGGAATTCAAACACGACTCTCTGATTCCTCTATCCAACGTGCCTCCTTCATAACCAGCTATCAATTATGGAGAATGCGAGAGATTTCCTTATAGAAAATAGTTTTTATTTCAAATTTTTCAGTGAGAATTTTGCCTCAGTTAAGGCGCATGCGTGAAACTGTCAGGAATGGGTAAGCAAAAAAATGGAAGTCTCTCTCTCTCTCTCTCTCTCTCTCTCTCTCTCTCTCTCTCTCTCTCTCTCTCTCTCTCTCTCTCTCACACACACACACACACACGCACACACACACTCAGTTTCTCTCGCTCTCTCTTTCGCTCGCTCTCTGCTTCACTGACAATGCAAGAACTGACCGGTAAAATTTCTCTAAATAGGGCAATAAAAGCAGTCAGTGCAGACACCACTGTTTCACACCACGAAAAAGAACTTATCTCCCGATGAAAAGATATTTAAATCAGCTAGGGACAGAGGCAGTCTAGATTTATTCTACTAGTCCTAAGAAAGCCGTGGAAACGAACGTGTCGATGCAACCGACTCGTCTACGTCCGACCGAACAACACACAACGGTCGCCTTATCAGCCTTTCGAGCCCCCTACGATGACGTTCACCATCCACACACACAATAGCATCAGATCTTGTGACAACGTTATAATAATATGGCTTTTTTGTTTTTACTTTATATTTGCATGACGTTGACAGAGCTATCTAGACTTTATTCCATCAACCAACCAATCAAATAACCAGATTATAATGCGATCAACGATCTCATTATAGCCGGACTTTGTGTCACTGACTTTGTGGCCAATAAAAAAAATGACTTTGAAGCAGTAGAAAAGATGAAAGTTTATCCATTCAAAACTTCCAAACACAGTGGACGATCGGAATTGTATTGCACGCAGACACAAAACAAAAAGTCATCGAAAAAGAAAAGAAAGCAAGGGTTTTTTGTTTCTTCCACGTCCATCCCTTTTTTGGGGGTGGGTGGGACAAGAAGATGGCATAATGGAAGACCAGAACATTAGCCAAACATTATTCTTTAATTTTCTTTCAAAATCTATATATAAAAGAACTGATTTTCTGTCCGTCACACACTGTCTGTGTGTAACTTTGTATGAGCTTATCTAATGTATATGAGCATTTCTGTTGATTGATTGATTCGTTTTTTTACGGATTATCAACACTTTGCAGGTTATTTAAAGCCAGAAAATATTTTATATTCACCTATGTAATCTATATGTGCATGTTAGTTGATTCGTATTTTACGGCTTATCAACCCTTTGCAGGTTATTTAAAACCAGAAAATACTTTTGTATCTGCCTATGTAATGTATATATGCATGTCTGTTGATTGATTGATTCGTTTTTTTTTACGGCTTATCAACCCTTTGCAGGTTATTATCAACCCTTTGCAGGTTATTTAAAGCCAGGAAATATTTTTTGTAAGCGCCTCTGAATTTGTATATGGGCATGTCTGTTGATTGATTAATTTTTTACGGTTTATCAACCCTTTGCAGGTTATTTAAATCCAGAAAATATTTTTAGTTTGTAAGCATTTCTTTTGGAGGTAATATTGTTTTATTTATACTAAGATTACTATGATTATTATACTAAGATTACTATGATTACTATAAGATTATTATAGCTGCAGAAACAAGAAATATTCATAACTTTCTCAAGTGTATTTGCCCATAAGTGAATAATCGTAACACAGCTGAAATTGGAATTCGGCACTTTGATTAACAAATCCGATTAATTATCTATTACACCACCCGCACATCCAAACTTATATCCAACCTGGTATTCCCAAGTGCGCACATATCATTTTTTTTTTATTTTGAAAATACATTTGTTAAACTTTGTTCGTTTTTTTTTTTTGTTTTTTGTCTTTTGTTTTTTGTTTTTCATTTTATCTCAAAATGGCTTCTTTGAGCTACACCCTCGTGCAAATTAATTAAAACAAACTGAATAATTCCTTTATTATTTACTTTTTTTTTAGTACTTTTCCAGATGAAAGATGACACGGTGCTCATGTTAGTCCATTCCACGAAGTCGTTTCTTACAGATTGACCACAGGATTTAAATAAGGAGAGTTTCCGGGTCAATCTATAGTACTTTGATTTGCTCACTATTAAGGCTTGCCAGTGTGTTTGTGCAGCGTTACAATTTTCGTATGCTTCCTTGGAGTAACGTCCATCGCAGACAATGCCTGTAGGACAACTAATCGACAGTCGTGACAATAGTGTCTGGGGGCGATGAAAATCTGATGCAATCACGAATGACGCAATATTTTTAAGGCCAAAAACTTTATCATACACCCCGAAAATAGATTCATATTACTGCACACCACTGCAAATGACCTAATCTGAGAAATCGCTTGCACCCTGTCACTCCAGGGGGGGGGGGGTTAAAACTGACCTTATGGTGAAAGAATGGAAGCTAAAGCGGTTGTTTCAATTAATTTTCAAAAGGGTGTATTCATGCATATTCCATTTATTCTGTTGTGGATAGTGTGTCTGACAACATCCATATACAATGTATAATTGATTTGAGTTGTATATTGACCTTGTGTAGGAAATGCTAAAAGAAAATGTACAGAGTGTTGAATATTACAAAATAAATTTTGCAGGTATGTTTGTTAAACTTTATACTAACAATTTCAGATGATTTTATCTTTCCAAGAAGAATTAGAATATTGACAAATACTGGACAGAGTAACAATTGTAAACAGATAATCATTAATACTTAGTTCAATTTGGTACTTGTAAAATCTTTAATAAATAAGGCGGTGGATATTCATTGGACATTGGGATGACAGTTAAACCTTTGACCCTACAATAACAAATTCAATATTTAAAAGAAAAGTTGATGAAATGATAAAGAATTCTTCACAGACTTAAAGAGGGAATGAAAACGTTAAAACAAGTACAGATCACACCTTACGAAGGGCTTTATTTATGTAAAATATGTGTGCTTTTAATAATAATAATAATAATAATAATAATAATAATAATAATAATAATAATAATAATATGGCGGTAGTAATAATAATAATAGTCGTGTCTCATGGACAGGACGAGCTCTTTAGTTTGGGTCAACATATTTTATATTTTTACCCACCCCCCTCACACCACCACCACCCCCATAACTAATTTTATGAAAACTCTAGAAATTCGATCGAGTCCACTTTAGTAATTACAATAGTTAAAGGCACAAGGCTTTGAGGAATGCAAGTCATGTTTTTTTTTGGGGGGGGGGTAATTGGAGACCCTCCCACCTGAAAATCAGTTCTGAATTGTAGCATACAAAACTCAATAAAACAAAGATATTATTTAATTTCAAATACTTTTATTTGTTTTTAATTTTTTTTATGAATATGGACAACATTTTCTGAAAGACAAAAAAATTTTCGATGAAAAATGAATTCTTAATACAATTATTAGTTACTTCTTTAATTATAATAGATTTTTACATTTAAGTTGTTAAAATATTATAAAATTAGTTAAAAGCCGCATCCGCTTTCCTAAGTGTCCTTATGAGATAGATCTTTCTTTAAAGAATCCTGCAAGGGTGAATGAAAACGTTAAAACAAGTACAGATCACACCTTACGAAGGGCTTTATTTATGTAAGATGTATGTGCTTTTAATAATAATAATAATATGACGGTAATAATAATAGCCGTTTCTCATGGGCGGGACGAGATCTTTAGTTTGGGTCAAGAGTCGTCCGGGAGATGCTATCATTACCCCTTAGCGGTTAAAGGTAAAAAACAAAAAAAAATACAAATCTCACTGTTTACAAACAAAAAAACAAACAAATACCGGATCTGTCGTCAGCCGCGTCCCTGAGAGAGAACCAGTTTATGGGGTCGAAAAAGCTGTCACTAGAACAAACTCTTCCACTAACGATGAGACACCGGGTCTCCCATACCGGATTAACTCCAACAATGAACCTGGAAACTAAATGCCAAATCAATTAATAAAAAAAAAAAAGAAAGCGAACGAAATGGAATCGTGAAGAGTATAAACATGACACGGCATCTTTTTTCCTTGCACTTGAAAATCCCCAAAAGAAAATCACTGATCAGACATATCAAATATGGTAGGAAATAAAATAAAACACTATCGTGATCCAAATATGCTTGCTTGCAATGCTCGCAGGAATCCAAATAAAAGACTCTCAAGTATAGAAATAAATATGATAAAACTAAAAACAAAGTACAATCAAGCATAATTCAAACAAAAATTAGGCAAGAGTGGAAATAGATAATATGACAGAGGATAAGATACAAACTAAAATAAATGAGATACGAAATAAGGATTTCTCAGGAAATAAAACGAAAGAATTTAGCTGCGACATAAACAATTGCATTGATTCTGTTACTGATCAACATGAATCAAACGACATTCGGGCAGAATTCTTTAAAAACAACAGAGTTGAAAACACTGAAGCGAAAAACCACATCATTGAAAGAATCAGCAAAATAACTCGAACACAAATATCAGTAAAAGACCGGCTTCCAAAATCCATATGGCAAAGTTCAATAAACATTGTGCAAACATATAACGTTGCATTGCAAATATCGTTAATGGACAGACCACTAGAAAACATCACAGGAGTAAATAATGTCATATATGCAGCAGCTTTGGAAGCGACTGAAACACTTAATATCAAGACAAATAGAAGATTAAAAGGCAGACAAAAAGATCGCACTTGGAAGTCAAAATTAAAGCGAGAAAAAGAGGAAATCAGATGTGAAGGATGGATATCAGATGAGATTTCAAGAAATTCGAATGTTTCAACACAGACAATCAAGATCAAACAGAAATATCACATTAAATCAGTAAATGAAACTGAATCAATCAATGAAATACTTAACAGAGAAAATGCAATTAAAGACACAGAGAAGAAGACGATATGAAAAGCATTTTAGGTTCTATCGACAAAATAAGATATTCCAAACGGACCTCAAGAAGTTTTACACGGAAATTAGAAAAGCATTTATGGAAGTCAACAAAACATTATCTATTGAAGAAGTACAAACATTTTAAATGGATATATGAAGCAACCGAAATGAATATAATCCCAATGCAGAATGGATCAAACAAGAACAAGAAAGAATGATGGCTAAACCTGTTCAAGAATGGGAAAAATATAAGCAAGAATAATGTTAGGCAAGTTGTAACAAAATCCCCCAAAAATGGAAATCCCCACGAAATGACAAGGTACCCAACTTTTGGCTCTTATCATCTGTCATCGATCCATTTAACTCTTGGAAAAATTTGATCAATACTAATTAATTAACCGCAATGAAACACAATCGGTTTTGTCACTATTTGAGATACAAAAGCCATTGTGCGCTTGAGAAACGCCCATATACACGGAAAATGTCCACACTACCTTCCTAAGAAAAAGATTCCTTTACCTCAGGCATCAAGTAAAAAAAGATTTCGTAAAAGAAAATTGGAAAAACAGGGGACAATAATCATAATAATAATAATAATAATCATAATAATAATAATAATAATAATAATAAGAAGAAGAAGAAGAAGAAGAAGAAGAAAAAGCAGTCGAATACTACTACTACTAATAATAATAATAATAATAATAATAAGAAGAAGAAGAAGAAGAAGAAGAAAAAGAAGCAGTCGAATACTACTACTACTAATAATAATAATAATAATAAGAAGAAGAAGAAGAAGAAGAAGAAGAAGAAAAAGAAGCAGTCGAATACTACTACTACTAATAATAATAAGAAGAAGAAGAAGAAGAAAAAGAAGCAGTCGAATACTACTACTAATAATAATAATAATAATAATAAGAAGAAGAAGAAGAAGAAGAAGAAGAAGAAAAAGAAAAAGAAGCAGTCGAATACTACTACTACTACTAATAATAATAATAATAAGAAGAAGAAGAAGAAGAAAAAGAAGCAGTCGAATACTACTACTACTAATAATAATAAGAAGAAGAAGAAGAAGAAGAAGAAGCAGTCGAATACTACTACTACTAATAATAATAATAATAAGAAGAAGAAGAAGAAGAAGAAGAAGAAAAAGAAGCAGTCGAATACTACTACTACTAATAATAATAATAATAAGAAGAAGAAGAAGAAGAAGAAGAAGAAGAAGAAGAAGAAAAAGAAGCAGTCGAATACTACTACTACTAATAATAATAATAATAATAATAAGAAGAAGAAGAAGAAGAAGAAGAAGAAGAAAAAGAAGCAGTCGAATACTACTACTACTAATAATAATAATAATAATAAGAAGAAGAAGAAGAAGAAGAAGAAGAAGAAGATGACATGAAAAGCGTTTTAGGTTCTATCGAAATAAGATATTCCAAACAGACATCAAGAGGTTTACATGAAAATGGAAAAGCAGTTATAGAAGTTAAAAATCCAGCATTTATTAAAGAAGTACAAGCATTTTGAGTGAGTGAATATATGGAGCAACCTAAAGGAATTTAATCCCAGTGCAGAATGGATCAATTGAGAACAAGAAAGAATGATGGATAGACCTGTACAAGAATGGGAAAAAATATAAGCAAGAATAATGTTAGACAAGCAGTAACAAAATCCCCCAAAATGGAAATCCCCATGAAATGACAAGGTACCCAAATTTTGGCTCTATCATCTGTCATCAATCAATTTTTTCAATGTTAATTGATAACCCCAATGAAACACAATCAATACATCTAGGTTTTGTCATAAATATTAAGAAACTGAAACAAGAAGAAGCCTATAAATACCTAAGAGTCAGCGAAGGAGATGGAATACAGTATAACTAAATGAAGGAGAAAGTAAGAAAAGCATATTACAGACGCGTGCGTCTGGTGTTAAATACAGAGCTGAATTCACAAGACAGAATATCAGCCAGAAATACCTTGACTTTCCCTGTAATGCAATACATTTTCAACATCTTTAATTGGACCATAGGTGATATTAATCAAAAGGATGTCAAAACGAGGAAGCTTCACACTAACCACCGCATGCCTCATGCTAAAGCTGATATTGATCGTCTCTATGTGCCCAGATGATTAGTTCAAGGCAGAAGATTAGTTCAACTAGAACTGCCTTAAAAAAACTGCAACAATCGGTTTTCAAAGATATCTAAAAACTACAGAAGACTAGATGTTGATCTGTGTTAAGAAACATGAAAGAATTAACAAAACTTTCTTCAGTAATAAAGAAAGCCAACAAATTCAAAATGGAATTTCAAACGTGTGAAGAAGTGCAAATAAACCTTAATACACCAACTGCAACGGCAAAGAACCTATAATGCAAAAAAAAATTCAAAAGTAAATGCAATGTACCAAATGCAGAAACAATGGCAAGATAAGCCTCTTCATAGTCAATACTCTTGCCGTACCAAAGAAACTGATGTAGACAAACCGCGTACTCATCAGTGGTCACGTAGTGCAGGGTTAAAAGCTGATACCGAAGTTTTTATTCTTGCTGCACATGACTAATGCTTGCTAACTAGGAATTTCCAAGCACACACAATGAAAATTTCTGCTGACCTGAAATGCAGATTCCATGATAAATATCCAGAAATTATTGACCATCTTCTATCAGGTTTCACGGTGTTAGCATTCACTGAATATAAAACTCGGCATAATAGAGTGGGCCAATAACTGCACTGGAAAATATGCAACTTTTACGGGACGAAAACTGCAAGAAACTGGTATGAACATTAGCCAGATCCGGTCACAGAAATAGACCCTGTAAGAATTTTATGGGAGTTTACAATATGCACACATACAGAACAATCAGAGCCACAACAATGAGTTTTAAAAATACCTGGAAACTACAGTTGACTGCGTGATGATGTGTGATGAATATGAAAGAAAAAAGAAACTTTATTCAGTAATAAAAGGAGCCAATAAATTCAAAAGAGAATTTCAAGTTTTTTTTAAGCGTTTCACCCGCAAGCAAGACAGGAAGCCACTAGGACGCAAGGGGATACAAAAAATTTGGAGCAAGATCAGATAGGAGTGATAGAAGAAAGGATGAAGACAAGGGTACATCAAGGAAAATGGTGATGTCGATTGACATTTGAATAGTTGGAGATTATAGCCACAGGCGAGAGCTGCGAGATATGAAGCAATTAGAGGAGAAGACACGGCTACATTTAGGAGTTACTAGAGTGAAGGGGTGAGAGCCGGATGCCAGACTCGCAGGGCGCTTGAACTCATGAAGTCTAGGAACCAGCGAATGCAGCTCCTCAGAGA
>OZ010608.1:18720710-18750710 GCA_963932145.1 Acanthosepion lycidas | reverse complement strand
TCCCTAATATGAAATGAGTCCGGTTCCAAAAATATGGAACGCTTCACGAATTTGCGTGTCATCCTTGCGCAGGGGCCATGCTAATCTTCTCTGTATCGTTCCAATTTTAGAATATGTACTGCCGAAGCGAGTACATGCTAAACATTTGCCTACTACCTTATGTAGGGCACCACTAATGGGAACACACATTCTCGGTTCATCTCATTTGCATAATTCGTAACGTACTTAGTTTTTAGGTTTCGGATTGTCTTTAAAATGCATTTTTTTCTTCTCTACATTCTGTTCTATATTTCATTTGCATATTATCTTTGAAAAATACTTAATAATATTATATACCTGTTGATATCTTTACGGTGACATATGTTTTTTATTCTTCTTTTCATTATTATTAAAAATTTCACTAAAATATCTCACATTATCTTCGTCCGCATGCTTTAGCTATTGTCGACAATATATATATATATTTTATTTCGTTGTAAGTTGATGGCTTTATGTAAAGGGACGTAACTGCAATATTATATTTTTCCTTTTTATTAAATGAAACCGGCAATTATTATTGTTAATGTAAAATACTTTTTTATATTTCCTTTGGAATATTTGCAGATATTTAGTTGAAGAATTAAATTTGAAAGATTAATTTTTGCTTGCGTGTGCCTGTTTTTGATAGAGAGTGAGGAAAAGTGAGTGAGTGCTTGAAATACATAGTATACTTCAGACAGACAGACACCCGTGTTTATTTTCAACCATATTTGTCCTTTTTAATTCTTTGATATTTTGACGCGTGGATCAGCTTGTCCTGGTCTTTGGCCGTTGGGTTAATATAACTGACCTCGGAGCCCTGCCTTTACATTGATTTCAGTAAGTCTTCAAGAAATTAAGTGATTGCGGTTTGGACCGTCCTTCACTTTACTTCGGAGTCATTGATCTTTTTTTTTTCGTTTATTCATATACCTTTTTACATAAACGATCTTAGCTGATTGATTTATCCTTAAGAATGTCGTTGTTAATGAGGTGTTAATTAAATGATATGTGTATCATTTTCAGCAGATCTAAAAATATTTTCATTTTATTGCATTTATTATACCTTGCTTTGTACTACAAGGACATTATAAATTTTTGTAAATAATTTTAAATTAAATATCGATAAAAAAATATCATACAGGAGGCCATGTCGCTGGATCTATTTTCTACTTTAAATATACATATATCGTCATGCGATTTTCAGGCGTAAATAATGGACAATAATGTTTGTACAATGTTTGACCTTCGTACTCGCAAAGAAACGGTATGTCAAATGGAGGGTAATTCTCTTGACATTGCACTTTTCACTCTCTCGGCCATGTTTATTTATTATAAAAACGTGGGAAGCATGTACAATGTGATATTTATTATTTCCCCTTTAAATATATTTTATAAAGAAATAAATTTGAAAAAAAAACACATTTTATTGAATAATCTATAAAAATTCGATATTATCAAAAGTTGTAAACAAGCTACAATGTAATATTTAACTCCTTCCCCGCCAATTATTTTGGGAAAATCGTTTCATTTTTCGACGAAGATTTTTATTTGTTTTTAATATAGTAAGTAATAAACTGAGGCACCTTGAAGTAATCGAGCGATAGCTAACGCCTCTACCAGACGTATGAATTGACAACGGGACTCGTTTCAAGCTCAGAAGGGCATAAAAAGAATCAACATCGATTATATACAGAAGTACCTTGAAGTATCCGAGCTGTGGCTAACACCTATAACAGATGTTAAGGCCCCACTTCCTCTAACCGGATTGAGAGCGTATTATTATTATTATTATTATTATTATTATTATTATTATTTTTATTTTCTTTGATTTCTGGCGTTTACACATGTCTTTCCGGGTCCCGCACAGGGAGCTAAGCTTAGAAATGGCATCATGACACTTTCCACTGACAAAAAAAAAATTACATAGATAAAGCCCTTCGTAAAGTGTGGGCTGTACTTGTCAGAACAATTTTTTGTATCTCCTTGAGGCATGAACTTCCAGGAATCCCTTCAATTAGTCTACTGCAATATTTTCCAACCAGTCCTAGGGCTCCAACTACAACAGGCATTATTATTATTATTATTATTATTATTATTATTATTATTATTATTATTATTATTATTTCAACGTGTATACAATTATTACAACAAATTTCTTTCCTCAAAGATCTCTTTCCGATTGATCAGACACGGCCGATTGGGACTGATTAAGGAACAAACACGATGTGCAACAAACAACAGAAAATCAAATATGGAGACAAAAAGGAATAAATTTATTATGAAAATATACAAAGGGAGAGAAAATGAAAGATGGGTAAAATCAAAAATGATAAGTCAAAAATAAATATTGTGGAACAGAATAGTGAGAAGGGAACCTTATCCTCTCAGGAAGGTAAATTACAGATCAACTTATGATCTCTTGTCACACTTGTACGAATTTACAAAAGATGAAAAGTTAAAACAAGCGGAGAGAAATATGTAATACAAGTGATTCAATGCCAGGCTTTCATGAAAGTACAAACATGAAAAGATACGTTAAGCAAAATGAAAACGTAAGACAATGAACTTATCTGGTCGTTAAAAAAGTTCTTTTTCTTTAATATCTCATATCTATTTCTTCCTTTGCATTTTCTTTTAGTGTATTTCTCTCTTTCTTTTTCTTTTCGTCTGGTCTTGAATTTCCTTTGAAGTCTTTCCTCTCTTTCTCTTTTCGTATAAGTGTATCTTTTTTAGGTCTTTTCTCTCTCTCTTTCTTTTTCTTTTTCTTTTCGTCTGGTCTTGAATTTCCTTTGAGGTCATTCCTCTCTTTCTATTTTCGTATAAGTGTCTCTTTTTCAGGTCTTTTCTCTCTTTCTTTTTCTTTTCGTCTGGTCTTGAATTTCCTTTGAGGTCTTTCCTCTCTTTCTATTTTCGTATAAGTGTCTCTTTTTCAGGTCTTTTCTCTCTTTCTTTTTCTTTTCGTCTGGTCTTGAATTTCCTTTGAGGTCTTTCCTCTCTTTCTATTTTCGTATAAGTGTCTCTTTTTCAGGTCTTTTCTCTCTTTCTTTTTCTTTTCGTCTGGTCTTGAATTTCCTTTGAGGTCTTTCCTCTCTTTCTATTTTCGTATAAGTGTCTCTTTTTCAGGTCTTTTCTCTCTTTCTTTTTCTTTTCGTCTGGTCTTGAATTTCATTTGTGGTCTTTCCTCTCTTTCTATTTTCGTATAAGAGTATCTTTTTGAGGTCTTCTCTCTGTCTTTCTTTTTCTTTTTATTTTCGTCTGCTCTTGAATTTCCTTTGAGGTCTTTCCTCTCTTTCTATTTTCGTATAAGTGTCTTTTTTTCAGGTCTCTTCTCACTTTCTTTTTCTTTTCGCCTGGTCTTGACTTTCATTTGAGGTCTTACCTCTCTTTCTCTTTTCGTATAAATGTCACTTTTTGAGGTCTTTTCTCTCTTTCTTTTTCTTTTCGTCTTGTTTTGAATTTCCTTTGAGGTCTTTCCTCTCTTTCTCTCTTGGTATAAATGTCTGTTTTTGATGTCTTTTCTCTATTTCTTTTTCTTTTCGTCTGGTCTTGAATTTCCTTTCAGGTCTTTCCTCTCTTTCTCTTTTCGTATAAGTGTCTTTTTTCAGGTCTTTTCTCTCTTTCTTTTTCCTTTCGTCTGGTCTTGAATTTCCTTTGAGGTCTTTCCTCTTTTTCTCTTTTCGTATAAGTGTCTCTTTTAGATGTCTTTTCTCTCTTTCTTTTTCTTTTCGTTTGATCTAGGGGCTTGAGTGACGAATCAATTGAAGCTGTCTTCTTTCTCTTAGCTTTAGCGTTAATACATATCTTTGTTTCGTATCGATGTAACTGCTTTTCTCGCACGCCGGAGAATGTTTCCTTGTTGAAACCTTTCTGTTACGAGATCCTGATAGATTCCTATACTTTTCACCTGTCCAAAGCGATAGCTGATCGTCGCATTTATAGCTGATCGTCTGTTTAGCTCGAAGAGGGACTTTTTTCGCATAACCAATTTTATAGCTGATTATCACTTTTATAGTCGTCCGTCCGTTCCATTCGAAGATCGAAGAGAAACTTTTCGTATAACCAAGTTTGTTGCTGACTATCGCAGTCATAGCCGCCTGTCCATTCAGTCCGAAGAGGGACACACTTTCGCATTTCCAAATACTTCTTTCGCATACCTAAATCTATAGCTGACTATAGCAGAACCGTCCTTCCAGTCCAAAGACCGGAGTTTTTTTCACATAACCATCATAGTTATAGCGTATCCGTCCGTCTGTTGTTTACATTCGGTTTTACTTAATTTCTTTTCTTTTTTTATTTTTACGCTTTCTAAGAGTACTGATTTTTATTTAGAATGCTTCTAAAATATATACATTAGCATAGATTTTATAATAAACTTAGATGTGGGTTCGTAGAACAGATGTAACAGTTGACAACTGGACGTGTTTCAAGTCCAGAACGGCATTAAAAAAATTCAAAATCGACGTATAAACACGTCTGTATCTGGTTTTTGAACGTTACGTTTTCGACTTGTTTATTCGTCCGTGTCTGTCCGGTGAAAACGTATATACACGTCTACATCCGGAAAGGGGGTTAAACTCCACGAATTCGCGAAAAAAAAATGGCGGCAATAAACGACAAAAATTATTTTAATAATAATTTTTAATAATAATATTTAACTTAGAACTTATTGCACTAATAAATAAATCGAAAAAGTAAATATACTTTTAGTTCTCGGTAATTACAAACAGTTGGAGGATCTGACATGTGTTTGCTTTAATGTGGGGCGCTACACATAATGGCTCAGGGGTAAACATTACCCAGTACCCGTAACCACTGTTACTGTCAATGTAATGATGAAGGTGTCACTGAATGGTTGGAAACCCTGGCATTTGGCTTACCTCAAAAGTACAAGAGAACAGATAGCATACTTTGATTGTATTAACAACGGCGGTAGAATGTGACATATGGTCGGTTTCATGTAGGATGCTTATACTTTTACATATGGGCTAAGTCCAAAACTTGACTATTCCCATCGACCACTGTCCACCAACCTACCTCGGTCATACCATCGCCACGGGACAGATGCCATATCCGAAGATAACTTCTACAGTGTGGAATCTTTCCTCTTTGATAAGTCTTAAAATATATATTAGTTCTCTGCGAGACTAAACTTAATTTGTCAATCCCTTCCTCTGATATCTCGATTCCTTGCTACCTCCCTCTCCTTAGAAAGGACTCTAAAATCCACATGCATAGACTGGGAGTTTATATCCGCGAACATCTCCCGCTGGCTAGGGAACTCTCTATTTAGACCATTCGTATATATGTCGGTTTAATATAGGGTGCTCATACTTTTACGTATGGGCTAAGGCCAAAACGTGACCATTCCCATCGACCACTGTCCACCAACACTACCTATTTAGGGCCATGAATCTTCGGTCATATCACCGCCACGGGACAGATGTCATGTCCGAGGATAACTTCTACAGTATGGAATCTTTCCTCTTCGATAAGTCTCCTGATATATTAGCTCACTGCGAGACTAAACGTCAATCCCTTACTCTGATTTCTCGATTCCTGGCTACCTTCCTTTCCTTCTAAAGGACTCTAAAATGCACATGCATTGACTGCGAGTTTATATCCGCCATCATCTCCAGTTGGCTAGGGAACTCTCTTTGGAATCTCCAGACCATTCGTATATGTCCGCGTCTATCTGTCCTCAGTTCAGTAAGCTATCTCTTCTTTCTGTATCGTTCCCCTTCCTTTCACGTCGATAGCATTTCTGATAATATAGACAAAACCATCTCTCTACATCTGTTTGCAAACACATTAGTTTTCGGTGACTTTAACGCCTACCATACCATGTGGCAACTGGCCTCGCTGGCAGACAAACCCTTAATTTTTCAAACTCTCAATCCCTCATGCAAATAGTTGACTTTCCTACGTGTTTCCCCAGTAACCCGGATGGTAACTCTTCCCTTCTCGATCTCTGTTTTATTCCGACTCTTGTCGTGCTATTTTAGATCTGACCCCTTGGCAACAATCATGCAGTAGTGTCAGTTAGCATCGCTTTCTACTTACCCTCCAGGCATGAACCTCCTACAAACAGAATATCTTTCTGTTATCAACGAGCAGATTGGGAGTCGTTCAGTGATTTCTTTCGTGACGTCCCTTGGAATGTGGTTTTTAATCATCCCGTACAAAAAATTGTGCGTCTGAGGTTTCCTCCTGGGTGAAAGACGGCCACGAGGCTTTCATCCCAGGAAGAAATTAAATGGCACTCACCTGCTTAGTTCTCAGCTTCTTCCTCAGCTGCTATAGCCCATAGGAATCACTTCTTCCGTCTGTACCGGAACGACATGTCTGATTGCAACTGACATCTCTTTGTCTCAGCTTGCTCAGCTGCTATAGCCCATATGAATCACTTCTTCCGTCTGCACCGGAATGACATGTCTGATTGCAACAGACGTCTCTTTGTCTCTGCTTGTTCAGCTGCTATAACCCGTAGGAATCACTTCTTCCGTCTGAACCGGAACGACATATCTGCAATAGATGTCTGTTTGTCTCGGCTCATTATGTATGAAATCGTGTCCCCAATGAAGCAAAGTTACTGTTTGTTGATAGATTGAAACAACGTATTGCATCTCGCATCTAAAGATTACTGGCAACACTGCAAGAGTGTGCTGAACTACAACATATCCTAAATCCACCCTCTAGTCAATCAATTCGAAATCCTAACAACCAGAGCTGATAAGGTTGAATGCTTTTCTCAGAAATTCTTCTCGGACTTAACCACTCGACTCATCCTGAGTATCCACACGTTATTCCCCCCCCCCCCTAGAACTGGGACTTTACTGAATGAAATATGCATAACCCCGTCGATGGTGTTGGACATCATCTCTAAGTTATATTTTCATAAAGCAAATGGTGGAGACGGGACACCAGCCGTAGTCTTAAAGAAATGTGCGAATGAGCTGGCTCCAGTTCTCTTCAAACTATACAACTATTGCATCGCTGGTTCTTGCTTTCCAGCCTGTTGGAAGTCCTGCTGCTGTCCCAGCCTTTAAGAACTCTGGAAACTCTTCTGGTTCATCTAACTACTGTCCTATTAGTCTCCTACAACTGTTCGGCTAATTCTTCGCGGAAGTGGTTAAACATCTTACCTCTCACTATCTTCTCTCTGACGAACAATATGGTTTCCGCTTTTCCCGATCTACCGCTGACGTGCTTACGTCCATAACTGAATATATATATATACCAAGCTCTTGATAAACCACGGCGAAGCTCGAGCAGTTGCTCTAGATGTATCGAAGACTATGATTTGGCATACCGACCTTCTACTTAAACTTCAGGGATACGGTATTACAGGTCGATTATTTGATTTAATCCAATCATTCCTATTTCGCCGTGAAAAGAAGGTCCTTCTGAACGGGTTCTCTTCCAGTTCTGTTCATACGAACGCTGTTATTCCCCATGGCTCTATCCTTGGTCCTATACTGTTTCCGATCTTCTGATGATAGAATGTAACTAGCTTGGTCTTTGACGCATTGAATGTAACCAGCCAGTTTTTGTCCCTCTATGCGAGATCGGAAGAGAGATCAGTCACTAATCTCTGACCATCGAGAGTTTTAGAGATGCGCCCGTATATAGCCATACCATCGGCATAGGTGTTTACAAATGATATGAGTAAATAAGTTGATCGTTTATGTATATCAGAAGAGAGTAGGTTCGAGGAGTGACATCTAGGGCTCCAGAGGACTGGTCATTACCTACTGGAGCGGTACAGGGAGCCGATCATTTTACCTGCATCCTTAGCAATCGGTCGTCGGTGTGAGTTTGAGGCTCAATAGTCTTTCAAGGCACAGTACTCCCCTGTTAGGACCCCCATTCATTAAAATTAATGGCAGTTTGGGGTTAGATCAGCGATGATAGAATGTTACTAGCTTGGACTTTGAGGCATTTTTTGCCCCACTATGCGAGATCGGAAGAAAGATCAGTCACCAATCTCTGATCATCGAGAGTTTTAGAGATGCGCCCGTATATAGACATACCATCGGCATAGATGTTTACAAATGATCTGAGCATATTCTTTGGCAGATTGTTTATATAGATCAAAAAAAGGGTTGGTCCGATGAGTGAGCTCCGGACGACTGGACATTAATAGGTAAAATTCGATACAAATGAATAAAGTAAATGCGCTCTCGGGAGATTTCGAATCAGCATTCCTGCTTGTTGGTGAAATCACCGTTGTGCTTCAGACTCCACGGTAAAAATAGGACTTTCCAAATGACGAAGTGTCAATTACGGAAATTAATTAATTAAGGAAAGCCCAGCCTCTCATTGAAAGTTCATATCTGCCCGATTTCTTACACGACACGTAAACGAGGCGATTTCTAATTAATTAATGGAATTTATTCTGTTTTAATCCGATTTTATTTCTAATAATCCAGTAAAATTACATTTGAATTTTGATATTAAACTTTGCTATCGAGGATGTGAGCAAAGATGAAGTCTTGGTGAGGATGCACACAAGGAGGAAGCTTATGCTTAAAATAAGGAAGAGGCAGCTGAAATTTCTGGGACACGTAATGAGAAAAGAGGGCCTGGAGAATGATGCTCACGGGACGAATAGAGGGAAAAAGAGACAGGGGAAAGCAACCCATGACATACGTGTCGGGCTTGGGCAGGTTGATGGCGGAGCGTGGACTGGGGGAGTTGGCAGAAAGGCAAAACCTGTTGAGAGCCACATGGGATAGGGGGAAGTGGAGTGCCATGATCGCCTACGTCTTGAAAGGACGCGGCACATAAAAAGTAGTTAGGATTTGTGTGTGTGTGTGTGTGTGTGTGTGTGTGTGTGTGTGTGTGTGTGTGTGTGTGTGTGTGTGTGTGTGTGCGTGCACGTGCACTCGCGCGTCTGCGTGGTGTGTAAATTCAATCACAAATCATCCAGAAGAAAAATATTGTTCCCAGCGGGGACGAGTCATGTATTGGTAAAGCTACCTATCCAAGCTCGAATTAAAAGAGAAAAAATACGCCCATCCTTTTCCAGGACTTTAAAAGCGCCACATATGAAAGTGAATTTATACATTTTTTTTTTATTCCAGAAAATTGACAACCAAAATAATAAACAATCTTTATTCATAAGATTATTTATACGAATAATTTTACATTTGCAACATTCTAAAACTAATACAATGCAAAATTTACACTATCCGGACTACTGTCCTCTCCTTTGTCGCCATATTTATTACAACGTTTAATGGATGTTAGTTATCTCCTGTTAATTCCCCTCTCCAAGTTTTTCACTGCCTTAACCAGATATATGAACAGACACTCTCTGGGTCCTGTCACTGGGTTTAACTAACGCCTTTATCCACTGTGCCATATATCCTTGAGGAGATCAGGGTGTGAATTTCTGGGTATTATAAAACTAATGATTCAGCTTCATTTTTTTACCAGTGCTCATATTGCAATTTTTGCTGTTATCATTACATGTTAGATCCAGTGACAGGACCCAAAGAGTGTGAGTTCAATACCTGGTTAAGGCAGTGGAGAACTTGGAGAGGGGAATTAACAGGAGATAACTGACATCCATTAAACATGGCACGTGGAACTAGAACAGTCTACACCAGTGAGCGAAATAAAGGGTTCAGTTCGACATTCCAACAACCTGAAGAAGGCCGGGGCCTACAACGGCCGAAACGTTGTAATAAATATGGCGACAAAAATGAGGACAATAGTCCGAATAATGTAAATAGTGTACATAATACCTCATCTCAGAAATATAGACAGATAATGAAAGGCCGAAATGTTGTAATAAATATGGCAACAAAAATGAGGACAATAGTCCGAATAATGTAGTAAATAGTGTACATAATACCTCATCTCAGAAATATAGACAGATAATGAAAGGCCGAAATGTTGTAATAAATATGGCAACAAAAATGAGGACAATAGTCCGAATAATGTAGTAAATAAATAGTGTACATAATACCTCATCTCAGAAATATAGACAGATAATGAAAGGCCGTAATGTTGTAATAAATATGGCAACAAAAATGAGGACAATAGTCCGAATAATGTAAATAGTGTACATAATACCTCATCTCAGAAATATAGACAGATAAATGCCATTTTGACATTTACCAATTTATAAAGAAATTAAATGCGAACACAATTTTTTATTAATAAATTTACAAACATTTACTTAATTATTAAAATATGTGAACCGACTATAAAGAAATCCTTATTATTTACCATTTTATAAAGTTTGCATTAATTGGCAATTAGCGAGCCGATGTTGTGCCAATCATTTCAATAAATAAATAAATATAGCGTAAAAATAAACAATCTTATTCTTATCAATAGTGTTTATTATTTTTGTTGTCAATTCTGAAGAACAAAGAAAATGTATAAATTCATTTTGATTTTTGATATGTTTAGGTTTTATTACAAATTTAATCATTGCTTTTTAAAACAATAATCCTTGCCGAAGAGTGAAGGAAGGTAAATAAAAAAAAAACACTAAAACAGTCTGATGGGTAAACTAAACAGAAACACACCGTCTTATTACGATGTCTCCCTTTATCATTTTCCTCAAAGGATTTGCAGTTTTAATGAATATCTTTCCGATTCTTCTTTCTGATTCAATCCACCTCGGATCCCGGGACATTTCTTCGTTTTACTCTTCTTTTCCAGAGAAAAAATATTCTTATAATCTGCATCAATAATAAGAAAAAGCAACGAGCTGGACACGTGAACATTTCATGCTTTCAGAGACGAGACTAATCTTTCAATTACCTCCCTTTGTATGTCGTCATTGTATGAACAAGAAAGAAAAAATAATATTTTTATTGGCGAAAGCAAATCATTTTGCTTAACTATTACTGGTGAGGATATAAATCATTTCATAATAATCTATTGTATGATAAATAATATTTCATATATATGTAACCTTTTGAGTTATTTTAATATTTAGGGTTTTGTATAAAATATATGCAAATTAGGTAGCCTAGGGAAGACGTCATTTTGCGATCAACTTGTATATAAGGGATTATATAGTGTCACCTATTGTACTCGCTTCGGCAGTACATATTCTAAAATTGGAACGATACAGAGAAGATTAGCATGGCCCCTGCGCAAGGATGACACGCAAATTCGTGAAGCGTTCCATATTTTTGGAACCGGACTCATTTCATATTAGGGAAAATACGTTCCGTTAAAGATTTTAAATCATTTGAAAAGGTGGGCGCCTTTATTTCTGAATGAATCAAATCGTTCGTACTGTAAATTTTTTGATAAGCCGAGAATTAGTTTTTCCATTACTGGTGCCCTACATAAGGCAGTAGGCAAATGTCTATGTACTCGCTTCGGCAGTACATAAATTTGGAAAGATAAAGAGAAGATTAGCATGGCCCCTGCGCAAGGATGACACGAAAATTCGTGAAGCGTTCCATATTTTTTTTAATCTTTCAGTTCAAATCTTAGTCCTTTGTGTTAGACTAAATCTTTCATGTCGATATGCTTAACATATTCTTTTTGAAATTACAATCCGTTGAAGGCAAATTACTAACTGTATTGATGTCTTTTAATTAAAACTTTTGTTTCTCAATCCATACTGGGATGCCCTATACTTTCGGCTTCGTGTCACAACGAAGCTACTCTTCGAAAATGACCAAGCTAAATGTATGTGGGTACTTCGACATGTTGTTTAGCAAGCTTGTCTCGCTAGATCAATTGCGCCTAAATAGTGAGTTTGACCTTTGCTAGGTTCCCCGTACTTTCGGCCTTGTGCCACATCTAGACTAAGCTTACAAAATAATTTTGGGGTACTTTGACCTGCTGTAGTTTGTCTCGCTAGAATAATTGTGACTGCATAGTAAGTTGATTTTCACTGGGTGACCCATAGTTTCGGCCTTGTGCCACATCTAAGCTACGCTAAGAATATCACCGTATTAAAGGCCAGAGGAGCAGAGGGTAACTTACGTCATAATGGTAAATGAAGGGAGTGCAGAAAAAAGGCAACAGTTACTGAGAGTAACGGGTTGGAAAAATATGTGAGTTGGCAAGATCTGCAGAGTAGATAAAATTTGTTGGAATGAAGACTCGAATTTACCAACTTTGCTTAACACACACGCAAAAGAGAATCCAAAACTCGTTAAATTTTTTGTTGAATGTGTAATTAACTGTAATTCGGATTGATTAGCATGGCCCCTGGTACGATCGATTAGCAAGGTAAGTATGTAAATAGGCTTAAAAGAAATTGAAACAATTTTCTTTTATACAGTGTAACCCGGATGTAAGAGAGATTTTCTCTGGTCCCAAATTAGATCCTGTGTTAATGTATAGACCAAACCCGGATATAAGAGAAACCCGGATATAAGATACTTCTTATCCGATCCCGGCAACTCTCTTATATCCGGGTTACACTGTATAAAAGTTTATTTTTGTTTTTTTACCGCAAATAAATATAAACCTTACAAAGCACTGAGTAACCTTTTGACCTTTTTATGAATTGCATTCATTCACGTGGAAGTAAGTTACCCTCTCTACTTCTCTGGCTTTTAGTATGAATTGGTGATAATATGCATTATGATGTTATTAATTTAACTTCACCAAAGATGGCCGACACTGTGATAGCAAAAAGAATAAAAGTTAAGCGTATCGTCAGGTTTATTTATTTTAGTTCAATCACGTTTTTCAAGCCGAGGAATTTCCATGCTTTCATCTCGTTCTTCTTATTGATAAAGATTATAAGAATTATTTGCTGTGTAGAAAAGATGAGAAACACTGCAAAATTATGATACAGTGATTTCTTATGTTTGAGTTTTTGTTAACAAGAAGTGCGATTTTACAATATTCATTTCATTCGTCATGCATGGTTCTCATTTTAGCAACAATAAAGATGTCCGAAATTTTGTGAGGTTGAAATGAAATTAAATGAGGACATAAAATTTCCGAACAGAACAATATTTAAGAAATGGAAATTCGGCAAAAACATTGAAAGCTTCACAAATTTACATGACATCCCTGCGCAATGAGCATGCTAAGCTTTTCTGTATTGTTCCAAGTTTAGTATACGTACTGCCGAGGGGAATACATAGGAAGCATTTGTCTAGTACCTTATGTACGGTATGACCTGAGAAAAACAGATTTCCCCAGCTCATCTCATTTGCATATGTTTTATGTATAACCCAGTATAATAAAATAGCTGAATACGAAAAGTTGGATTAATTTATAAATATAAACGCACTCCTTTTCAAACAATATAGATTTTTTAACGGAACGTATTTCCTCTCATATCATTATGAAATGAGTCCGGTTCAAAAATAGGGAACACTTCACGAATTTGCGTGCCATCCTTGCGCAGGGGCCATGCTAATCTTCTCTGTATCGTTCCAATTTTAGAATATCTACACTTAATTTACGTATTTAACAAAATATCGAATTTTAACACGTATTTACTCTGGAATCTACTCTCAGAAAATGTCATTTTTTTTTTTTTTTTTTTTTTTTGCTGGTGGGAGCTCACACATACTTGTGCGCAGAGACAAAAATTGTCCAGTTCTCTTTAGTAAGCCTTTTAAATGAGAAGATATTGCCAAGAAATAAGATCTTTTTCAAGAAACATAAATGCCGCAGAAGAAATACGAAATAAAAATTAATTGGAAAATTATTTAAACATGATAACTATAATTTTCCCAATCGTTATCAATATATCAGGTTGATAACTGTCCTTTCTTTCAAGGGAAATTCCTTTATTTAGTTTACAGAAAATGGATGTGTCTAAAACAAAAAGAGTATAGAAAATTCTGTCGTCCAGGGTTTTTTTTTTTTTTATATTAAAAATCCGATCGTCCGAATTACAGTTAATTACACATTCAACAAAAAATTTAACGAGTTTTGTTTTGGATTCGCTTTTGCGTGTGTGTTAAGCAAAGTTTGTAAATTTGAGTCTTTTTAATTTCTAACAAAATCAATTAGTCAGCGCTTAGCATTTGAATTTTAAATCTAGATCTTGTTTTGTTCAGTACAACAACACCACCGGGACCTTGTTTCCGCGCATAGGGGCATCTTTCCTCTTAGTTCACCCACGCTGACACTTACTTACTTTTATTCAGATAAAAATCAAAATATAAGATATGACCTTGTTGAAATTCATTCCATTCCCTTACACCTGTCATTTATATGTACAAAATATTGTTGGTACTACTTTTAGTCTAACTAGAGACATTACCTTAATAATATTAGGTTGGTGCAAAAATAATATCGTTTTTTGATGTATTTTTCAACGTCAAAAAACGATATTATTTTTGCACCAACCTAATAATAACGATCGCTTGACGTTTGTCAAGGGACGTGTTGATACGCTCGTCTCCTTCTCTCTGGTGACAGGTGAATTTGCCCGTCTTTTATTTTGTTTGCGGGGCTTGAAAAGGTCATTTGGGAATTCAATCCCGGATATGATTCAGGCCTTTCCATTGGCCGACGAACAAACTTCGCGTCCGCTCGCGGAAAGGTTTGTAAAAGAATTTGTTTCTGAGTATTGAACATTATTTGAATTTTGTTTTTAAATGTTTCCTAGTTTTTTTATTGTCCGAAAAACATTTCGCATCAAGGTGTGAAATTTCACGGGTTTTGTTTGGGATTCGCTTTTGCGTGTGTCTTAAGCAAAGTTTGTAAATTCGAGTCTTTTTAATTTCTAACAAAATCAATGAGTCAGTGCTTAGCATTTAATTTTTTAAATCTAGATCTTGTTTTGTTTACTATAAATCATTTTATTTACTAACATATCTGAATGAATTCAAAAGAGACAAAAGGAGTCAAAATAGTTTTTAGTTGAGTTAATTTTTTTTTTTTTTTTTTTTTTACGCTGAAAGGAAAAATCTTTGCAGCCACGTCTTCTCTTGTGTATGAACGACTTGGAGACAGTCACATCTCTGCTGCTGAAAGTTAAAATCTGTGGATTTTTATGAGAAATTTTTCCCGAAGGTAGACCCGAAAAAAATAGTATCTAATTTTATCTAATTGGTCAAATATTTCACACGGTGATGTTAATTTCTAACCAATAGGCACTTTGATTTAAACAGTATGTGCTGTATTCTGGAAACTTTTTAGCATATTTGTAAATATGTTATGTTATTGGGTAGAAAAAATTGTTTAATATGGTATGTATGTGGGTCTGTAATTGTGTTGGAAATAGGGGTTTATTTCCTATAAGAGAATGAAATACAACAAAGGCTTAAGTGACCTGATGTTGGGGTGGGAATAAAAAAAATATTTGTCAGGGAATGTTGTCTACATCTTATTTAGTACTGCCCAGTTATTGCTTACTCATCTCCACTGAATGCAAATACCCACTGCCCTACCCACCACCCCCTTGTGTTACTGTTCGCTTTTTTTTTTCTTTTTTTTTTTTTTTTTTGTCACATGGTTATGTTTTTGTGTTGTAGGCTATGTATAGCCAGTTTACCCTGACGATCCGCGTAGGTGAAACCTAGGTAGGTTTGTCTGGCTCTTTAGGTTTACTTATATATATATATATATATATATATATATATATATATATATATATATATATATATATGCAGGGTGACCCCAAAAATTGGGAATTTTTGAAGTGCGTATTGCCAGACATGAGCAAGTGGCAACACGGCGAGACAGTGACCTTGAGCAAGTAAACATTTCGCCATTTAGAATTCAAGATGAAATTCACAGTATCCCAGCTGAGATGTTGCAGCAGTCAATGAGGAATCTCAACAGCAGATTTCAAGAATGCATTCGTACAGGAGGACGCCATCTACAGGACGTAATTTAAAAAAAAATGAAACATCCATCATTGTTTCTTAAATGGCATGTTTTAAGGTTTCAATTACTATGAATAAAATAATTTTTCTTCCATTAATCTTGGTTTTATTGGATTGTTGAAAAGTTCCCGTTTTTTGGGGTCACCCTATATATATATATATATATATATATATATATATATATATATATATATATATATATATAATAAATCCTAAAGAGCCAGGTACTATGTCAATGCGCTCATATGCAAATGAGGCATGACTTATTTCAATATCATTACAATTTTGAAGATAAATTACACTAAAAAATTACAAATTTTATTCCAGTGTCGTATTCATAAATTTCATTACTATAATTCATTATATTTACTTGGGTTCATTTTTTAGATTCATCTAATTTGGGTGTAAATAATGATTATAATATTAATTTATTATAAATTATTTTTTCATTTTAGAGTGAAAAGCAAATAAGTGAAGCGTTCCGTATTTTTCTTATAACTTTTATTTTCCAATCCTAAACTGTCAAACATTTTTATTATCCTAAAGACTTTACGCTGAACAATTCAAACAAAAGACCTTCACATTTTATCCTCTTTTTTAGTCTATTTTCTTATTACTTAATTAATTTACTTCGCTTCAAAATTGTTTTTTTATTATTATTACTGGTAATAAAAGAAGTTATTCGAAGTTCAAGTCAAACTTCACCCTTTATCAACCTTTCTCAATGGATTTACAATTTTCTGATGAATATTTTCCGTTTCTTCCTTCTGCTTTCTCCCGCCTCCTAGGACTTTTCCATGTCTTTCGCTTCTTTTCTCCACAACAAATATTTTTATAATCTTCACCAATAAGAACAATGAGCAAAAAAACTCAAGGCTCGAGAAACGTAACTAAATTTTGAATTATCTCCCTTTGTATATCGTCGTTCTATTGTCGATGAATAAAAAAAAAATAATCCAAATGTTGTAAAAAAGAAAAAATATTCTTTTAAAAAATGTTCACATTAAAACGGCATTAAACTTTACATTTTTCGATTCTTCAAATGTGTCTTTATTTAATAATAAAAAAAACTCTTGTTAGGAAAAGTAAATGGGTGAATTTTTAAATCAAATCTTAAAAAATTACAAGCAAGTTAACATATACATATATATATATATATATATATATATATATATATATATATATATATATATATATATATATAGATAGATAGATAGATATATAGATAGATAGATATATAGATAGATAGATAGATAGATAGATAGATAATATTAGTGGTTAATATATATATATATATATATATATATATATATATATATATATATATATAAATGCATACACATAATAAATATATATAAAAGTTCCAAGAGGATAGAATAAGAATCTAATAAAAAGGCTTAAACACTAATATTCCATGTTTATAATTTATTAAATTATAATCGTAATCACGAACCAATTCATCAAACCTACAAATTCAATAAGAAATCAATTTCTTTTTGAATTTGTAGGTCTGATGAATTGGATCGTAATTACGATTCGAATGCAATAAATTATAACCATGGAATATTAGTGTTTAAGCCTTTTTATTATTATTATTATTATACAGTGTAACCCGATATAAGAGAAACCCGGATATAATAGAGATTTTCTATGGTCCCAAATTAGAGCCTGTGTTAATGTATATAAATTAGACCCTGATATAAGAGAAACCCGGATATAAGAGCGATTTTCTCTGGTCCCGTCCTCACCGATATAAGAGAGTTCGTTTTGAGTGACAGTGTGATGTCGTAAATCGGTCAAACGGAGGTCAGTTCGAGAGAGATTGAAGTTCAATGATTTAATCTTGACTAGTCTAGAGATACGGTGTGTCCAATCTGTGTCTGTAGGAGACACCCTCTACCTTATGATTTTGCTTTGTGTGTCTAAGGGTAGCGCCGCCCACTTTTTTGCCGACTTTGCTTGTCGTTGCATTTTCTGGACAGCACTTTCACTTTACCCACTGTTCTGTTGAGTCAGAAGTTTGTCTGTTTGTTAATTTTGCCACTGAAAACCGTTTGCTTGCGATCATTGCGATTAGTGATGTCGGCGTCGGCGTCTCAACGAAAAACTGAGCATTTCTGAACAGTTGGAGCTCATCGACGATGTCAAAGTGAAGAAACTCAAACTGGCCGCTGCAGCCAAAAAGTACGGAATCGGTTATTCAACAGCAGCAAAAATTTTCAAGAAAGAAGACGATCTCAGATGTTGCATGCAAATGAACGGAAACACTAATCGCAAACGAAAGCGCCAATCCGTGCACAAGGACGTTAACGAAGCGCTTACACAATGGTTTACGCAAGCATGTGCTCATGGAGCTACCATCACCGATCACGTCATCAGGCAGAAAGCATCACAACTGGCCGTAAATCTTGAAGTTGATTTTGAACCGAGCAATGGCTGGCTCATGCGCTGGAAGCAGGCCAATAACGTTTCGTTCAAAAAATTTCACGGCGAATCAACGTCAGCAGATCACGGTTCTGCCAACGAATGGGGGACAAACGTTTTGCCGCAACCTTTTCGTGGATATGATCCAAAATATGTTTGGAACTGTGATGAAACGGGAATTTTCTACAAAGCCATGCCGTCTGGATCTTTGCGATTTGCCGGCGACGAACAGTCAAATGGGACAAAAGTTCCCAAAGACATACTCACGATGCTTCAGCTCACAAACATGGACGGCAGTGAAAAGCAAGCTGTAGTTGTTGGTAAGTCGGCAAAACCACGCTGCTTTAAAAATGTCAAAACTCTGCCGTTTTCTTATTTCGCTAATCGTAAAGCCTGGATGACTAGTCAGCTGTTTACTGACATTATGAAAACGCTTGATCGAAAAATGATTGCTCAAAATCAAAAGATTATTCTGTTTTTGGACAATGCAACTTGTCATAACTTACTGCCGGGTATAAATCTATCAAACATCAAATTGTCGTTCATGCCACCAAACACCACCAGTCTCATTCAACCTTTGGATCAAGGCATCATTCGTTCATTCAAAGCGTTTTATCGTCGGGAACTTGTTCGAATGCAAATCACAGCGATCGATGCTACACCGCCAATGCCGCTGTCCGAGGTGGCCAAGCAGATAACTGTTTTGAAGGCCATGCACATGATGAAGCGAGCACTTTTCATGGTCAAACCGTCAACAATTCAAAATTGTTTTAAAATGACCGGCTTTGTCATTGAATCACAGGCTGAAGTGGAAGAAATACTCGACGAAAATGATCAAGTTTCTCCACCATCGGGCATGGAGCAAACAGATTTTGACGAATTTATCAGCTTCGACGACCGTGCACAATGTTATGGAGAACTGACTGACACGGACATCACACGTGGTATAAAATCGGATGATCAAGATTTTGACGAAGATGATGATGCTGAAAGCGTAAGTTCTGAAGTTTCTGAAAGTGACAAACCAGTGTCAAATTCTCTGGTTGCATTGAATGCGCTTGAAACTCTGAACAGCCTACTTTGAAGCAAAAAGCAGTAATCCTGATGGCGCATTGAAATTGATTTACGGACTGTATGAAAGAGTTCATGATGTTAACAAAGAGATTTCTGTACAATCAAAAATGACTGACTTTTTTAATAAAAAGTAATTTTTGATTGAATTATTTTGAAAACTGATTCAAAATGTATTTTTGTCTGTGGTTTTTATGTCTATAACTGTTAAATAAACTAGTGTTCTGTACGTAAAAAAGCATTATATGAAGTATTCCCATACTTACCTAAACAAAATAGACCAAACCCGGATATAAGAGAAACCCGGATATAAGATACTTCTTTTCCTGTCTCGATAACTCTCTTATATCCGGGTTACATTATATATATATATATATATATATATATATATATATATATATATATATATGTATGCATTCACTGTAAAAACATTTTTTCTGTCACCTTTGAAAGAAAATAATTTGTTTTATAATAAAAGTTTTATTTTGTTAATTTATGCATGTACCAACTCCCAAGCAAATTATGTTTTGAGTTTTATAGAATTATTTTTAAGACAAAATTTCAGTAAGTTGACATTTGATATTGCATGATTTTTTTTTTTCCTGAAATAAACTAACTTTATGGTTTGTGATGAACTGATACATTTTCATTTTTGAAAATGATCACTTTAAGAATTGAAACATTCCTTGTTTTCTTTTATAACAAGTAGATATGGAGAAATAGTGACGGTTTTTTGTGGTTCCCGGAGTCAACTCCTTGATTGTATGCTCCTAAGATTCAAGTAGGGGCTTGTTGTGGACCGTGGAGGTGTAGATATAAAGAACACACGTGGATTAAAATTTCCTGCTAGCCAGCCCAGCTACATGACAATGTTGGACTTTAATTAAGTCCAAAGAAAACAAACAAGACCGATAATTATATACAAACAAATATATGTATTAACAACAAGTACAAGTTACAAGCACATGGACAGTTACATTGAGTGCGTGTGGTGAATATTATGTGTGTGTGTGTGTTGTGGGGAGTGTTCGTACGTACGTGTATTGTTCTTAGCATGTTCTCAGAATTTGGGAAACGCTGTATCACTGAGAGCTCACATATGCGAGGTGGTATAAGGCCCAAGGCCTGAGGAAAAAAGAGATCCAGGCAAAGGGTCACCCAGTATTTATAGCCAAGGGAGAGAGAGACCTCTGGGGAAGGATTAAGGAACTGAAGAGGAGCTAACTCCGACAGGCTGGGTCTACTCTGGTCTTGCTTATCAAAAACACGAATCCGCATTCACACCAACTTGTGGGACAGTGGAAGGCTTGTAAAACGAAGTTAACAAAGACGATTTCAAATTTCATAAACTAATTTTTTATTTCATTCTTTGATTCAATGCCCTCCCGACATCATCGATGCTAGGGGTCCGTCGCACCCTCCTCACTACCTTCTAATCACAACTGTGGAAAAATGAAAATTACGATTTAGAAATGAATATTTTTCAGAATGTCTATAACATGCTATGTTTTCATTCATTTTGGGCGGGGGGTGAGGAGAGTGTAGGAAAAGAGAGAACGTCAAGTCTCTAACCCGTTTATTGTATATTGCAGGCGTAAAAGTACTCCGATGTGAAATTTTAAAGAACCAATCATTTATTACAATGACATAAGTAACACTAAAACAGGATACAAAGTTTACAAATAAATTTGCTGAAAAAAATTACCTTCCTCATTGGTAAAAAAATCCCAAAATTTATCTTTTTTTAAACCACGTCTGTTGACCGATTTTATTTTGGCGGTTTTTTTCCCCCAAGCCATAAGACCTGGATCTATTTTGTTTACGAATTTAAAAAATAACTTTTATACGGGTAACGTTCTCATTAAGCGACAAGCTTCATTTGGGTGTCATTTTATATGAGATCTGAGCCTAATTTTTTTTTATAAACTAGAAAACCACATCTTATACATCAGATTTATTCGAGCCATTTTTTATTAATCGCTTGGATTCTCTTTAGAATTTTTATTTTTTTAATATTCCATTCAAAAGAAAATGAAAGAAAAACTTAGTTTTTGACAAATTTTGATTTTTGGGAGATGCCATAACAATTTTCGACCACTGTCTGACTTCATAACAATTTTCGACCACTGTCAGACTTCATAACAATTTTCGACCACTGTCAGATTTCATACCAATTTTCGGCTTTTGCGAGATGTCATAACAATGTTTTATCATTGTCAGATGTCAAAACAATTTTCGGCTATTCGGAAATGTCATAAAAATGTTTGATCATTGTCATAAATCAAAAGTCAAAACAATTTTTGATTATTGTCAGACGTCATAATAATTTACATTTACTGCATTTATAAACTTATTTAATTGATTATTACTATCACCAAGTCCAAGGATATCGATCTATTGCATTTCGATTGTGTAAGATATCCTTATTACTTCACAGGAAACGCGTAAATAAAGAAATGCGACAAGTATTGCAATTTTTATTTATTACAAGGAGTGCTGAAAATTTCTATACTCAACCAAGAAGGGAATATGTTAAAACCATAAGACTTGCTTTGTATTTCATACACTGACCAAACAGTTAGAAAATAGTTACAAAACTTACTATAACCATTCTGATGTTTGATCATTGAAATACTGATCTGTTGTTGCTGCTCTTGTGTAAGTGCCACTGGGTTCTTCATATTTATTTACTGAAAACTTTAGAATCAACGAAAAGAATCAATGATATAAGCAAATTATATATATTTATTTGATTTAGATTGGAGTGAGTTCTTTGTAATACGGGGTAGCGAAAGTTCATTTATTGCAGCAGTCGGGAGAAAGTCTGTCTCAGCTCGATAGTTGGTATTTTTTCTCGGTTCTAAGAAAGGCCGAAAAATGTCTTAAGCAGATGATCGCTTAACTTCTTCACGCGACATGCATGGCTGGTTTCTCTCTCTTCTTCTCTCCTTCTGCCTCTCGACTGTTTGTTTATATTTTTTCTGACCAGATACCCAGACTACTGACCTGAAGCTTGGTTTCGGATAACTTCAAAAGTCTCTCTTTTTTTTGTTTTTTTCTTTTTTTTATTGACTAAAACTATCTTATTTTCCTGCATTCCTTTCCTTCCCATTTTGTTTTTTTTTATAGCGGAAGTTAATCCGGGAGACTCTCTTATAATGTTAGATTTTGCTATCTCCTGGAACTTAAGGTATCGGGACACATACATTTCAGGCTCGTGACAAACCAAACAGATAAGTACAAAAATTCATAGTGTTTTTTAGTCTTTTGAAAGTAAATGCATGCTAACTTTGTATTAAGAATTTTATGTTTATACATTCTTTTTATAGATACAAATATTTAAGTAAATGCTCTGTTTATAATAAACAGTATTAAACAACATTTACCGGCCTGAATGTCCGAGAAATTTTCATTGAAAATATTCGAACCTGTATCCTACACGGAACTGTCATATAGCCTGACGTGCCTTTAACTGATTTGGCCACAGAGGAGCGTTCGGTTAGCAAGGTCGATTTTACTGTCTTTAAACTACAATTTTCCATGTCTTAAAATAATTGTCAGACATTGTCCATTTCATAATATATATATTTGTTTTTTGTATGAATGATTCATTAATTTATAAATTATATTTGCACCTTTTAATTGAAATATATATATATATATATATATATATATATATATATATATATATATATATATATATATATATGCAAGTGTTTTATACAAAGACGTTTGTGTTTTATTTGGACTTTTCATATATTTATGTTGTCGTGTGTTTTATTCACTTTTTTCTTAAAATCCGTGCATAACAACAGTTTATATGTCATTTTCTGTAAGTCGGAAAATGCTACAACCATTGGCATTATCCATGTAGTATATCCAGTTGGATATCATCCGGTCAGTCAGATGCACTGTTTCCTGAAGCTCTTTGCTGAGATATAGGAAACATTGACTTTAGCTGACTCATGGTTTATATACGTCAGTTCCTGTATATTCAGCTGGATACCCTCCGATCAATCAGTTTTTGCTTTATTTATGTCTATCGTTTTCGACAGGAAACCACAAGCATTACTGGAATATGACCAACACTTTTACTTCGATATATTTTGCTTCCAATCTTCCTTGTGTTTAATGTGTCTATTGTTTTAGGTCATATATTTGCCATTTATATCGGACAATGTGTTCTTTTGTATTTACTCCCCTGAATACTCTTTATAATTTAATGCCTCGTTTGCTTCAGGTCAGAATTTCACAAACTGTTGTCTAACCACTACTCGAACCTCATGAACTGGCGCTATACAATTACGAACGAAGAAATTGTTATATCCCGTACCTATGAACACTAATGGCTATGTCCCAATCCTCATAAATCCGTTGGACAGTATTGTAACTGGGAGTAATTTGCTAAGTATTCCACCACTAACATTGGTCTACCTACTTCACGCCGCTGACGAGTATTGCATTTTGTTAATGTTATAAAGATTACCAGTTTCATTTCCAACCACCGTTTTGGTTATTCCTCATTCACTAACACTTTCTAGGTTACAACAGATAGATAGATAGATAGATAGATAGATAGATATAACCTGAACTGAGATATATACCGTACCTATGAACGCTAATATGTATATTCCAATCTTTATAAATACGTTGGACACTATTGTAAGTGGCGGTAATATGCTATCTAAGTAGTGCGCCACTAGCAGGGGTTTATCTACTTGACGCCGCTGGCGAGTATTGCATTTTGTTGATGTTATAAAGATTACCATTTTGATTTCCAACCTCTGTTTTGGTTATTCCTCATTCAGTAACCTTTTCTAGGTTACACCAGAACTGGATCAAATAGCAGAAACTACATAACTTTAGGACCTTTAAGAAATAAATCGCATATGTACTTCTATGGGTAGAAAATGGATACTGCGAAAGAAGTGCTCAATCAAGGAGTTTCTGAACTGATTTCGTTTTCAGCGTGTAACGAAAGGCTCCGTCGAATATCAAAAGGATTATTTTGTCATTTCGAAACTTTTAGTTATACTTCTGCTTGTCATGTTTTAATAAGTTCTAAAAGCGTAACGTTATATATATATATAATTTATTCGAAAATTATAACACAAATATGTTAAAAATGACTACAAAAATAGCCATTTTGCTTCAACACTTCTGATGTCTTATCAAATTATGATATTGAATGTAGAATAAAGAGTTTTAAATAAAAAATTTTCTTATACATTCAACACCATCACTTGCCAAAACACTAGAAATGTTGAAACAAAATGGCCATTTTTGTAGTGATTTCCCAGCAATACTCACATACTTACCACAGAACACAAAAAAGGCCAACAGGAAAAAAAAATCATATGATTCAACCCACCGTACAGCAAAAACGTAAAAACAAACGTAGGAAAAATATTCTTCAAACTCTTACACAAACACTTCCACGAATCAAGCACTCTACACAAAATTTTCAACAAAAACACAGTAAAAAATCAGCTACAGTTTCACCGAAAACATGGCACAAAGAATAAAAAAACACAACAGGAAAACTATCAACAAACCACACGAACAAATTAAACCCACGTGTAACTGCAGAATAAAGAACGAATGTCCCTTAAACGGTAATTGCTTACAAAACAACGTAATATACCAAGCCATGATAAAATCACCTGATAATGAAGAAAAAGTATAGATAGGAGTAACTGAAGGACCCTGGAAAATTTCAAATTTTTTTCGCTTGAAGATGGAACAGAGCTTGGTACTTTAATTCAATTTAATTCAAATAATTATATTGAAGTTTTCGGCTCTTGTTTTGAAACATGAGAACTCTTATGTAGCGTTGGAATCATATTTTTAAATAAATAATTATATATATATATATATATACCTTGTGTCACAGCAAAACTATCCAAATCGTGTATATATATATATATATATATATATATATATATATATATATATATATATATATATATATATAAGTAAAGTCGATGTCAGATGTACTGACCTAAAGATACAAATAAAAAAAAGCAGTAAAAAGGAAATTATGGTGTCCAGGCCAAAGAAGATGTTATACATTCACTCTCGTCAAAATCCAATATATATATATATATATATATATATATATATATATATATTAGTTCATTTTGTTTTACGACATGTCAACGAATGGGTTATTTAATAGAGGCAAAATTTTAGGATAGATTCATATAAATAGAATATGTATTCTTTGTAAGAAATCAGTTTTTAGATCACGTTTCATTGACGTATTTTTGTAAAGAGGAATTTGACGAGAGTCAAATGTATAACATCTTCCTTGGGCTGGACACCACAATTTCCTTTTTTCTCCTTTCTATCTTTAGGTCAGTGCATCTGACATCGACTTTATTTTGTTAACAAAACTCACTTGGTTCTATTCCGCCCCATCCTCTTCATTCATTCTTTTTTGGTTTTATTTTTCGTTAGGAAATATTGACTTTAACCGGACATCGCATTTCTTTTGTTGTACTAAGCTTCACGCACTTAACTGATCTTCCTTGTTTGCTTGGAAAAGAAAATACTAAATACTTGTTTGGCCCGAATAACATTTTCAAAGCTTTCCCTCCCGCTTTGATTCTCTTTTTTATATATCTGCATTATTGTCTGCAAAAAAATGTTACAATTGTGTTGCCATTCAACTCGTTCTGTTGAATATACATTTCTCAACTCTTTCTTTATGTCAAATCAGTGAACGCGTTCTGTGTTATACTCTGTTTCATCCTTTTTACTTTTTCCTTTATTACTATTGTTTCAAGTCAGAAAATGTCTCATCGAGTGGTTTTACGAATTCAGCGCGTACTGTGCTTTATCGAAACAAGTCCTGAAAACAAGAGGCAGTTTAGTGCCTTAATTTTTTATTTTTTTTTTATTTAACATACAACGTGTGCTAGCACGTGCAATACCCTGTTTTCATCAGCCGCCGACCAGGGGTGATATCACGGTTTCGGTGGCTATGGAGGGACCGCCACCAGCAGCATTTGCCACCAGGCAGGGTATGAAGATAAGCTAACTAATTGTTCCTTTAAGTAAAATCTATCTGCAATGAAAATTTCTTGAACGCGTTTGCCGAACGGCTATTGACGCGCTCGTAAAAGTCGTTATAGACGACCACGAAAATATCTCACTTGCGCATGTTAGGTCGAGATGTTGCGCGCATTTTATTTGCTTGTTTTGATGTCAACCAAATCCAACTTGACGCGTGTTGAACAGTTTTTTGAAGGCGATGCGAAACGCTTTTCATCCAACGGCTAGTGATGCCTATTTTTGAAAGGAAGGAAATGACCGAATGTCTCAGAAACCCACGACACCCAATCTCAATAGGCATCACGTGACACGTCCAACCATTTTCCATACATTCGGCACGCAGTGACTCGTACCGGTTTTTCTTTAGTTCGTGCGCCTCCACCCTGTTTTCTTCCCAAGGGACTGTTAACTCTATTAGGAAGACAGTTTTTTTTTTAAAACACAGTATAAGCAGCAGCCCTGGGGGCTATAAAACAATGCGGACCCTTAAAGTAACACTTTTCCGGGTTTTCCTCCTTTCGAACTGTGTGACATAAACTTTTCACACTGAAGCTAAAAGAGCTGTGAGCGCTTCACACTAAAAACACACCAACACTGTAAATATATTCATACTCAAATATATTCATTAACATTTCGATGTGTATGCAATTTATTTCTAGGAAAATAAACTCTTGTCTTAAACTTTTGTTTTGTTAATTTTGTTTCATAAATGTTACCTTGTACACTATTTACATTATTCGGACTATTGTCCTCATCTTTGTTGCTATATTTATTACATTTCGGCCGTTGTATGCTCCGACCTTCTTCAGATGGTTGGAATATCGAACTGAACCCTTTATTTCGCTCTCTGGAGTAGACTGCTCTAGTTCCACGTGCCATGTTTAATGGATGTCAGTTATCTCCTGTTAATTCAACTCTCCAAGTTCTCCACTGCCTTATTGAACTCACATTCTTTGGGTCCTGTCACTGGATCTAACCAACGCCTTTATCCACTGTGCCATGAGGACATCTCTATATGAATTTCTGGGTATTATAAACCTAATGTCTTCAGTAACCATTTTTACTAGTGCTTATATTGCAATTTTGCTGTTATCATTACATGTTTTTACCAGAGCTCATATTGCAATTTTTATTTTTTATTATCGCTTTTCTCTGACACTCCTTATTACTGGTTCCCGTTGTGACAAAGATGAGGACAATAGTCCGAATAATGTAAATAGTGTACATAATACCTCATCTCAGAAATATAGACAGATACTGAAAAGGCGAGACGTTGTAAAAAATATGGCGACAAAGATGAGGACCATAGTCCGAATAATGTAAATAGTGTACATAATACCTCATCTCAGAAATATAGACAGATACCAAATGTTACCCTGCATTGCAAATCAATTGGTCTCTTTTTTATGCATGTACCTTTTTACCAGCTCTATTTCATGTATTACAAAATACTCTCGTAAGAAACTTTAAACATTAATCATTATAAGCAGCCAACACACTAAAGTAGACATCGTCAGGCAGAAGATATGGTTGCACTTTCCAACAAACTACGGAGTATAATTGAAATCAAGTAGAAATTTTAAAAGTTATCTGAAACTTCCCAGAAAACGTCTAGATTATTAATTTTCCGATGTTACGGATGGCAATAGACTGACGGTGAGAATAGTTGCAATGAAAAGCAATTAAAATTAAAATGAAAGAAAATAATCGTAAAAAGCTTAATTATGGAATTGACAATTGTACTGTTCCCATCAGCGTCACTGGGATAATCCCGAACAAATTCTCAAAAAAGTTAGAGCAACGAGAAATTCAATGACGTACTGAAAGCAGCCAGACAACAAGATTACTAAAATCCATTAGAATATTAAGGTGAGTTCTGGATTACCGTGGATACTTGTCACTTGATCTCCAATAAGTCACAAATAACTAACAATGTGCAAACACAGCGAGTATAAATAAATATATACCCAAGTTAAAATACCTCAAAATTGTATGGACACAGATTCCAGGTGTGTGTGTGTATGTGTAAAGGTGGACGCGTTAAGATGTATAACCATTGGGTCAATTTTGAGGTCCCTCTAAACCAATGGCTCACAAACATTTTTCTTTTTCAATAAAAATTTGCTAGCGCCTCACCGAATTTAGTGTGATAAAAAGTACATTTAAAAATTTTAAAAAATGAGTGATGTTTAAAGGAAGATAACCACGGATTCGAAGTTGGAACATTATCATTGATAACTCTCTCCTATAATTTGCAGACCATAGTTACTGTAGAAGTCAAGTGACTTACCTGCCAACATGGCTGCCTCCTTCTGTTTCCTTGTCAAGCAAGCCAGCTGATTTTACCTTATTTTATAGGAGAGTGCCTAATACACCAGTTAGGTTGGTCCATTTTGCTAGAATGGACCTTCCCAATACATTTGCATGAGGGGTCTTTATTCACCTATATATTTCCCCATAAATGACTCAAGTCAGTTTGGCTTTGGCTACATTTGCCTACTTGTGTGCTAAACCACTGGCAAACTAGCTAATATTCAACAGTTACTATATTCTTAATACTTGATATAATGATATTAGATAAGAAACTATGAACATGGACACAATGTATTGACCGTGTTTTGAAAAATGAAAACATTATATAAATACATACATGCAACAAACTATTTCTTATTTAACAGTTAAAATATGTAATCCTTGAAAATAGCTAAATGTATAGCCGAAAGCGTTCGGAAAAAATGAACATTCGGACATTTTTTATATAATTTATCATCTGAAAAGAAAAAAAAATTAGATCACAGGAGAAATTATATAAAAAAAACTAAATCAATGTACCTTGTCGTATTCAATGTAATATGCATAGATAGATAGATAGATAGATAGATAGATAGATAGATAGATAGATATCACCTTAAACGTTATTTCTAGTGGATACCTGTATTTAAGTAAACACCTCGTTTATTTATTAAACATTATTTTTTTTCGTTTGCCGGCCTGAATATTCGAGAAATCTTATTAAAGAAAAAATTCGAATCTACGTCTCCCAAAGAAATGCCGATATTGGCGCCGACGTGCTTTTAACCTCTCAGCCAGCGAGTGCGTCGATGGACAAGCGAAAACGAATAGTTCCTTTAAACACAGCTTTGTCTCTGAATCTCGAGCTAGACATATTTATTCAATTCAACAGTGTTTTCGCTATTCAATTGTGTTTGGCTATCGACGCACATGGAAGCCGAGAGGTCTGTAGTATGCGTGAGATTTACAAAACGAATGAAAAAAAAAAAGAACGCAAAAAGAAAAATAACAGAATTTTATTTTTTCTTCCATAATTAATCTTGTGCTAAGAGCCTTACTATCATGAATGAACTGATCCATTCATGATAAGTAGTCCTGGATAATCGCCAAAAGATGATGATACCAGTGCACTGACTTGTCTATTGAATACTACTATCACGACAAACTAGGTCAATCTAAGACTTCTAAGTGTTGTGTTTTACCAGAACCCACATTAACACATTTAATTTTTGAAGTTTAAATAAAAGCGAAACATGTTAAATTTATAAACGTTTAATATTTGTTCCTTCCCCTAACCTATATATATATATATATATATATATGTGTGTGTGTGTGTGTGTGTGTGTGTGTG
>OZ010608.1:18678210-18718210 GCA_963932145.1 Acanthosepion lycidas | reverse complement strand
TTGATTTTAATTAGAAGCAGAAAGACGCTTTAGAAAATTTGATACTCCCAGGACCAGACGAGCAGAGATAGACGGGGAGTAACCTACCCCACAAGTTTGTGTAAATATATGACAGAACAGAGACTGGGAGTATTTTTTTATAATAGTGTTCACCCTGTACAAGGCCTGGGAGCCACTCGAGTTAGAGTGTTAGAGAGTAAAAGTCATAGCTTATACGAATATGTGGGGAAGATAACGCTCAACCCGAAATTTGGACAGGTTAAGATTATAGTGATCGGGGAAGCAACCTCTTGGGTGTCGGTTCCACAAGGCAGTTGTTCGTGGGAAGAAATTACATGAGGGTGGTTCGCTACAATGGGTGTGGCATGGCGGATCTTAGCCGTGGAAATTAGGACTGATGGAACTAAAGAGTGGAGTTCATCTGAATACTTTCCATGGAAATAGCGATAGAGCAGCGAAAGGAGCGTTGAAAATAATTCATCACCTACAAGGACGCGGAGACGCATCGATGCTAGAAAGTAAAAACTAGGTAGCTCCACCCATATATGGCAGCATGACTCCATTTTCAGCCTGATCTAACTCTTCCAAAAGTGGAGGATAGCAGGAAGATTCAGGTACTTGCTGGAACTCTACAGGGAACCGACAATTTTGCCAGATTCTTTAGCTATGGATCGTATGAACGAATTTCAACTTAAAGTTTGGGTTTATTATTATTTCCACCCAATAGACTTTATAATAATTTGAAACATAACCGTTACTGCCCAAACAAAATAACCATTAGAACAATACACTAGACCCACGATGCATCACTGACTTGTATATGTAAATAGTCGTGCAAAAAATACAATGCATATGGTCTGACGACTGCTTTTAACCATGAAACAGATTGTCGTATCTGGGTATTGATTTCAGTGCCAACTATTATATTTACATACAATCTATCCCTGATATTGAGCACTAACCCATAAATATACTATACCTTAAAAAACTACTAAGACATATCACTCTATTAATTGAACTATGTACTTAGTTCATGTCACGTTAACTAGAAAACACTTACAACAAAAGAATTCGTGGATTTACCAAATTACAAAGTTCATATAAAAAAAATTTCTCACTTGAAATATTTGAACTTTAGCGTTGCAACTTGCACGTTCCAATATTATATAACCGTTAATAAATAACACCTTCTTAAAAAAACATCTTTCGGTATACAACAAATTTATTTTGTCTTCAAGTTTTGATTTTAAAGGAAATAATTACAGCCTGATGATGATGACATGAAGTCCTTGAAAGTACTTGTTGCTATAAAAAATACACCAGATCCACCTGACAACATTTTTATACAAAAAGATCGCATTATTCAGTAGATTGTTAGTAGTTTAATGCTTATATTAAGTCTGTTAGCGAAGAGATTTCGCCATTAATTGCATTAATATTGCTAATTGATTCAATGTATGATTATCACTTTATAATATATATATATATATATATATATATATATATATATATATATATATATATATATATATATATTCAAATAATAGGAAAGAAGAGTCAGATTTTTAATCCATTGTTCTTTAGCATTTATTTAAAAAAAAAAAACAATGATAGATAGAAAGTAGAGCATAATATCATAATTATTCTTTTGTGTCGTGATGGAGACATAATTTTAAAAAAATAATTATAATTCCTCCTCTCAAAGAATATTTCTGAGCAAACTAAAACTCATAGAACAAACATTAGACAACAATAATTTTCCTAACTAAATCACTGATAAACGAATAAAAATTCACCTGTAATAAAAATATGACGCAAAAACATCAAAATATTTTATTGTGACCAGATGCACAATAATTATAAACAGGATGATTTCGCGATACAAAGAATTATTAAACACCATATTTCTTCCATAATTCCCGAAAATCATGTAAAATCTATAATTTATTACAGGAAATGGAAAACCGCAAACCTTGTGGTCACTAATCAAAATAACCCCATTACATCTAAACTATAGTGTATCAATTTTAATACCCAGTGTAAGACTGTGTTACTTGTCACAAATTAAATACCTATACAGGCACACTACTACCTCCTTGAATAGATGCCTTTCGTGTCATTTATCTGACCATAGTATCATAAAAAAGAAATATTTATTAGTCCATAATCTACAAGAACCCTTAAGGAAAATTCTGATTGAAACAAAAGAATTCTATATAAATCACATTATCAGAAACATCTCGCTATTCGAGAGGCCCTATATATCAAACAATTCTCTCCTACTATCAACCTTATATTATTTAATAGTGGAAATGGAGTCTTGAAAGGTTTTTAAATGTAAAAAAAAAAGAGAAAAATGCACACGCGAATTCCAGTCGAGTGCGGCACGTGAGAGCTTGGAATGAACACTCCTTTTACAAAAAGCAACACAAACATAAGTCAAAACATGAGGGGAAAATAACAGCACAAGAGAAAAAAAAAACCTTGAAAATGGCTACAGAAGGGCCCGACATCGCATGAGACAATAAAAATTATGGACAAGTTTTATATTCCTTAACTTTTACAAAAATCCAAAATTACCCATGATGTAATTTTTGATTTTATAGTTTAGTACTATATATATATATATATATATATATATATATATATATATATATATATACACATTTCTGATTTGACAAGATATACCATCAATCAGAAATTTTAACTAGGTTGTTTTCAAAGCTATCTCTGGTAACGCCTCTCTCGCTATAATGATTTCTGTGCACATCACGAACGACTAAAATACACCTATTAATATTAGTAGATAACACTGAAATACTCTATAGCACCCAATACAAGGAAAATGTCAAAACGTTAGAGACTATTATTATACAAAATAAACAATCCGCATTAAATAAAATATAATTCACCACCAGAGATAGTATACTGAAGTGCATATGATATACAGGGTACGATGGATAAATTGTCGTCTAAATGCCGTCAAAATGAACATAACACTAACATCTCGTTTTAGCAGAAATATCTACCAAAGTTACACAAAAATCTTTTGAAATACTAAAGAGATACTAAAATCACCATTCGCGTCAACCACGACCTGCAGACGACTTCAAAATCTGCAACTCTTTAGAACGTTTAAGCTGCAACGTTTAAGTTAGTGAATTCTGCCATAATCCTTGCTTTCAGTTCATCTTTGGTGTTACAAGGGGTTTTGGTGGTATCTTGCTCAACTGCACCCCACATATAATAATCAAGAGATTTGCAGTCTGGGGAGTTAGACTGCCAGATGTAAGGGGTGATGTGGTTGCTGAAATTTTCTGACAGCCATGACTGGGTTCTCCTGCTTATGTGACATGGTGCAGAGTTGTGTTGCCATACATAGGGTCTTCCAGCAGCCACCCTCTTCACCCAAGGCAACACTACCTCCTCAAGGCACTTGATGTAGGTCTCCGCGTTCAGTCTGAGGCCTTGTGAGAAGATGAATGGAGACATAGCATCGTCATCATTCCAAACACCTTCGTAATTACCATTAGACTTATCCAAAGCTTTCCGAATCCTCTGCACTGTCCTCAGATTGGCACCTAAACACCCTGAAATGTTCGTATTGAAGCTTTCGACGCGAATGTCAATCAGAACTGCATGCCGTTTCCAAATTTCTGGCGGAGTGAATTGCGTCATGGTTCTCTTTTTCTCACAGACGGTGCCCAACTGACCCTACTATACTGTGCAGTCGACATAATCAAAAACAAAAAACAAGCATGCGCAAAATTAGAAATATAAAATGGCGACAATTTACCCATAACACCATCTGCGACGGCCGTTTCGTCCTATATTTGGGACTCATCAGCAGTGCACATCAACTACCGAGAATTGAAACCCGGACAATTACGTTATTAGGCAAGCGTCATACCAACTGTCCCAACTGTCCTCGGTAAAAAAAAAAGACGTTGCGAATCAGACTCGATATAGCTCCGCTCGATCACATATTCCGTGGTGGAATAAGTCCCAAATATAGCTAGGACGAAACGGCCGTCCAGTGCTTTCTGCATTCTGTTGAGGTTTCTTCTAAACTCGCTGAATTATAATTATCCCAGATCCTCCTAATTTCTATCACATATATATTAAGAAATTTAACAAAAACAAAAGGTTTCATTGAAACTAGATTTCATTACGCGTTTCGCCTTTCTAGGCCTTATCAGATCAAAAAACGTAAGATAGAAATATGTGTATGTGTGTATGCTTAAATATCGTTCTACTTTTTTTCTAAGCTGGCGTTTCTCGTGATTGAACAAAAAGAAAATGAGTGACTTTTAAAAAAGACTTTAATATCTAATCTGTCTGTTTTCATTAAAATTCTTAGATCATGTCGAAAGTTGTTAATATATTTTTCCCATCTTCTCTGTATTGAAACTAGCGTAAATCCTCATCTCATTATCAGAATGGCTTAAAAGCAAGAAATTCGTATAGCCTTTTCTGAAATGAATCCCAAAAAAATCCTCATCCAGTTCACCAGAATGGGTTGAAAGTAAAAGATATATATGCTATTTGGTCTGCTCGTGTTTTCTATGTCGACAATATATGTTTTTAAAATAGGATATAGAATCTATTTTCAATGAAACATTTTCCATTATGTCAAATTTCTTAAAAACTTTGTTGGAACTCTATATCTCATTTTAAATACATACGAGCGCGCGCGCACACACGCACACACACACACACACACACACACACACACACACACATATATATATATATACGCCAGTGTAAACAAACACTAAAATATTTTTTACGGTCGTACGCATTAAAAGTGCTCAATATCAAGTTGGAAGACCAGACTTGCAGAGCTGTTTAATGTTTTAAAAAAGTGAATGCTGACCAGAACACTACCGCGGCTTCGACCACTATGTCTCCTCAGGTGGTTTGTTCAGCAAATCAACGACATGGAGCTCAACAACATAAGTACTTTCGTTTGAAACCGGAAGTAATGGGGGCGTAAAAAATATAAAATAAATAAATAAATAAAAATATACATATCTTTTAACTTTATCCGGGTTCAAATAATCCCAAGCTGAACTTATTAACATGTCTTCACTTGGTCACGATCTCTGACCTTCCGTTCAGTAATTCAGTGCTGTACTTATACGTTGCAATAGCCAGCTTTTCTTCTTGGCATAGCCTACACGTATTCCCGATTATTATGTTAGTCTTAAGATTTCTTAAAATACTCCATTTAATGTTTAGGCTTTTGCTATTTTTGGTGTCTTATCAAGTGATGATGTTGAATGTAGAATAAAGAGTTTTAAATAAAGAGTTTTATCTTACATTCAACACCATCACTTGATAAGACACCAGAAGTTTTGAAACAAAATGGCTCTTTTTATAGTGATTTTATAACATATTTATGTTATAATTTTCGAATAAATTATAGTTGCTCTACTCTCTCTTGAGCACTCTTTTAAGAATAGTATTTTTGGTTATTGGAATTTACTCCGTATACACCAATCTTATCCTTATATATATATATATATATATATATATATATATATATATATATATATATATATATATACGTGTTTGTGTGTGTGTGTACGGTGTGTAATTGAATGGCAAAATGGAAAAAAAAACATCAAATTTAACGTGTTCGTTCTTCTGTAAGATCCAACCGCTGATACTCGGGTGCCTCAAGAAATCGAGGTACACTATGCTGTTGCTGTCGAGTTACTTTTAGCTGTGCCAAGCGTCATTTTGTTTTCAGGGAAAAGACGAGTTGTGAATGCTACCACACCAGCCATAATCTGTTCCTGTTATGTTGTAACTAACCATGAGAGGATCTGTTCTCTATTATGTTACAAATGCTGTTGTGTTTATCTGTCGAATTGGATATCCGGCAGGGCCATGGTAAACCTTTTAACTGAAGACGAATTCAAATCACAAGGCCGTTCTGATAATAACAAAGATGATTAATTATCGGCAATTACTGCACAATTCCGGATTTCTTCTTTTTTGCGTATAGCTGCTTTTGTGCAACTAACCACGACACGATCCATCCTCTGCGATTTTGCAACTAACCACAACGGGATTTCTCCTCTGTTACGTTGCAACTGGTGTTGTGATAAATTGTCTGAACTGCTGAAATAAAGAGTTATCAACTCAAACATGTGTACGCAGAAAAAGTAACGTTTATACTAATAAGAAATAATGTCGAAAAAATCCTTTCAAAAATGACTGTTATTTACGTTTTCGTGTACAAACCTGAAGCTATCTATATTCCTAGAAGTTCCAAGGAGAAAAACGTGTTTCCTTAAATAGGTCATTCTAACCTTGTAATGGACAGCGGCTCGGATTGAGGAACCGGAGAGCCGAGTTCGAATTCCAGTCGAATCCATTCACTTCCGTGCTAATACCCTTGGGAAAAGTATAAATCCTCTTCTTCTCCCCCACCTATTGGTAAATAGTATGACAGACCGGGTTCTATAGCTTTGGATGGCAACTGGTCTACCCCAGAAAGAAATGGCAACCCACTGCGGGAAAAAATCTGCCTCGTCTTTCATGTATTAAAAGATACATGATCGCCTAAGCGTGTATCACGCATGGCACGTAACTGACTAATCTTGCTTTAACAGGCTACCTACGGGGTCGAACAGGTAGAGGCACACTTTGTTACAAAAAGTGATTTCCCTGATGGATAAGAAGTATGGAAGATCGATTTCTGTCAGAGGCCTAATATTTCTTTAGTAAGTCTTCTCAATACAGGCCGCTTATTAATTTCACTGTTTAATAAAACTTCCCACATACACCCTTATGCAAATTAATTATACCGGAAGATGTGGAGGGCCATGATCACTTACACTCTTGTGCAAATAATTGAAACAACACGAATAGTTCCGTTAATATTTACTTTTTTCGTATTATTCCAAGGAAACATGATTCAGTGCACATGTTAGCACTTCGTGTGTCCATTCCACAAAGTCTTTCTTTGTAGATTGACAACAGATTCTCCATTGTATTTAAATCAGGGGAGTTTCCGAGCCAATACTTTGATTCGCTCACGGGTATGGCTTCCTAGTATGTTCGTGCAGCGTTACAATTTTTCGTACGCTTCCTTGTAGTAACGTCCGTCGCAGACAATGGACGTTGGACAACTAATCGACGGTCGAAACAATAGTGTCTGGGCGTGATAAAAATCTGATGCAATCAGGGATGACTCAATATTTTTTGAGATCAAACAAATTTCATCATACACCCCCCCAAATAAATTCTGAACACCAATGTAAATGACCTAATCTGCGGAAAAAATAGAAATCGATTACACCCTGTCACTTCAGTGGCTCTAAAACTGATCGTATGGTGTAAGAGAGGAAACTAAAGCGGTTGTTTAAATTCATTTTCACAAGGGTGTAATGGTACGACATCAGTAGCAACAGTGTCTTCATCTCGCTAATGACTTATCATTATGTGAGAGGTATTTTGGGGGGCAATATAATGGTGGATATATCTGCTGCACCCTGTAGTAATAATAATGTCGGCTAGAAAAATCCTTTCAAAATATATAATTTATGCCTAAAATATATATCACATTTATTTCAACGCTCTCACAAATATTTGCTGGTATTTTTTCTCTCATTTCACTCTAAGCAAGGCGATAATGCCACTAAGATTCAATTAGTTGTTGAGAGTGAAAGAAAATGAGAAAACGTTGTTGAGGAGATAAAACACAATAAAAGACCAGGGTCCAAGAAAACAGAAGACGGCAATTGGGGTTGTATTTAAACCTTCGACGATTGTAGTAGGAAAGCAAGAAAACGAAAGAGACTTCCACAGGCGAAAAGTGCGAGAAAAGAAACTATTAGAATAGAACTTACGGTTATATCTAGATATTTCAAAAGTAAAACGAATGAGGAACTGAACTGAATCTCTAATTTTCTCTGTCTCTCTGTCCAGTTCAAGGAAGACATTTTTGTCACTACCACACAAAAAAGAGAATGATTAACACCGATAATGAATGTTTTACATCGAAAAACATAAGGAAAATTAATTCATTTTTATAATATGTGTAAATATCCACTCTATGCCTGAAGAATGTTGCGAGAGCCGAAACACGTGTTGCAAAATTATGGAAAATTAAACATAATATATATTTTTTTTTTAAATCCACATTACAACCAAAAACGTTTGCGGTTTCTTCCTTCTTTTTAATATATACACTTTTCTCTCGTTGGAACCACTATAACCATATATATATATATATATATATATATATATATATATATATATATATATATATATATATTCTCTCTCTCTCTCTCTCTCTCTCTCTCTCAATTTCATCGGCTGAAACGATCATTGACATAACAAAACGTCTGGTAGGCTGACGACATTGACCAACACAAAGTCAAAACCGGTTCTCTCTGCCCTCAATCTAAATCTCTCTGTCTCTTTCTTTATCTGTCTGCCTCTCTCTCTCTTTCATCTTTCATTGTTTTTGTCTCTCTCAATCTCTCTCTTTCAATCTCCCTGTCTCTCTCTCTCTCTCTCTCTCGCGCGCGCTCATTGTGTAATCTAAATATCTGAAGAATTTAACCATAAAAATTATTCCCCATAAACACTTATTATCCAGTCTCTCCCATTCAAAAGGTGTCCATTGCCTACTCTTTGTGCGTTGTCTCACAAAAGGAAAATACTTATAAAGGTAGCAGTAAATATCAGTATTTTTATCATTTCACCCTAAGCAAGGCGATAAAGCCACTAAGATGCAAGTGGTTGGTTAGAAAAAGAAACAGACGACAATAAGAAAACAGGAATCAAGGAGAATCAAAATGATTGACATTGCATTTAAATTTGAGAAGTTCGTAGTTGACGTGAAAGCAAGAGTTCCACAAGCGAGAAGTGCAGGAGAAGAAAGTATTAGAATAGAATTTACGGCTACATCTAGCAATTTCAAAAATGAAATTATGGGACCTAGCTGCCAATCTAGTAGTACGCTTACATTCGTGAAATCGATGCACCAAAGAGGAAAACTCATCAGAACAATTACCGTGAAAATATTTTCAGTGTCTTCAAGAATGACACAAAAATGGTTTTCGAAAAATGAAAAGGGTAATAAACAAAAAAATATTTAAAGAAGTTGGTGCTAGGAGCATAAATGACTAGAAAAACGAAATTATTACCAAAAGTTATGGGTAATTTGGATGAAGACGTACCTGAAAATTGATTTCTCAACAGTATTTTTAGCGATGAAAGTAGAGCTACATTAGATGAACCTGACAACTTGAATAGCGGGTGTGGCTTTGCAGCCAATGCGACTTAGAAGACAAAAGTAAGAATGTAATATCTTGTTTCATGCTAATACTGTAGACAGTAAAATGGCAGGTTTCTTCAAAGTTTATGACAGTATCAAGATATATGCAAAGGATTATTGTATGATCTTAGGACATTTCATGAGAGGTACAGCTCACAACGAAGATGCTTTATTAAAGAGTACCGTCTTGAAAGACGACGCAAAGCTGACTGTTGCTCGCCTTACGAGAAAAAGGTTTCAAAGACACCAAATTAATAAAACGGTCCCAGCCTCTCAATAACTTGCGGGACATTATTAAAAGTGATGAATATGAGAATGGAAAACTATATTCAAGTAAAGCAAGAAATAAAAACTTCTGCGAGGAATGTTAAAGACAAAACAATAGAAAAGTAAAAAAAAAAAAAAAAAATCGATGCTGAAAGACAGAAGAATGTTATAGAATGAGAAGTTAACATGTAAAACGATGGAATAATATTAGGATGGTGCAAAAATAATGTCGTTTACTCACATAGTAACATATGTGAAAAAACGACATTATTTTTGCACCAACCTAATAATTTATTCAGATATATGAAATATTGTATTAATCAAATAGACGTTTCTATAGGCTATATCTTTTGAATTTCTGTATCAGAGTTTATGCTGCACTTTTATATAGCAAAAGCTGATAATCTCAAAATTATTTTTTAATCATTTCATCCCAAGCAAAGCAATAAATTCACTAAGATGCAAAGGGTTACTGAGTGTGAGAGAATATGAGAAAAATTTTAAAATATAAAGGAGGGAGAACAATAAAAAAAAAAAAAAAAAGAATTAAAGAAGACAGAAGATAACGATTGACATTGCATCTAAATTTTTTAACTTCAAACTTGACTAGAAAGCAAGAAACCAGAAGAGAGTTCCGTAAGCGAGAAATGCAAGCGAAGAAACTTTTAGCATAGAACTTACGGTTACATCTAGACATTTCAATTGTATAATGATGAGACCTTACTCTGTTGTGGAGATAAATACACCTCTCCAAAATATGACTTGGACTCGTCCAAATAGCATATATACTGACACCGAGAATATAGCCTCGTCTGGGGAGGTAGACAAATCCGACCACGAGTATACAAGATTTACGAGGAATTTTTGCCCGAGCTTACGGGCTCGGATTTGCCCCAAATAAAAATTGGCCTTATGCCGCATCCTGCCTTGTGGTGAGTTTTGGTAAATACCGAGCTAGCCGGGAGCTAGCAGGAACGAGCCTTATATCCTTACTACAGACTTCAGTAACACTACGTTGACATTATATTTCAAGATTGTGTTATCGTCATTCAACAGAATGAAGACATAACTGTGGCGACGAGGATTCGAATTCACACGAAAAAGAAAAAAAATATCTCGCTTAGCATAAATTACTGGCGAAGAAAATTCAAAATTCACGGAAAAGAATTTTGTGGAGTTCGTGTATATTTATAGGGCGACGCGGACGTCTATAAATTCGAAGGGTGTGTAGTATACTGCTATTAGGGAGAAACACCTTTTCTTCTTAGTCAAGGACTACTTGGACGAAAATAATACTCTACGGAAGAATTGAAGATAATTATTCAGCAACTATTACAACAAATGCAGCGGGAGAGGATTGATTATCGAGAACAGTTGAAGGTAATCCTGGAAAAACAAGGAACAGGCAATGCATCAATTTCCTTTTCGCCCGACTCAGCCGCTAACACAATTAGTGAATTTAATTACATCCCAGATGAAGACATTACATTCCTATCGTACTTCAGATGGTGCGAGGCTATTTTGGAGAAGAATATCAAGGATAGTCGGATGAAAAGAAAGTATGTCTTCTGTTACGAAAATTGTGCCCCGCTTAATATGAAAAATATCTGAATTTCAATACTCCAGAAAAGGCGTCATTTAACGAAACAGTCGATATTGTCAAACATTTTTGGTGAAAAGAATTTACGTTTTTATACACGTTGGCAGTGCATGAACCTTACTAAGGAAGATGAGTGTGAGAAATTTAAACTAGACCGACTACCCCCAGACAGATTAAAATGCCTAATCTTCGTTAAAGGTCTAACATCAAGCAAGGATGCGGAAATACGCTCTCGAATCCTTACAAAACTTGAACATAATTCAAAGTTAACGATACAGACTATTGCGGAAGAGTGTAAAACATTGTCAATTTAAGGCGCGATATGGCGAAAATCGAACAAAATTTCAACGTTCAACTTGCACGTTCAAGTAGTTCGAAAAAAGACAGCAGTACCAAAAGAAAATATCCGAAATAAAAATACTGCCAAAATTAACCGATGCTATGGCTGTGGTATGCTTCATTTCAGAAAACCAAAAAATAATTGTGGAAAAACAGGTCACAAACTAAGCTACTGTAAGTCGAAAAGCAAAAGAAATACATATATTAACTTGCTGATAGTAGTAATACACGATAAAAAAAATGGTAAGTTCAAATAGAAAATTTGCGACAGTAAAAATGAATAACGTTCTGATGATATTTCATTCGAACACTAGTAGCGATATTACAATTATTGATAAACAAACTTGGAACAGAATTGAAAAAGTCTAACTTGAAAAGAACCGATAAATTTGCAAGAGGAAGAACATCAGGCAAGGAATTAATTTTTCTCGGGAAAATTACGTGTAACATTGCGAGTAAAAATAAAAAAGATGTTTACATGTTAAAAAATTCCAACTCGAACTTACTAGGCGTCGATTGGCTAGAATTATTTGAACTATGGATTTGGCCGTTTAATTCATTCTGTAGAAAAATGAATTGTTCGTCAGAGAAAAAGATTACAGCTAAGGAAACATTGAGTAAAATAAAAAAATAAATTGACGAATATTTTCTCAGAGGAGTTGGGAAAATGTACAAATTCAAAGGCATTTTTAAAATTAAAAGAAAATGTAATACCAGTTTTTAAGCCTAAAAGAAAAATACTCTTTTCTGCGTTGAAGTTTATTAACACCGAATTGGATAGTTTAAAAAACCGCGGAGTTATTGAAAAAGTAGATTATTCAGAATGGGCCACGTCAGCTGTTTATATTAGAAAGAAAAATAATAAGATTCGTTTGCGTGCAGATTTTTCGACTGGGTTGAATGTCTGCCTCCTACCACATGCATATCGCCTACCAAATCCAGAGAATATATTTGCCAAATTAAATGGTGGTAATTTTTTTTTTCAAAAATTGACCTGTCTGAGGCATATCTTCAAATCAAAGTGGATGAGGAATGCCAGAAGTATTTGACTATTAATACACATAAAGGACTCTACAAGTTTAGAAGATTATCCTTCGGTGTAAAAGTAGACCCAGGTATTTTCCAGCAAATAATGGATACGTTGTTGGCTGGACTAGACGGTGCCGTCGCTTACATATATGACATTATTAAGAGTACTAAGAAAATACAGCACATAAAACTAATTCAGCAAGTATTTCAGCGACAGCAGGATTACGGTTTCAAACTCAGTGAATAGAAATGTCAGTTCTTTATGAACAAGATTAAATATTTGGGTCAGATATTCGACGAAAAAGGAAGAAGACCAGATCTCGCTACAGCAAGTGCTATTGAAGACATGCTTCCCCCGATAAATTTGATGACCCTACAATTATTTCTCAGATTAGCGAATTACGAGCCACAGTGACAGATAATAGTAGCGTCAGACGCGAGCGAATATGGCATAGCAGAGGTAATAGGCCATAGATTCGAAGACGGTACAGTGAAAGCAGTCGTCCATGCTTCACGAAGTTTAACAAATACAAAAAGTGCTACAGTCAAATTGAAAAGGAAGCGCGTGCTATAATTTTTGCTGTAAAGAAATTTCACAGGATGATATTATGAAGAAGATTCATACTGCAAACTGAATATCATCCATTATTAAGTCTATTCGGTCCTACGAAAGAGATTCCCATACTACAGACTACAGACTTGGTTTACGATTGTATTGAGCTATGATTCCAAAATGGAATTTTTATCGTCAAAATATTAAGACACGCAGATATCGTGCCAAGATTGATATTGAAATGTAAAGAAGATTTTGAAGATACTTTGATTGCTTCGCTGGAATCCGAAAGCGAAATTAAAAGTTTGGTGTGTTGCCAGACACGACAGACAATATCAAAATTCATTCTGAAAAGGATACGTTTATTCAAAAAGCTATGAATGATGTTAAGTCGAAATGGAGTGAAACTAAATTGAACCTGGCAACAATAATACAACACGATGCTTCTGTATGTAGAAAGATTAGTAATTCCGTTATCACCATAAAAAGGATTTTGGAAGAATTCTATGTAGGACATCCGGAAATAATGAGGATGAAGTCCTTGATGAAAAGCTACGTTTATTGGCAAAAGTTGGAAAAAGATATTCAAAATACAAAATGTAATGTTTGTAATTCAGCAGCAAAATCACCATCTATAAATTATCAGGCATGGCCGAGGCCTGATAAATAATTGGCAAAACTCCATATGGACTTGGCTGGACCACTAAATGGTTCATACTATTTAACTGTGGTCAACAGTTTCACAAAATGGACCGAGATAGTAAAGTGTAAACGACCTACTATCGCAATAACGATTAAATTCTTGCGCGAACTTTTTACAAGATTTGGAGTACCAGGCAGTGTTGTATCCGATAATGGAACTCAATTTAATTCTAGTGAGTTTTAACATTTGTGCAAAAACTACGCGTTTGGACATTTGACAATGCCGATTTATCATCTGAGATTGAATGGTCAAGCTGATCAGTTTGGTGACACCTTCAAAAACGCATTTTAGAAAAGCTAAATGTATGAATGTTGAAGAAAAGGCACTACATGAATTATTGAGAGTATATCAAATGGCGTCAAATACAAACATCACCGTGTAAATGTCAACTGCAGAGCTCATGTTTGCTAGGAAAGTTAGATCCATTTTTGACAAATTCCTGCCACGGAATAAAAGAAAAGTCGATAATTTGAAACTAGCAGATCATTTCAAATCGGCGATAAAGTCTTCTTTAAAAGCTTGAAAGCCGCAAAGGAAACTTGGCAGGAAGGAAAAATTATTCAACGCCTTGGTTTTTTGATGTACATTATCGAAGACATAAAAATCGATTGATGTCTAGATATGCACAGAATAAGCAACCAGTACAATTTAATTCTGCGATGGAAATACTTTACGATGCCTTTGAAGTACCTATTCCCAAAATAATATTACAATACAACGCCAGGGTAAGCGAAAACGTAATCCGACTGAAACGTTGGAAGTGAATCCATGTTAGAAAAAGTATCGACAAAAGAAAGTGCTTACATTATTTACATTATTTGGATTATGCCTCATTATTATTATGACTCATCTTCATTACCATGTTCACAACGTTTCGGTCGTTGTACGCTCCAGCCTTCTTCAGGTGAATGGAATTTCGAACCAAACCCTTTATTTCATCCACCAGGGTAGATTGTTCTAGTTCCACGTGCCATGCATCTTCCGAATGTCTCGATAATTTCCGTTTAACTCAACTCTTCAAGTTTTATGTTCACCAGTGTTGTAGCTTGGTATTGAATTTACATCTCTTTGGGTCTAATCACTGGATCTAACAAATCTCTTTATCTACTGGGCCATGTGTCCTCGAGGAATGAATTTCTGGTACTTAGAAACCTAATGTCTCAGTAACCTTTCTTTTTTTTTTTACCAATGCTCATATTACAATTATTCCGTCATTATTATTGCAATTTTTTACCAGCGCTTATATTACAATTTTTGTTTTGTTATTCATTTTTTTCTAGAACTCCTTATTACTGGATCCCATATTGTATTCATATCTATGCTTGGTCGGCTCAGGAGACTTTTGTAGCCTAGCATATGTGCTGATTCCTTAAGTTTTCGTATTTTTCAGTGATGTTCTCTATTATTTCAACCTCATTCCATACGGGGCGGTGATCTCCCTTTTTCCTCCATATGTGGTCAGCTACGCCTGATTTTTCTATTTCCCCTCGTGTTACCCTTGCACGAACATCGTATATTCTTGCAGTCTTACCTTAAGGAGGTGGCCTGTTTCTCTTTTATATTTCTTACGAGATGGCGTACACACAGTCCTTAGTCATATTCTCCTTTATCGGGTGGGGTCGTACTCGAAAGAGATGTCTGCGAAGTGTTGAACCACTTTTGAAGATTGCCCTGATGTTATATGGACCATGGATCTTTTGTATTCTTGTGGCAGAGAGCAATGGTCACTCTTGAAATAATAATTATAGTAATTTAGAATTTTGTTTATAGATGATAAGAATAATCTGGGTGAAGTTTATGCCCAGAGAATCTGTGCTTCGTCAGAATTATTAATATAAAATATCAAAACAATAATGTTTATATGAACTATGGAATACCAATTGAAAAGAAGAGACTGTTCATTTAACCATGAAGGAGGAAAGGTCAGTAATCAGGTTGTATTCTAAGTTTACCAACACCCCGGGTGGGAAGGAAAGCGACCGCTTATTGCTGTAATAAGGGAGGAAGTGAACCCCTTTATAACCTTATAGTGAAATAATTATGGCAACTACTAAGAATAAAATGGGTGAACCCAAAAACTACTTCTCTCCTTTCAGAATTATTTGCAATACTCGTTTTTTTTTTTGTTTTGTTTTGTTTTTCCTGGACTTTATTTCATATACACTACTTTCTTGTAAAAGAAGCATTATTCTTTTTGTACCAATTTCTTCCTTATATACATATACATAAATTTTTCTTTGGACTCGAATCGACTTGTTCATATTTGATTTTTTTTATGCTTGGCCCGATTTTCGCCCCAACAAACTTGCAGGTAGACCAGCTGAATCTTCCGGGATCTACGAGTGGTTAATTGCTCCGCAGGATCAAAAAAATAACAACGTGGCTGGAAAGTGGAATCGAAACGACATTGTGAACCGGAGACTTTGATTGAACCAGTAATACTGGACCAGTACATGACCAATGACCGGTCTTGTAGAGTACATCGATCCAGTGGTGTCTAGATAGGTGTTACATTCTCTCTGATAATCCCTTCACATAGAATAGGCAGACTGAAGCTGTTTTCTGAGTGTTGTTATCCTCTTGTACCGTTCTATCCCAGTTTGTCGGAGCTGATGTCATGTGCCCGGGGTAGTTGTTACGTTGTAGGGTACTGCTTATACTGACCATTCCCTGCTCATATGTCTCTGGGTCACCATTTATGACTTGATGATGTCTTTACACTGTATGGGTGGGGAGTTAAGGCATTGTCCGGTGAATGTAGTCTTGCGGTATATGGATGTCTTGAACCCATGCTCTAGTCGAGATATTAGTAGATCCATGAAGGCGAATTTGTTGTTGTTTTCTCTCTCCGTTGTGAACTGTAGCGATGATCTTATTGCGTTCACATATAGCTGCATTTCTTCATGGTGTGGCCAGAATATGAAGGTGTCATCTACGTATCTCAGCCATAGGGTTGGCTTTAGTGATGTAGTTTCTAATGCCATTTCCTCAAAGTATTTCATATATACATTTGCCATTGCTGGTGATAATGGCGAGCCCATTCCTATGCCATTATCCTATCGATATATGCCTGATCCCATTCCAAAGTGCGTTGTTTGCGTACAGAAAGTCAGTATCTCCATCAGGTTATCCATTGGTATACTGGTTGGTCCGTTCTCCTAGAGATGAATCCGAGGCCAGTCTGTCCCTGACTACCGAGAGTACCTTCTCCATGGGTACTTTGGTGAACAAACACATCATGTTCAGATTCACCATCTGCTTAGATTGGATGGCAGCATCTTTAATTATTTCCACAGAAGTAGGCAGCGTTTTGGACATACGATGGTGACACGATAGAAGCACCAGACCAAATTTGATAGCAATATTGAATGGGTGGACGAATGGGAGACTTATAAATGTATAAGATCGATTCCAATTATTAATTTTTTAATAAGAGATATAGTAAACTGAATCTTATATAAATATAAGTACCGTCTCACAATTTTACAAGCATTGGTTTTTAGTACCTATTTTATCGTGAGAAAAACTTGTTTACTTAATAAAATCTGACATAATGTTTATACTATATGGTACTTTTTCTACATATTCCTATATGATAGGTTTTCTAAATTTTAATATATGGTAGGTTTTGTACATTTTACTATATGGACCTTACCGATCAGCTCTTTTCTTTTAAACATCTATTACTTTCAAAAGCTAGTAACGTTCTAACATCACCGCGTAGACCCCGAATGTTTTAGCAGTCATGATATACAGTTGTAGTATCATTGAGATACTTATTTGAACATGTTCACTCCAGACCTTAAATGAAATTCATATAAACGACCCATCGCTAAAGGTGATGGGAAAATTGTCGGTTCTTCGAACCGCTCCAGAAAGTACCTGACTCCTACTACCATGCTCGATCTAGATCAGACCAAAAATTGAACATGACTTCCCTATCTGAGCTGGATTTATCCAATCCTCATTTTCAAGTCTCGACAGAATTCAAAATCGTTTTTGCCGCCTTGTGGGGACGAATTGTTTCCCACCCTAAAATCACTTTCCCACTGACGAAAGCCTGTCGCTACTCTATCGCTATTTCCACGGCAAATGTTCAGCCGATCTATATTTTTTAATTCTTCCAGTTCAGACCCTTACAACAAAAACCCGCCATGCTCAGTACACATGGTCAAGTCATCTTCATTTTCTTCGTATTCCATTGGTTATAAGCAAGTTCTACCCAAATACATTCTTTCCTATGAATAACTGCTTTGTGAAACAAACTGCTGATCAACACAATCTTATTAGGTTGGTGCAAAAATAATGACGTAATAATGTCGTTTTTTGTCAACCGTTATTCATCCTACATATCCCCATAATCTGCACTTACTTCCTCCTCTTACGACCATACAACAGAGCCTCATTCAATTGAGCGGCTCTAAGATTTAGTTAAAAAAATACCTCGTGGCTGACCAAACGGCTGGACACTGAAGGCTGAAAATTAGTCTATGAGTAACGAGTCAAGGATGAACAAGTGGTAAGTGACATTGACTTCTGACGTCACTAAAAGGTCACCACAGGTTAGATTAGAGTTAAAGCTGCAGTTTCTTTATAAATCGGACATCGTTTTGTACAATACTGTATAAATCGGAAAAGACATTAATTGTGCGCGTCTCTGTAAACATTTAAAAAAATAAACAAACAATAACAGTGCATGAGGTTAATTGATAAGCATCAGGGGGAAAAGGATTTCGTGGTAGGAGGTCAAGATACAACGAGGATAATATGCATTCACTTTGCTCTTATGGGAATATTAAGAATAGATGTAAATGAGGCAACTGACATTGAAAACAATAATTGATTAAAAAGAATTCATATTATATTAATTTTTCAAATTAGTACAGAATTTTGAGGAAAAAAAATCACCATATTTTTTTTTAAATACAGTGTAACCCGGATATAAGAGAGTTTTCGGGACCGGATAAGAAGTCTCTTATATTCGTGTTTCTCTTATATCCGGGTTTGGTCTATTTTGTTTTGGTAAGTATGGCTCTAATTTGGGACCAGAGACAATCTCTCTTATATTCGGGTTTCTCTTATATCAGGGGCTCTTATATCCGGGTTACACTGTATAAGAAAAGAATTTCATTTTAAACTGTGTATTTCTTTAGCAAATGTTTACAATGTTAAAAAATATATTTTCATAACAGATTGAAATCAACAAATCTGACAGAATCATCAATTCTAGACCAACTGAGGATTACCAACATCTTTTTGTTTGTTTGTTTGTTTGTTTGTTTGTTTGGGTTTTATGGCATATCAACCACTGTGGGTTATTTAATGCCAAATCCAGTTTATATGTATTTTAAATGCCTATTTTGTATGGAATAAAAAACGTATAGCTGGCAACATTATTGTTTCAAAAAACGCATAGCTGGCAACATTATTGTTTCAAAAACGCATCGCTGGCAACATTATTGTTCCGAAAACATTATCTAAGGCCTTGCTATTGGATGTAGTTTATCGTCATACCCAGGACGTTCAAAAACACATAGCTGGCAACATTATGGTTTCAAAAAAGTATAGCTGGCAACATTATTGTTTGAAAACGGGTATAGCTGGCAACATTATTTTTCCGAAAACATTATCTGAGGCCTTGCTGTTGGATGTAGTTTATCGCCGTACCCAGGACGCGGATGTAGTTTACCGTCATACCCAGGACGTAGCATCTTTTTAAAACAATTGATATAAAATACATTTACCACGTAAGATTGTATTCATTTTAGATATAAGGAATCCAAACAAAACAGGTATCCACGAACTTATTGTTTTATTTTATTTTGTTGTTTTTAAGGGCTAATGCTCTAGGTTTGTAGATGTAACAATATAGCCACGGATGTTCGTCTGGCGGCATCTTATCAAATGGCATAAGAGAAAAACCGGAATGCATGTGTGCTAGATTGCTTAGAATCCATAGTTAAACTTCTTCTGTATGTGGTGCCATTACAGGACGTGGGTGATAATGGCTCTCCATAACTTCCTATCTTTTGTAACTCTGAGTGACGTTTGTCTTTTTCTTATCCCTCCTAATACCTGTTCTGTCAAATATACACAAGCTCATCCGGTAGGTTATTCGCTACTTTCCTCTGTCGCTCGTGTCTTTAATCTGTCCTGTGAGTATCAAAATTTCCAAGTCCTCTTTCCTCATTATGTGTCATATAAATTTCAACTCTCTCTTTCTAATGCTAAGTATAAGTCTCCTCTTTGTTGCCATTTTCCTTCTGTAGAACAACATTTCTGTTGCCTCAAGCCTCTTCGTCATTTGTGAGGAGATTGTCCAGCATTCGCTGCCATAAAGGAGGACTGATATTACATAACAGTTCAGTACACTTTTCTTTGCTTCTCTTGCTTCAAGTTCCTTCTTCATTTGTGAGGAGATTATCCAGCATTCGCTGCCATATAGAATGACTGATATTACATCACAGTTCAGTACACTTTTCTTTGTTTCTCTTGCTTCAAATTTCTTCTTCATCTGTGAGGAGATTGCCCAGCATTCACTGCCATATAAGAGGACAGATATCACGTAATAGTTCAGTACACTTTTCTTTGTTTCTCTTACTTCAAGTGTCAGCATTCACTGTCATATAGGAAGACCGAAATCACCCAATTAAAAATATAAATTAAAACCGATAAACATTTATGCATGTGTACATGGCCATAAATATATTTTAATCCCAATTAAAAACATGGCGAAACTTTATTGCCTTTAACTGTATGTATGTGCGAACGAGGAGTTCCTTAAGGTGCATTCCATTCTGTTGGTGTCTGTATGAGTCAGGTTTAGGGGGCAAATATCTCAGGAAATTAGTCTCTTATTTGTAAGAAAGAAAGAAAGAAAGAAAGAAAGAAAGAAAGTAAAAAAGAGAGATCGGTGTCTTGTTCTAATATAACGTGGGAATTTTCCTTAAGGTGACCTGATCAATTGCAAAACAAACTCTAAACGGCATTTAAGAGGCATGGATGCTTGGTCGTACAAACAATGGCAGACCGATTTTAGTTGCGTTATTTTCTGCATATGTATATAGTTGTGTGAGGTGGAAGGAGGGAGAGTGAGAGAGAGAGAGAGAGAAGACATTCAGAAGTGAAAACAAGTGAGTGAAAGCGGGAGGAGGTATTTATAAAGAACAAGTGAGAAGTTATACACACTCCTTATATAATAGCGTGTAGAGAAAATGATAGCTAAGAAGAGATGTATGGAAGCTACGGTTACTTAAGTGTGTGCGCGGGTGTAGGTGTGTGCTTATGTATGTGTATATGTATGTGTATGTGCGGATATAATATGTGCGCGCACGTATATGTATGTTAGAGAAAACGTGAAAGAAAGTGTGTGTATTTGTGCGTGTGCACTTATGTATGTCTCCGTGTATGAGGAAGAGTATGCTAATGTGTGAGAAAGAATGTGAAAGGAAGTGTGTGTATTTGTGCGTGTGTGTATTTGTGCGTGTGTGTGTCTGTGAGGAAAAGTGTGTCAGGGTGTGAGAGAAAGTGTGCGTATGTGCTTGTGTGTGTTTGTGAAGAATAGGGTACCAGTGTGTGAGAGAGAATGCGAGAGAAAGTGTGTGTATGCGTCTATATTAGAGAGAAAGGAAGAGTATGTGTTAGAGAGAGAATGTTTGTGTTTAAGAGAGAGCAAGTATGTGTGTGTCTGAGAGAAAGTGAAAAAGAAAAAGAGTGCGTGCTTGAGAGAGAACGTGCATGGGTATTTGTGTTAGAAAGTGTATATGATAAAGAGAGGGGAAAAGTATATGAGAGAGAGAGAGAGAGTGAGTAACTGTGTATGTACACGTGTGTTTGAGAGTGTGTATGTGTGTTTGAGGGAGGTAGAGAAACGTGTGCGAGTGAGAGAGGGAAATGAAGAGCCTGTGAGACAGAGTTGTAGTTGTGTGTAAATATGTAACTATATGTTTAGAAAAAAAACGAAAAGTGGCGAACATTTAGTAGCAGGAAAAGAAGGAAGCTAAGTTTCGAGGAGATACGGTGTGTGTTGTAAGTAAACAGGTGGTTAAAGCCATTTGTGAGCATGCGTGTTTATATATATGCGCGTTTTTTGTTCGTCTGCAAATTGAAGAGAATCTTTGAAAAAAGAAGCCAAACAAATAGAAAAAAAGAATGAATGAAGAAAGAAAGAAAGAAAGAAAGAAAGAAAGAAAGAAAGAAAAGGAGAAAAGAAGAAGAAAAAAGTAAGGTGAAAGAAGAAAAGAAAGTGGGAAGAAGAAAAAAGAGAAAAAGAAGTAGTAAAAGTCAGGAGAAGAAAAATAAGAGAAAAAGTGGGCAAGAAAAGAAAGAGTAGAGAAAAAAGGGTGAAAAGAAAAGAAATGAGGAGGGACAAAAGATAGAAGGAGAAAAAAGAAAAGAAGAAAAGGAAAAGAAAAAAAATGATATTCAAAAAGAAGAATGGAAAAGAAAAAGAAAAAAGAATTATAAGAAAAAAGAAAGGAAAGAAGAAATGAAACGAGAAAGAAGAAAAGAGAATGGAAAATAGAGAAAGGAAAAAAAGGTAGAGAAAGAAAAGAGATGAGAAATAAGAAGAAAGAGAGGAAAACAATAAATGGAGAAAGAAGAAGAGTAAAACGAAAAAGAAAACAAAGTGAAAAATGAAAAGACAATAGAAAGAAAGAAAGAAAGAAAGAAAGAAAGAAAGAAAGAAAGAAAGAAAGAAAAGGTGAAGAACCGTACCAAAACCACTAGAATCGACGAAGAATTGAGATTGTCCAGATCTCTGCGTTTTGGGGTTGATAAGCATATTGAGAAAGGTCCTTGAGATATGCAAAAACGTGTTACCATTGAAACTCGAGTGATTATCACCAGATATCAGGAGCGAACATGCAAATACATGAAATAATAATAATATTCATGATTAATTCCGATGAATACTCGAAATTATTACGATAACTATAACAGTTATCGTAATGTTAAAAGAGAGTGCTGAAAAAGGAAGAAGACGTGTTGTCACTTGGTCTCTAATTAAATCAACTAACATACTTATGTAAAGGAATTTGGATAATTTAAATATGTTGACTATTTCCTGTTGATTATTCTCAAGTAATAGTAATGGTAATATCAGCCTGTTTCCCTATAAGGAAACATTTGGCATTCATTAATCAAACAGACATTACTGCTTTCGGTTGAAATTTATAAAATCTTTCTCTTAAAACAATTTTTCAGGAAAATAGGTTTCTCAAGTCCAGTAGCTGTTATCGCTCTTTCCAGTATTGGCCGTTTCCTTCCTCACCTTTTGTTTGAAGTAGTGCGGCACGTAAACATTATTTCCTCTTTGAATTACATGTGCTATCCATTTTAGTTGTTGCTGCTGTTGGCAGTCTTTGAGTGGTGTGATGTGCTATGGTTTCTATTATTTAATACAGTTCTTTGTGAATCTGTAGCGCCAGTCCACAATGTTCAAAGGAGTATGATCTTCAGCTTTCACTCGCTCACCATTGATGTTAAGAAGTGGTTGTATACAGCCGATAGCTTAGATATTTCTTACAGGGTTTGGCGCCATGCATGACATCCATATGAAAGTCTCGATCTAACGCGAGTTGTTAAGGACATGACTCGTGTTTGCAGGTCGATATTTTGGCTTTGGGTTGGGTTAATCCAGTGGTTCTCCTCTTCTCCCCTATATAAAAACACTTCTTATGGTATTATGTATACTACAAATTCAAAACAATCTAACACTGTCAACACACACGTGCATTTCGGATTTTTTTTATATGCCATTTGATAAGATGCCGCCAGACTAACATCCGTGGCTATATAGTTACATCTATTAGGTTGGTGCAAAAACAATGTCACATAGTAACATATGTGAGAAAACGACATTACTTTTGCAACAACTTAATATAAACCTAGAGCATTAGCTTTTGAAGACAACAAAATAAAATAAACCATACGTTCGTGGATACCTGTTGTGCTAATGTAATTATTGGTAAAGCATAAATGTTCCTTAAAAGTAGGTACCGTCACTAGTTCCCAGAGATCAAGGCCCAAGAGCACAGTTTGTTCTGTTTTTGTTTTAACTGGACGAAAATGAATCTATGCCTTTTCTTAGGGTATTAGTACCAAGTAAACAAATCAGAGCCGGTCAGATTTGAACACAAAACGTCGATTTCCCTGTTCGCACTGGTAACCCTTACACATACCTATATAAAATATCGTAATATGATAAAAATGTTGTCCTATTTAATAAACAAATATTCATCAATTTGGACAAATTAAAAAAAAAAAACTACAATTACAGCTTGCACAATGCGATAAAAAGTGATCGGAATCCAGCTGGAATCATTTCCAGCTGTGCTGGTCAAACTCTCTGCATTCGGGCAGAGAGGATCCCCAGATAAGGCTATGTCGAAGAGCAGGGTCTCGTCCCGGGAAACAGCTATCCAACCCCGTTTTATACGGGAATTTTTAGCCGAACCTACGGGTTCGGATCCCCCATTTTAAAACTCGGCCTTGTCCCACATCTTACCTTGTGGGGAGGTTGGTAAATATATCCAGTGCGTGTTCGAACCTCAGTATCGTATTTTCTATCCTCTCTTAAAACACTTCTCATATGATTAAACTTCTGCAACTGCTTGCCTGCTAAAGTCCAGTGAAAGGAAACATCCTTGTCTTAGGCTCAGACAAATCTGTTGAATTAATCTGCCCTTAGTATGCTCCGTAGGGATTAAGTTTTCCAAGCCTTCTTTCCTCATTATATTCTCAAGGAATTTCACCTGTTTTCCTTGTTTTGAGTAGAAGTGTTCTTTCTGTTGCCATTTTCTACAAAACTTCCTTGTCGTTTACTCGCTCCGTTAAGTATTCTTCTGTGGAACAACATTTCTGCTGCCTCTAGATTTTTACTCATCCATGAAGAGATTGTCCAACATTCACTGCCATATAAGAAGATGGATACCACATAGCAATCCAGCACATTTTCTTTGTTTCTAAGGAAATTTTCCTGTTTCTCAGCACCTTGCTTAAATTTTTAAATGCTTCTTTCGCTAGTCCAATACGTGTTCGAATCTCAGTATCGTATTTTCCATCTTCTCTTAAAACACTTCCCATATGATTAAACTTCTGGAGATGCCTGTTGTTGACATCTCCAATTCGTAGCTCGCATGTTGGGCTTTTTTCCTCTTGCTGAGGACCAGACTGCCTGACTTCTTGATGGTTAATTCCTTTTTTCTCGCATTCTTCTACTATCCTGTCTAGGAGGTGCTGCTGTTTCCTTTCCGAGTCGGACATCAACACAGTGTCATCTGCGTATCTTATAGTATTACGCTATTGAACAAAATGTTAATAACACAAAACAAATTTCAAATTTGTTATATACTTAAAAAAGAAGAAACGTCATATGACAAGACATTTAAATTTAAATCTTCGGAAGCGTTATAAGATGAAATTATATCATTCGCTTTTATATTAAATTATATAAGTGACACGTACTGCGCCGGGTATCATTACTAGTATTTAAATAAATTACCCAATTGTCCAACATTCACTGACGTTATAAGAGGATGGATATCACATAGCAATAGGCAACCCTTTTCTTTGTTTCTAACAATTTTTCCGTTTTTTTAGCACCTTTGGAAGGCTTCTTTCTCCAGTTCAGTGTGTGTTCGGATCTCTGTGCCACATTTTCCATCATCAGTTAAAACGCTTCCCACATATATTTACACTTCTGTACCTGATTCATTATTATATCTCCAATTACACACACACACACACACACACACACACACTGATATATATATATATATATATATATATATATATATATATATATATGTAATTGGAGATATAGACATATATATATATGTAATTGTAGATATAGACATTATATATATATATATATATATATATATATATATATATATATATAATTGGAGATATAAACATATATATATATATATATATGTAATTGTAGATATAGACATATATATATATATATATATATATATATATATATATATATATATATATATATATATATATAATTGGAGATATAAACATATATATATATATATATATGTAATTGGAGATATAGACATTATATATATATATATATATATATATATATATATATATATATATATATATATATATATATATTATGAAATGGACAAAGTCCGACAATTATTTAAAAACAATTTTATGTTTATACATTCTTTTTTATAGATACAAATATTTAAGTAAATGCTCTGTTTATAATAAACAGTATTAACCGGCCTGAATGTCTGAGAAATTGTCATAGAAAATATCCGTCCCCTATGGCGAAATCGGTAAAAGCACATCAGGCTATATGACGGTTCCGTATAGGATACAGGTTCGATTCCTGTGGGAGGATGCATATTTTCTAAAAATGTCTTAAAATATATATTTATATTTAAGCATACAAAAAAAAAAACAATAGGCAAACATATTCATATACCCCTTCACGTATATATCGATATAATTTCGATTCTCTCACAGCTTTTGTGAAATCCTAATTAACCAGAATGTCTGTTTCAACGTACATTATTTACATTACTCGGACTATTGTCCTCATCTTTGTCGCCATATTTATCACAACGTTTCGGCTGTTGTACGCTCCAGCCTTCTTCAGGTGGTTGGAATGTCGAACTGAACCCTTTATTTCGCTCACTGGGGTAGACTGTTCTAGTTCCACGTGCCATGTTTGATCGATGTCAGATTTCAATTATCTCCTGTTAATTTTCCCTCTGAAAGTTCTCCACTGCCTTAACCGGGTATTGAACTCACACTCTTTGGGTCTTGTCACTGGATCTAACCAACGCCTTTATCCACTGTGCCATGTGTCCTAGAAGAAGGCCGGAGCGTACAACGGCCGAAACGTTGTGATGAATATGGCGACAAAGATGAGGACAATAGTCCGAGTAATGTAAATAATGTACATAATACCTCATCTCAGAAATAGAAACAGACTCTGTTTCAACGTGTTTGCTTTCATTCCACCCACGTTTCTTTTAATACGGGTGTGGAGATACCCCGAACAGGGCGTTTATCGTTCAAGTTTATCTTTTATCTCGTGTTTCCATAAAACTATCACTCTTGTAATGTTACATAAAGGCACTCCGATTTTTTAAACAAATTCAAAGTTGGGTGGGTAGCGGGTGTCACTATCAAGACATCCAGTCTACCCTGGGTAACATTTTGAGTAAGATTATAATGACGAGATTGTTTTCTTTTTCTTTTCTTTTTTTTACAGAAAGCCTAAAGGCGAAAGATTATAAATTTAGAATCTATGAATCCTTAATAAATTATTTTTTTTTTATTATTTAGGCGAAGAGCTACTTTAAATGCAAGTCATACACAGATGCACACACACACATACTTTTTTTCTCTCTCTATTTCTCTCTCTCCCTCTCTCTCTCTCTCTCTCTCTCTCTCTCTCTCTCTCTCTCTCTCGATATATATATATATATATATATATATATATATATAATATTAGTGGTCAATATATCTGAAAATGATTCTTATTTATCTGTATCTCACTCATTTAAACCGTTATTATCTCCTCTCTTTAAAACTTCACTCTAATAAATTTTAATCCCCACCTTCACCTTTAGGCCTTCCTGTCCTTCTGTTACACCCTCTCTCTAGAGCTTTCATACATTTCCCTCTCACACTTGTTTCTCACTCCCACACATACACTCTTACTAAAATTTTGTTTTTTATACCCGGAGTTATATTTTCCCATTTCTTTTTGAATTTGTACGTCGGATGAATTGGATCGGGATTACGATTCCAATGTAATAAATTAAAACTATGGATTATTAGTATTTGAACCTTTATATTATTATATATATATATATATATATATATATATATATATATATATATATATATATATATATATATATATATATATATATATATATTAATTTTTATTATATGAGATTATAAATAAACATTGAAATCGCTACACAAAAGCTTTCATGTATTTTGTATTTCTTCAAGAGATTGTAAGTAACTGGCTATTAAATGATTTCTTTAAGGAAATTTAAAAAAACAAAGTGTTATTTCCTTAAAAATCATTTAATGACTAGTTACTTACCATCGCCTGAAGTAGTACAATCATAGTATTGAAAAATGAAAGCTTTTGTGTATCGATTTCAACGTGTTTTATCATAATCTCTTATAATAAAAATAATTATAATATATTGCTCTACTTTGTATTGAGCACTTTTTTAAAAGTAAATGCTACGAACTCTGGATTTTTACTCCATCTGTTCTTTCTCTCGTTTGTATATATATATATATATATATATATATATATATATATATATATATATATATATATATATAGACACACAGAGAGAGAGATCAGTAACACTTTGGTTCTTAGTGGCTTTATTGCCTTTCTTGTCGTGAAAGAATTTTTAAAAACGTATTTTTTACTACTTGATTTTGCTGGTATTTTAGTATTGTTTGTGAGTAAGTGTCTAATGTGGCTATGATCCTTAAACTGCTTATTAATGTCTATTGGGACAACGATCTGATGAATGACAAGTGAGTCTCCGTGAAAGTGTAATCGTGGTATATCCTATGTAAGACGTTTTGTGTTTGTTTTTTTTGTTTTTTTATTTACAGAGAAACATTCGCCGAGTAGGCAAGTATATTCATATACAATATTGGTAAGAACTAAGTTCCAAGTTTTTAAATTTTTGTAGTAAATAATATATGTAATATATTCATTTTTATCGTCTAATTTTATATATCTAGGTATTATGTTTTTATTGCATTTCGTCTTTTTTTGTAGTGTATTTGATTTTGGTAATATATGTTAATAGAATCAATAACAATATTACATATCTTTGCTCCTTAACAATGTTTTGTTTTTGTTTTTTTTATTCTTTCAGACTCAGTGACTTAGTGGCTTTATTGCTTTGCTTGGGATGAAATGATTAAAAACCAAAAGAAAAGAATTCAAAAATACACTCCATCACTTTAATGACAGATCCATATTTGCCAGACTGCCTGGCAAAATATGGATTATTGGTGTAAGATTCAGCCTCATTGGTATCCAGCTAATATCCGATTCTGTCTGATATTGTGAGCCAAGATGAAAAATAAGAGGTATTACTTTCGGAAGAGATCTTCTGTGTATAGTGGCGGTCATTTCATTGTTGAATATAATCATCGAAACATAAGCAAGACTCTGTTGTGACTTTTAATATAATTTAATTCCTGCGCATAATTTTTTTAAGGTAGGAAAAGACATTGCACTGTATGAATCCCACTCTGCAGACAAGAACAGCATCTACCCTAAAAGAAGAACCTGTTAACATAATTGGATAATAAGGAAAGCTAAGGTGCACCACGCACCAATGTGCTTACTGCATGGACACTAACCCTGCTATTTTTATATACTCACGCCTGTACACATATATATATATATATATATATATATATATATATATATATATATAATGAAAGCGGAAACTTTAGAAACCCATGGTAATATTTTTTTCGCAAAACCGATTAATCGATTCTCGTCTCATCAATCTAAACAGTTTCTGATGAGACGAAATCAATTAATCGTTCTTGCGAAATAAAATATTATTATGTGTTTCTAAAGTCTCCGTTTTCATCATGATCATTTGCTCTGTTCTTACACTGAGCTCTCTTTGGATTTATATCCCCTTTGGAATTATCCCTATTAATTATCAAATATCATTATTATTATTACATATATATATATATGTGTGTGTGTGTGTATGTGTGTGTGTGTGTGTACCGGCTGTAACAGAAAAATTGTCCAGCCCACAAAATGTTTAATATCTAAAAAAAACACTAAACTAATTGAGTTTCTTTTTTCCAAGTTTTCAGATAAGACGTTTAGCCATCTTGACAACATTTGGTGTAAGAATCACTGAAAATTTGAGTTATTCAGATAGAAACACAACAGGTTTAAAAACTCACAGTCTTTCCAATTGAACAATGGTGAGAGGAAAAAATCATTCAGGCTTTCAGTAAAGGTACCAACATTCATACTCTAGTCATTCTTCGAAGTCATTCAAGAATCATCAAACGAACGATGAATAAGTTTTAAAAATAAGAATAATGGAAAGGAAACCTGGATCAGGAGGGTCATAACAGCAAGAGGGATCATCATTTCAACTTAGGGCTAAAGTGATCAATTAGAAAAGATCCAACTCAAACCATAAGACGTTTGGCACATGAAAGAGAAGTTTAGGCTATAACAGTTTAAAGAGCAATGAAAAAAGACTTGAAAATTAAATCGTACATGGAAATTTGAGGCAACTTGTTACTCCAGAACAGATAGTTAGAAGGTTAAAGAGGGCGAAGATCATCATGAATAAGTTAGAAAAGGATCCTGGAATATATATAAATTTGAACTTCATTTCAGTCCGTCATGAGCTTCCGATCCTTCGATCTGATTAATTAATGATGAACATGTCATTTTCGCCTATGATCTATTTTATCACGATTTTTTTGTTAAGATTGGAGAGTAATTATACATTCTTATTGCTCAAAGTAGAGTTCAATAGCGTTATAAAAACCTCGGAGAATTCCAGTAAGATATCTTGAATCATTTTTAAAATACAATGGTTCAAAGCTTAATCTAACAAATAGACAATTTTGCTTTTACACGATTTCGACAATTTTGCTGTTACATATTATGTTATATATATATATATATATATATATATATATATATATATATATATATATATATATATATATATATATAGACGGGGTTCCTCTTAAAGTAATGCCTCTTCTATCTTCTGACGAGTGGACGGAGTGATTGCTGGAGGGTCCGTCTACGAACACCATCAGTTAAGTGACAAATTTTATCTTTGCATTAATGATATATATATATATATATATATATATATAGAGAGAGAGAGAGAGAGAGAGAGAGAGAAAGAGAGAGAGGGAAAGAAGAATACAATTGACACAATCTGAAGGGCTGTACTGAGTTTGGCCTGGCAATGCTAGAGAATGTTTAAAATTCTGATAGAATTTTCGATGAATTTTAACAAGCACGAGTATACCTGAAACAAAAAAAGTGTGTCAAGAAGATGGTTTCTTCTCTCGGCATTCGTGATACTCTCGGTACTCCCGTTACTCTCTCAGTAATTTTATTGTTTTAAAAGCTATTTTAAAAATGTTCATAAAACATCTGAAACTGGATTTATGCGTTCTCTTTTTTCTCTCGAGAATTTACAACAAAAGAATTAAACACTATTTATTTTATTAAATTGTTTATTTACAAGGTTAATTATATATTTACAAGATTATAAAACTAAGTGAGTTAACTACAAGGCAATAAAGAAATAACTATGAAAACATTTTATTCATCATACTTATTATAAAACCCATGTTGTGTGAGTGTGTGTGTGTGTGTGTGTGTACGTTTATATATTGGATCGGATTTCCTACATTTTTCAACCGATTTCAACAAAACTTCACAGGACTACATAAAATTACCTTGCGGTGGTTCTGACAGCACCAAAAATTGGAAAAACGCAATTGTTTTTGCACGAAATCAATTTGAAAACACGATTAAGACGCATCACGAGAATGAAAGGGGGATAATTCATATCGAGTTATACTTACTATAAAACCCAGGTTGTTTGTTTGTGTGTGTGTGTGTGTGTGTGTTCGTTTATATATGGGATTGGATTTCCTACATTTTTCAACCGATTTCAACAAAACTTCACTTTTTTTGGCAGGTAGTGTTTCTTATTGTCTTGCACACTTTTTTATTTTTACATTCAGGATGCTTTAAAAATTCCATTTACAAGACAATTGTTTATAATAAAATTCTATTCAATCGATAGACTCATAACGATTGAAAACAATGTTTTTGTTTGAGTTTGGGTTTAGCCAATTCGTAAAAAAAAAAAAAAAAATTAAGACATGCGTGTCTGCCACCCTTGAACAATAAACTTTGTCAATTTTATTTTCAGTTTTTATGATAGTCGATACTTGATCTATCTCTTACTGTTACATCCCCGGGCAACGCTGGGCTCTACTGCTAGTAAATTTATAAATATGTCTATGAACAAAAGAACACTAAATTTGAAATAGACGCACAGCGACAAGAAAAAGTAGTTTTAAAACGTTTTTTTTTAAATTTATTTTTCATTTACTCTCACAACATAAATTCACCAAAACAGGTTGGGAACCAAGAAAAAAAAAAGATTTCCAGGCTTTTCTTTCATTTACTCTCTATGAAATAGGCTGCAAGCATCAGGATTTATACTTTTTTTCTCGAAAATTGACAACGAAAATGTTAAACACTATTTATTAGACTGTTTATTTACAAGAATAGCCTTTAACATATTTATTGTCACATCTCGAGAAAAAAAAGAAGGATTATATAATAATACCGGTATCATGAGAAAAACTGCCCTTTTGTCAGACTGTTATTTTAGTGGGTATGTTTGTTAAACTTTGCCGAATTTTCAGTATTTCGCCATCTTGTGACGACAGCTAATGTACCGCCTGTATCTGATCCCCCGAGTGTGGTGCATAGAGTATGATAATTTTCAGTGGGATGAAAGAGGCCAGGGCCAACGGAGGTCATGCCACGGAGATGTACATACACTGATTTTGTTCAGTTAGAGTTTTTTGGAGAATTTAGGATTGTGGGCCTCCATCGGGCTGAATAGTCATTTCAAAGAATTTCTACGTATCATGGACGTGGGACGTCGGTGTTGTCAACAGTGATCCAATCAATGAAATACTGATTAGCTACACAGACATGTCTTTTAGATTTATTTACATTCTCTGGAATATAAATGTATAGAATCTACTGTGACCACAAAGTGAGGGGTCAGTTTATATATTGATTGTAATGTAGAATTAATCCCCCACTTTATACCCACATCATTTCTTGGTTGTTGATAAGCTGTAGAAAACGAACCAACCAATCAATTAAATACTGATTCGCTACACAGGCATGTCTTTTAGATTTATTTACATTCTCTGGAATATAAATGTATAGAAACTAGCGTGGCCACAAAGTGAGGGTTCAGTTTATATATTGATTGTAATGTAGAATTAATCCCCCACTTTATACCCACTTATAATTTCTTGGTTGTTGATAAGCAATAGAACATGAATCATTAAATCAATGAAATATTGATTAGCTACACGGGCATGTCATTTAGATTTATTTACATTCTCTGGAATATAAATGTATAGAATCTACTGTGACCACAAAGTGAGGGGTCAGTTTATATATTGATTGTAATGTAAAATTAACCCCCCACTTTATACCCACATCATTTCTTGGTTGTTGATAAGCTGTAGAAAACGAACCAACCAATCAATTAAATACTGATTCGCTACACAGGCATGTCTTTTTGTTTGTGTCGATTTTTTTGTGGGGAGGGGGACTTTTTGCCCTTCATTATGGCTCCCAAGCGCAAGGTAAACTCGTGGATACTTATGTAGGTGAGTCCCAACCTACGTCGAAAATCAGGTTACGTCGCGCCGTTGGAACGAATCACCGGTGTATATTGAGGACGCTCTGTACAGAAAAGTGATGCATTGTGGGTAGTCTATTATATTATTCTAACTTTTTGTGGGCGTTAACAGTTTCGAATTATTCTGATGGATATCGAGCGGGAAAGATACTGGAATGCAGTTTTTGACTATTTATAGTGTTGTTAACTTTTTTTATTTATTATTGTTTATTTTATTTCTGGCTGTTATTACTTTGTTTTCTTGTATTTATCTCTGCTTACGTGGTTTGTTAATTTCTTTATGTTGTAACCTAAGGAAGGTTACTGAATAGAATAATCACACGAAAGTTGGTAATGAACGATAATACTTAGGACAAGAACAACACATTTAAGATTCGCCAGCATCGCGTAGAAGTAATCAACTGCTAGAAGTGAATTTTCAACTGCAGACCTACAGATCAACACATACAATATTCACTACTGTATTTATGGAAATGGGGGCATACACATTATCGTCCGTAGGCATGCTAAACCAGTTTATTATTTACTTAGTTTATTTATTTATTTATTTATCTGGATTCGTTTATTTCATTTATTTTTGTTTATTTATTTTATTTATTTATTTTCGTTTATTTATGTTTATCATTCGTTTTTAGTTTTCCCATTTTAAGCAGCTTAATAAAAATTTGTCTTTGTTTCTGCATTTTGAGATGAGTTCTGATCGTTTATTTAGTAGTTTGTTTTGGCCTAGAAAGGTAATTATGGCTATTTTTTTCCTCCGGGCAGAGTTTACTGTTTTTGCATTGATTGTTGAAGGCTGATGTGCTTTTCTTTATTTTCCATGACGTTTTTGGTGTGATTTGGTTTTTGTTTTTAATCTCCCAGACATGTTTACCGCCATTCCCAGCCGATTGTAACCAAAAAAAGTGTTGTGTTGTTCTAGCAGAATAATGCCTACCCACATGATGCCTGTTACACAATATGTTCGATGAGATGCTGATGATGATCGTATTCACATTTCTATATGCTTGAGAAAGTGTAGTCCTGCGTTAATGTCTGGAAAGAATATACAGGATATTCATGTGTCTCGGTACCTGTTGATACACATCCTTATTTTAAACCGATGCATGTATTCACCTTTCTACGTAATCATTGAATGTAATTCACCTGTATTAATTGCACGCTTATATTGCGTTCCCTTTCGCCGGTGGATTCAGTCGCGCAGAACCCTAACGCCACTTCAAAGACTTCATCAACGAAAGACGGTTTCTTTTATTTAACCGCTTTATTATTGTTTTCTTTTAATTCTATTTTGGCCTTAAATTTGTTGCATCATTCCAACCCGTTTGAAAATACCTCAGGAAATTGATTATATAATTCTTCTTTCAATTTTATGGTATCTGATGGTTCAACCTCTAACTTTTTGCAAAAAGAGTTGATAGGTAGGTCCCAAACGTTGAACTTCTGCATCCAGTCGATACCTACTAGATTTTCAGTATCTTTCATGACGTATATCTTAAGTTTTTTGTTTTTTTGTTTTGCCGTGAAATTTAACATTCACGATTGTTTCTCCCTCAAATTTTATTCGTTTGCCTGTAACCGACTTGGCAATTTTTTTTGTGTATAACATAGTAGGTCTGTTGAGTTTTCTCCATGTCTGTAAGTTGATTATCGTGAGGTCGGAACTCGAATCCAGTTGTAATTTAACCTTTTTATTTAAAATTTCTAGTTCCACACATTTCCTTCCGTTGGTGTTGTCATCGTAATTCATCCTTGCAACTCTTATTCTATTAGGTTGGTGCAAAAATAATGTCGTTTTCTCACATATGTTACTATGTGATAAAACGACATTAATTTTGCACCAACCTAATATTAGTATCTTTTCTATTTCTACATTGGGATGCCTTGTGGCCCTTTTTTCCACATTCAAGACAGTTTTTATATCTAAAGCGACAATCCTTGTTCCAATGTAGTCCACATCCATAACAGGCTGATGGGGGGGGACTTATATTTGTTCCGATATTCGTCATAATTTATCCTGTATGTTGTACTTTTCCTCTTATCATAAAATTTTCTTTTTCTTTCCGGGGAGGGTGAGAATCTTTTTTCATTGTCGTAAAATTTTAGTTTTCTTTCCGGGGAGGGTGAAGAACGTAGACTTTTGTTTAACTTACGTATATGAGAAACAGCTGACCTCAATGTCCTTTGCGTCTTTCTTTATACTTAAACATCTCTGGCAATCTTCCGATAATTGCTGTAATGTTAGACCCGGTTCATTTTGTAATTTTGCAAGCATTCTTCTACGCATTTGGCTATCTTTTGTAGAAACTAACCCTTGAACCTAGATGAGACATTTGAAATTGTCCGGGGTTAATTCCGCTAGTTTAAAGTCGTCACAATGTTTATTTACGATTGCGGCAAACGTGGAATAATCCTCATTATCGCCCTTTACCAGGTTAAGGCATTTCCACCTCCTGTGGAAGAGTGATGTTTTCGGGCTGAAGAGTTCTTTAAGACATGTCACTGCTTCGTCAAATGTTAATTCGTTCGTCTTTTTTGGCAAGATATAATCCACGAACTTTGTATATTCTTCAGTTCCTAATTTTCTAAGCAATAGACGTAGCTTTTTTGCTTCTGTCCAATTTTGACAGTCTATGTTAAAGATGTCTTCATGTCTTCTGAAGTAATCTCCAAAATTTTTGTCCTCATCTAGAGAATATTTGAAAATGTCTATGGTATTCCACACTGCGTCTTGCGAAAATGTTGCTTCTTTTTCAATATCTAATTGCTTGTTGCCCGCTACTTTCAATATTAGTTCCTGGAACTCTGTTTGTCTTTCTTGATTTTCCTTTTGCGTTTGCAATAATTGTTTCTGCCATTTTTCTTCCATTCATTCTTGTAGTTGTAATTGTTGATAATTTTGGTATTTTATCAGTTCTACCAAAATATTTTTAAAATCTTCCATGATAACTCAATTTTACGTATTTTTTACTCCTCGTAACTCTTTGTCGCTAATTTGTTGTGGACGAGGGACCAATTTTTCTATTTCTTCTTGTGTGAGTTCGAATCGCTCGGCGCGAATTTGTTTTTTTGTTGTTTTTTTTTTTCTTCCCGTGTTTGTGCCAATTTGCTTGTTGGACGACGAGGGAAGATTTTTCTTTTGTTGATCTTTTCTTTTCCGCGTGAGTATCTTTTCTTTTCCGCGTGGGTTCGAATCTTCGTCGCCAATTTGTTGTTGGACGACGAGGGAAGATTTTTCTTTTGTTGGTTTTTTTCTTTTCCGCGTGGGTTCGAATCTTCGTCGCCAATTTGTTGTGGATTCCGAGATGAAATTCGGTCTCCGATGAATGACAAACGCAAGAATTAAATATAAGAAATTAAATGTATTTACGCCATAATACAATAGGTAATACTGTTAGTAAATCCAGAAACGCGGTTAGTGGCAATAATAATAATAATAATAATAATAATAATATATATATATATATATATACAGTCTCGAAGTAGGACTTCCTTAGAGTCTACGTGCTTGTAACTGTGACTTCTACAAGCGGTTACCTCACACTATTACTACCTCCAACTCAATCACAATCTCCGCTCACTCTCCCTATATTCTGACTGACTCTGGGTATTTAACGGCAGCAGTCCAAGTAACACTCTGGTCGAGTCCACTTATATGAAAAAGGGGAAGACCCCATAACAATTATAGTATAGGAACAGGTGCGGTAGCATCGGTTCTAGGGGATAACACGAGGAAGATCTTCAGGGTAACGCATTCCCACTCGTTGGTTTAGCATTCCGCCACGTGCGGACTAGCCTCTCTAACGAATCTGGGTGCGGAAATCGTATCGACTCTTCAAAATTCTTGCGGTCCTCTGCGGACTTCGCCCGTTTTGGTCTTATATCCAATCGATCACTGGCCAGAGTTCCACGCCAGCTGGTCTTTTGGCCAGTAATTTGCTATCCTAGGCCGACACCCGCATTCTGTAACATTTAATATTGAATAAATAGAATCACATATTCAGAACGAGGCAAGTGCACATCACTGTGTATATATATATATATACACTGACGTACAGTTATATATATATATTTGTGTGTGTGTGTGTGTGCGTGTCTGTGCGTGTGTGTTTGTTAAAAACGACTGACAAAGTACTGCGATTAAGATTTATATTTGTTTTTTCTTATGTTCGAGCAAGTGTTTTGTTTTCTGGACACAAAGTGTGTAAAAACTGTACAAAAGTTCCGAAGCCTTGCTGCCGAATGTAGTGTATCGTCATGATTTTATAAAAGAACGCATTATAAATGGTTTTATGTTTGTAGAGTAAAGTAGGCGGCCGTACCATAAGACGTCCTTCAGAACAACACCGGTAAACCATCCATCAAATGGACTGAACTGGCCATGTGCAAGCCGTGGCACGTGTGTTAACAACGCTAACAAGGCGAACAGGAAGCCCTGAGTTGCACAACCGGTGTTCTAATGGCGCAGACCAGCATTTGACTTATTTTACCAGTTTTTGACCTCACGAGGATCTAATTTGAACTTTTCTGCTAAGTTTTTTTTATTTCTGTTTTTGACAAAGTTTGTTTCCTTTTGTTGAATTTTCGTTTACAGTTTTGTTTCTTTTTTTGTTACTGCGGCCCAATATGATTTAATTTTTGTTCATAGTTTGTTTTTATTTTTGTATTCTTTTTGTATCGAACTTGATTTTTCTCTGCCTGTTTTTATTTTTTTTTTTGTATTTTGTTCTGCATTTTATTTTCGTTTGTGTTTTTTCCTTTGTTTGATCTTTGTGGCCATAAATCCATGGGCGATAGTTGAAAAAACTTCACAATATAGCCGACCGTAGTCGGAAAAAAAAAACTACACAATATAGCCGACCATAGTGGGACCTTCAAAATTTTATTTGGATCTGCCACTAAGGCAGATCCACTAGACAAAGAAAAAGCTGTTCCCAACACCCCCCCCCCCAAAAAAAACGGCAAAAGAAAATGAAAATAAATCTTCCAAAGGTAGACTCTATAAAAGAAAAAAATAATCTAGCACCACCCTCTCGTTGTAAAGGATAACGACACAGGCACTAGCATTGCGGCGGTCGAATCAGCAGCGTAGCGGAGGGAGAATCACCGTCTTTTTGACGTTAACACCTCCACCCACACCGAAATGCATGTTCAATGTGGCGGAGTTTATCGAGAGAGCCAAATAGTGCACTTATCTGGTTAACAATGGTGGGCTTTAGGTAGACCTCGATGCACAAGAGCGCATTGCAAAAAGAGCAGTATCAGTCTTTGTGATCGACAAGCTCACGCGGAAAATTTGACGGTACACTAAAAGCCCCGTGCTGAAAGCACTGAATTCCTTGGGGGATAAAACCTCAACAAATTATAAAAGGTCTAGATTATTTCATGTGGGACATACTATTGGCCACGCCAGAGGACTGTGCGTATGTAACGTCTCGTGATTTGATCACAAAAGATTATATCATACGCACAGAATACTAAAGACGGCGTAGGACCTAGGTGACGGTATATTATATTCTTGGAGAGCATTCAAGGGCATATCTTATGCCAGTTGGTGAGTGTTATTCCAGAATGTGAAACAGGTGAGTGAGGTTTGAATTAAAGATAGGCCGAGAAGTCTTTACCTCTATTCCCAACAACTAGAACGGGGAGGAAACCCGCTTGTTGGAAGTGTGGCGCGATTGGTCACCTCGCCCCTTCCTGCCCAGCGAAGAAGGCATCTGGAGTCCCGCCTGAGTCCGATTCCCCTTGAGCTGAAACTACTTGTTCCACGGCGCCTGTAATGGGACTCTCTCCGGTGGTAAAAAAAAATCCCCGTTTGGGTCTCTTCCAGAGTCCACATTACTTGCCAAAAAGAAGGTGTAAGAGAAGCAGGAATGGCTGGTCGTGGAGCGAGAGGGAATCACCAACATGCAGGATTTCAGACGCCTAAAGCCCACAAGAGCAAGGATACTAACAGCCCCATTCCCAAGGGTGAGACTCTACGTTGAAAAACTACATCGGCAGTGCAAAAAATATGATCCTGGTTATGAGAAAATTGAGAAGATTAAGGAGTTAGAAAGGATGCTGAAAGTAAAAAAAAAAAAAACAAACTGGACCAGTAGGGGGGTATCGTGTCCTTCAGCCTCCGTACCATCTATCCTCCTCTTCCCCCCCAAAAAAGTACGGTTAGCCTCTCCTCCAATGACTAGGTCATTGATCCTAAGTCCTACAAATCTGACCTTAGAAAGGTGCCCACCTCTCCAGGAAAAAAAAGCTAGCATCAGTGGGGGTATCTCACCCCTCAGCTTCTGCCCCAACTTTCCCATTTCACAAAAGCTCTCTCGCCGTGGCTAGGTCACTGACCACAACCTCTATGAATATGTCCACCCCTAAAAAGGTGCCCACTCCCAGTACATCACAGTATTCAGCTCCTGCCCAATTACCTCCCCCAGCAAACTCACAATGTGAGAACAGATACTATACTTTGTATTTACTTGCCCTCCCCCACCCACGCTGGTAGGATGTGACACAAGGTCATTTTAATGTGGAGACCTCGAGAGCGTGCACTCGGGCCAGGTTAAAAAAACAGCCAAACGCTCGTCGATTGCTCTGGCATCGGTATGACTATCAGTCCCCGCTCTTTACTGCCATGAAGGGAAGTACTGCTGAGGGCAGCTGTTCCCCGAGACTGGGTGCCTTTCAATAATATTTTCAGTTGCGC
>OZ010608.1:18655710-18673210 GCA_963932145.1 Acanthosepion lycidas | reverse complement strand
AGTTGAGGTTTATGGGCCATATAATGACGAAGGAGGGCTTGGAAAGTCTGATACTCACGGGACAGATAGAGGGTAAGAGGGACAGAGGAAAACAACACATAACATACTTAATGAGTTTGAGTATGGCGGAACAGGGTTTGGGAGAAATAACAGAAAACAAAATATATTAAGAGTTGCAAAGGACAGGAAATTGTGGAGAGCCATGGTCGCCTACGTCCTGAGGAGACATGGTACATACAGAAGAGGAAACAAAATACATCTATTAGCAAAAAGGAATCTTTAATGGACAAAGCTCTTCAGAGAATATAGGTTATGTTTATTAGAAGTATTCTTTTTAATTTTTTGAATAGATGGTGTAGTAGGGATTTTATATGCTTTGTTCTTAAGTTCCTTTCTTTATCAGGCCCAAAGCTCCAGCCTCAACAAGAACTATTTTATTTTTTAAGTGCCACATTCTTTCTAGGTCTTTGCTTAGTTTTTCAAAAACCTTTTTAGTAATGTTTTTATCGTTTGGTACTCTCATGCCATTCAGAGGGAAAACATTTATTCGATCTGTGTTGATAGAAAAATCCCAAAGGATGATAACATCTGCTCCTTCAACTACAGATTCAGGATGATTTTTATATCAGTTTACAGCTGTTTTTATCCTATAGTGTTGACAAATCTGGCAATGCAGATACTTACCGACCCAGACACAACGCTTTTTGTACTCCTTGGGTTTGAGTATTGAGCAATCTTAGATAAGGGGATCAATAGTTTCAATATATTGCTCATAGAGCCTACATTTTGGGTTCGTACATTTTGGGTTTGTCATCACCACACTAGCTGCAGACATTGCTATGGAGCCCCGTCTACTGTACTGCAAGATATTATTATTATTATTATTATTATTATTATTATTATTATTATACCAAAAATAGAGAAACTCTTAGCAGGGCTGTGTTTATTAGAACTAATTTTAGGGGATTTTCTAGAAGACTGGTTCATCAGGGATTTAGTTGTGTTTCTTTCTTTATCGGACCCAAAGCTCTAACCACAAGAAGGAGAATTTTTGTTTTTAACTACCATATTTTTTTCTATTTCCATTTGTAGGTCTTTTTTTTTTTTCAAAAATCATCGCAGAAATGTTTTAGTCACGTGGTACGCTCATGCCAATAAGTGTGCAAATCATTTTTCTTTTCTCACTTTGATAATAATATCTGGGCAATTTGCTTGCATTGTTTGATCGGAGGATGGTAACATCTGCTCCTTCAACTACAGATTCAGGATGATTTTTATACCAGTTCACAGCTGTTTTTATCCTATAGTGATGACAAATCTGGCAATGCAGATACTGACCGACACGGACATAACGCTTTTTGTACTCCTTGGGTTTGAGTATTGAGCAACTTGAGATAAGGGGATCAATAGTTTCAATATATTGGTCATAGAGCCTACATTTTGTGTTCGTAGTATTATGCAAGATATTAGTTTAGTAGTTGCGTGTAAACAAGCCCTGGTCCTGCACGGCAGGAATAAACCCTTCAATCTCACCCTTAAATCCTAAAATTCTTAGCCACTGCTAGGTTGCGAATTGATCTGCATCTACTATTTTGCTTCAGAGAAGGAAATGGCTATGTAGAGGATTTTAGTTCTAGCTTTATTCTATTTGCTTCTAGCCGAGCTTTTTTCACTTTTTCTTTAGCTTTTATACATGCTTCTGTCACAGTTGTATCTACTCCATTCGCCATTTTAACAATTTAACTCGAATTTTCTTGTATTTCTTTTAATATTATTATTTTTTTTTCTTTGATTTCTGGCGTGTACACATTTCTGTCCGGGTCCCGCCCAGAGACCTAAGGTTAGAAATGGCATCATGACACTTTCCACTGACAAAAAAAAATTTGCATAGATAAACCCCTTCGTAAAGTGTAGCCTGTACTTGTGAGAACAATTTTTTGTATTTCTTTAAGTAATGGGATTCCAGGAATCCTTTCAATTAGTCTACTGGAATCTTTTCCAACCAACCCTAGGGCTCCAACTACAACAGGAATTGTTGATGTTCTCATGTGCCACATTTTTTAGATTTCTATTTTAAGGTCCTTCTATTTGGACAGCTTTTTTAATATCTTCAAAGATACATTGCAGTCTGCAGTTACTGCCATATCAATAAGGAGGCACTTATATTATTATTATTATTATTATTATTATTATTATTATTATTATTATTTCCTTTGATTTCTGGTGTACACTCATTTCTTTCTGACTAGAGACCTAAGGTCAGAAATGCCATCATGACACTTCCCACTGAGCAGTTTTGAAAAAAAAAATGACATAGATAAAGCCCTTCCTAATGTGTGCTGTACTTGTGAGAACAATTTTTTGTATTTCTTTAAGGCATGGGATTCCAGGAATCCCTTCAATGAGTCTATTGAAAGCCATTCTAATGAATCCGAGGGGGCCAACTGCAACCGGAATTGTTGATGTCTTCATGTGCCACATTTTTGAGATTTCCATCTCAAGGTCCTTGTATTCCGTAACATTGACATTATATTTGATCAGATTTGCGGAAGTTGGTTGCGCTGAGAACTTTTTATCCATACCTCATATATAATTAAATTTAATCAGTGTTATTAATGGGATAAGACAAGAGGAGTAACATATTTCGAAGATATGGGAATTATTTCACTGTGAACCAAAATACTTGACTCTTCTCTCCATATATCTTGGTTGAAAGCCAACGTCATATTCATTCGTGCGTAGCGTAACTTGGGGAAATAGACCTGACGGAGCCCATCCCTCTTCGGGTAAAATCACCGCCAATATCCTCCAACTTGTTCACATACACATGTCTGTTGTTCCCATCGGGAAAACGCTCCGCCTTAGTTGTTGTTTTCAATCTATCTAGGAAGGCCTGTGCCTAGCGGTACTTTGTCATCACCACACTAGCTGCAGACATTGCTATGGAGCCCCGTCTACTGTACTGTACGTTGACTCTACAATGTTTAATTATTTTATTTTGAAATTGTTATGGTCCGGTTCCTTGTACCACGGTGATATTCCAAGGTAGAACCAATAAAGAAGAACTCGAACACGGATATGGAATAACACAGATATATATCAAACAGGAATATATACAGAGAAGTAGAAAGTGTTAGTATGAACAATCAGGTTTAGTAGTAATTGTCTGAACGCGACTCTGTTTCGGACTGCCTCTGACTCGACTGACTGACTGGCTCGCTCTGATTGACTGACAGACTCCTGACGGACTTCACTCCAGACTTCAGACTGAACGGTATTTAGTCAGCCCTCCCACGAGGGCATCATGTGGCACAAGGTCTTTTTAACATGGGATCTCCAGGCCCGCGGGCTCGGCCAAAAATATGCCTATTGAACCCGTATAAACGGGTTCAGGTTCGGTTTACCTCCCCGAAAGTGACTCCGCCCTTCGGCGTAGCCTGGTTCGGGTTCCTCCCCACCCGAAAGCAGAGAGTTCAACCGATCAGCCGGTCGCCCGACTTCGGACTGAACGATATTCAGTCACCCTCCCACGAGGGCGTCATGTGGCACAAGGCCTTTTTAACGTGGGATCTCCAGGCCCGCGGGCTCGGCCAAAAATATGCCCTTTGAACCCGTAGAAACGGGTTCAGGGTCGGTTTACCTCCCCGAAAGAGACTCCGCCCTTCGGCGTAGCCTCGTTCGAGTTCCTCCCCGCCCGAAAGCAGAGAGTTCAACCGATCAGCCGGTCGCCCGACTTCGGACTGAACTCTCTGCTTCCTCTTGAGGCACAGTATTTATTACGTATGGAATAGTCCATTATGTTATTATGGGTAACGTCCCATAACAGAAATAAAATGCAATTATTACGTAGTTAGGTCAGGTCCATTCCGATGTCAATGCTTTTCTGTTAACATCACGCTAGTCAACAACTACATTGTTATTGGTTATTATTGATCTTATTCTTTGCTATTGTTAAAATTTCATCTAAAGGATATTTTTAAAATAATTACTTTAATTGGCAGTTAAAAAATAAATATAAAATCGACAGTGTAGACCATTGGGTCTCAACTCTATGTACTGCGGTGCACTAGTGAGACCCGAGAGGAAATTAGGTGCGCCGTGGAAGAGCAAGATTATATTTCAAAATGTGAAAATTACAAACTGAAATTAGTAATAATGTCCATCTATAACTGTAAAGAGAAACAGAAGAAGGATTTCTTAAATTAGAGGTTGTGGTTAACAAGCTCATGACGACAGCCTGAACTGAGAAGTCTGCAGTTTAACAGAATCACAGTTTGGTAGTTAGCAGTTGAAAGTTTTTGTACCAGTGGACCAAAATAGTTTTAAATACACAAAAATGTGACGTAAGTATGCAAAGTTTTGGAGTCGTAATGCATGTGTATAAGTGAAAATCACTAAAGAAATGGAGACAATCATATTGTATCAGGACATATGTGTATCGGTCGGAATGAGTAAAAAATGAAAACATGTATATTGTATCAGGAGGCAAGTGTATGGCTTAGAATGAGTATAACAAATGGAGACATGAAAAAGTTGCTGTTGGAAAGTGTTTACACAGTACGGGCTTGAATGTAGTGACTTGAATCATGAACATGTGGTTACAAACGAGAGGAAAGTGCGGGAAAACATCAAAGTGAAATAATGATAATGTTAGCACTTCAGCATTAGGTAGAATGTGAAAGGAGAGAGGTGAGACTGTTAGTTTATCATATTGTATCAGAATGCAAACGTATGGCTCAGAATATAACAATATTATGAACATGTAATCCCTAAGAAGAAGAAAATTGTCGACGATACCAAAGTGAAAATCCTGTGGGATATTCCGATACAGACAGTGACAATGTCAGTGCAAAATAAACCCGATGTAATCCTGTTAGACAAAGTAAAAATGATTGGCGATCTGATCGATTTCTCCTGTTCATTCGACATGAGAATTGAAATCAAAGAAGAAAATCGATAACTAAAATCATTTAAATTATGATATTTTGAAAGTTTCGAGAGGACTAGCAAAGAAAGAAATTCCAGTACCAGTGATCACTAGAGCACAGGGATGGTGTACAAAAGTCATTGGATACATCATGTCAGTGAAAAGAATAAATGCTCTGTTTGTTTTCGCGACAGGTGTCCTAAATTAAACTTTTTACCAGCAACAAACGTAATATGCAAGAAAGAAGTGAACTGATGATGACAATGATGATATTTTATATATAAAAAAAAAACATTTGTGTGTGTCTGCACTGTGTGTTTGCATAATGAGAAAATGTGTATATTTAAATATTTCAAAAATAATACAGAAAACGATATTCCACAGTGGATGCATTTCACTCCATGAGGAAAAAGAAATTTTCGTTCGTGCTATTTTAGAGATGCCACACCCTAAAGTACATCAAACAACTAGGATTACCATTATCGGTGAGTCAAGGGTTTTCTTCTCTATATTCTTCACGTCTGCTTTCTTTAAGACGGGTTTGGACTTTTTCATCATTTCACATGGCGATAAAGCCACTAAGATGCAAGGGTATAGTGTGTGTGAAAGAGAATAAAAATAAAAAATAAAAACATTGTTCAGGAGAGTAGCCAATACAGGAATTATGGAAACCGAAAATAAAGACTTCCTATCTTCCTGAATGCCTAGCAATATCTGGCTTTTTATTTTCCCACTCAGTCATCACACAAACACGTTCAGTAGGTTATTCTCGGAGTTCTTTTGCCGATTCAGGATAAAGGTTTCACGGCTCTCCCCAACTTACTATCCTCCATAATTCCTAGCAATGTTTGTCTTTTTATTATCCAACTCACTGATCACACAAACTCGTTCAGTAGGTTGTTCTCGGTGTTCTTTTGCCGGTTTAGGATAAAGTTTTCATGGCTCTCCCCAACTTCCTATCTTCGTTAATTTCTGGCAATGTTTCTGTTTTTATTAACCTACTGACTCATCACACAAACTCGTTCAGTAGGTTATTCTCGGCGTTCTTTTACCGCTTCAGGATAAAGTTTTCATGGCTCTCCCCAACTTCCTATCTTCGTTAATTCCTAGCAATGTTTGTCTTTTTATTATCCTACTGACTTATCACACAAAGTCGTTCAGTAGGTAATTTTTGGCGTTTTTTTGCCGATTCAGGATAATGGATTCATGGCTCTCCCCAACTTCCGGTCCTCCTTAATTCCTAGCAACATTTGTCTTTTTATTATCCTACTGACTCATCAAACAAAGTCGTTCACTAGGTTGTTCTCGGCGTTCTTTTGTCCCTTCAGGATAAAGTTTTCATGGCTCTCCCCAACTTCCGATCCTCCTTAATTCCTGGCAATGTTTGTTTTCTTATTATCCTACTGACTCATCACACAAAGTCGTTTACTAGGTTGTTCTCGGCGTTCTTTTGCCGCTTCAGGATAAAAATTGCTCGGCTCTCCCCAACTTACTATCCTCCGTAATGCCTAGCAATGTTTGTCTTTTTATTATCCCATTCACTCATCAAACAAACTCGTTCAGTGGGTTATTATCGGCGTTCTTTTGCCGATTCAGGATAAAGGTTTCATGGCTCTCCCCAACTTACTATCCTCCATAATTCCTAGCAATGTTTGTCTTTTTGTTAACCCACTCACTCATCACACAAACTCGTTCTGTAGGTTGTTCTCGGCGTTCTTATGCCGATTCAGGATAAAGGTTTCATGGCTATCCCCAACTTCCAATCCTCCTTCTTTCCTAGCAATGTTTGTCTTTTTATTATCCTACTGACTCAACACAATATCGTTCAGTAGGTTATTCTCGGCGTTCTTTTGCCGGTTTAGTATAAAGTTTTCATGGCTCTCCCCAACTTAAAATCCTCCTTAATTTCTGGCAATGTTTCTGTTTTTATTAACCTACTGACTCATCAAACAAAGTCGTTCAGTTGGTTATTCTCGGCGTTTTATTTACCGATTCAGGATAAAGGTTTCATGGCTCTCCCCAACTTCCTATCCTCCGTAATGCCTAGCAATGATTGTCTTTATATTATCCAACTCACTCATCACACAAACTCGTTCAGTAGGTTATTCTCGGCGTTCTCTTACCGCTTCAGGATAAAGTTTTCATGGCTCTCCCCAACTTCCTATCTTCGTTAATTCCTAGCAATGTTTGTCTTTTTATTATCCTACTGACTCATCACACAAAGTCGTTCAGTAGGTAATTTTAGGCGTTTTTTTACCGATTCAGGATAAAGGTTTCATGGCTCTCCCCAACTTCCGATCTTCCCTAATTCCTAACAGTGTTTGTCTTTATTATCCTACTGACTCATCACACAAAGTCGTTCATTAGATTATTCTCGGCGTTATTTTGCCCCTTGAGGATAAATATTTCACGGCTCTCCACAACTTAATATCCTCCTTAATTCCTGGCAATGTTTCTGTTTTTATTATCCTACTGACTCATCAAACAAAGTCGTTCAGTTGGTTATTCTCGGCGTTCTTTTGCCGATTCAGGATAAAGGTTTCATGGCTCTCCCTATCTTCCTATCCTCCTTAATTTCTAGCAATGTTTTTCTTTTTATTATCCTACTGACTCAACACAATATCGTTCAGTAGATTATTCTTGGCGTTCTTTTGCCGATTCAGGATAAATATTTCACGGCTCTCCCCAACTTACTATCCTCTTTAATTCCTGGCAATGTTTCTGTTTTTATTATCCTACTGACTCATCAAACAAAGTCGTTCAGTTGGTTATTCTCGGCGTTCTTTTGCCGATTCACGATAAAGGTTTCATGGCTCTCCCCAACTTACTATCCTCCGTAATGCCTAGCAATGTTTTTCTTTTTATTATCCTACTGACTCATCACACAAAGTCGTTCAGTAGGTTATTCTTGGCTTTCTTTTACCGCTTCAGTATGAAGATTTTATCGCTCTCCCCAACTTACTATCCTCTTCAATTCCTGGCAATGTTTCTGTTTTTATTATCCTACTGACTCATCACACAAAGTCGTTCAGTAGGTTATTCTCGGCGTTCTTTTGCCGATTCAGAACAAAGCTTTCATGGCTCTCCCAAACTTCCTATCTTCCGTAATGCCTCGCACCGTTTGTCTTTTCATTATCCCACTCATTCATTACTCAAGCTCGTTCAGTAGGTTAATCTCTGCTTTCTTCAGGATAAGTGTTTCATAGCTATCCCCAACTTCCTCTCCTGTGTAATGCCTAGCAATATTTGTGTTTTTACTATACCATTCACTCTTCTCACAAGCTCGTTCTTTAGCTTATTCTCTGCTTCCTTCTGTCCCTTCATGATAAGGTTTTCATGGCTCTCCCCAACTTCCTATCTTTTGTAATACTTAGCAATATTTGATTTTTTACTATTCCACTCATTCCATACATAAACTCTTTCGTGATTGTTTTAGTAAATATATAAACATTACTAAGCACAACAAAGAATAGGATGTTTGGGAGAGCCATGTTCCTTTATTCTGAAGAGACAGAAGAAAACAGCGAATGACCTATCTAATGAGGTTGCGTAAAGATTCAATGATATATAATCGCGCACTTTCTTATATTTCAGTGGGAAACAGCGACTATCTTACCTCACAATTTGTGTAAATAGATGCTAGAATTTGGACTGTGAGGAGTCAAAAAGACGAATATTGCTAAGCGTTACAAAGAATAGGAAGTTTTAGAGAGCCATAATCGTCAACGTCCCGAATGGACAGTAGGAAACAACGAGTAATTTACCTCACAATCTTGGGTAAATTGATTGCAGAAGAGGTAATCAAAGAATTGTACTCACAACTACAACTCATACAGGAAAGGTGGATGCAACAAAAACAATGGTTCTGGTGATCATCACCATCATTGGTTTCTGTCGTATACACATTTCCTTCCGGGTCCCAACCACAGATCTCAGATCAGAAAGTGTTTCATGACATTTTCCACTGATCATTTTTGTAAATAATAATAAAAAAAAACTAAGATCACACACATTTTGCATAGATAAAGCTCTTCGTAATGTGTGAGCTGTACTTGTGAGGACAATTCTTTTGTATTTCTTTAAACTATAGGATACTAGGAATCATTCCAATAAGTCTGTCGGAAACTTTTCCAATTAATCCGAGGGCTCCAACTACAACTGGAATTACTGATGTCCTCGTGTGCCACATTTTTGAGATTTTTCACTTCAAGATTATTATTATTATTATTATTGTTGTTGTTGTTGTTGTTGTCGTTGTTGTTGTTGTTGTTGTTGTTGTTGTTGTTTCCTTTGATTTCTGGCGTGTGCACATTTCTTTCCGAGTCCCGCTCAGAGACCTAAGTTTAGAAATGGCATCATGACACTTTCCAGTGACAAAAAAAAAAACATATTTTACATAGATAATTCCCTTCGTAAAGTGTGGATTATTATTATTATTATTATTATTATTATTATTATTATTATTATTATTATTATTATTATTATTATTATTATTCCCTAAGATCCCACACATTTTTCATAGATAAAGCTCTTCGTAATGTAATGAGCTGTACTTGTGAGTAAAACATTTTGTATTTCTTTCCATGCTTTAAAGAAATACACGGCATGGATTTCTTTAAGGCATATATTGGAGGATTATTATTATTATTATTATTATTATTATTATTATTATTATTGGGGGATGATCATGGCTCTCACAACTTGCCTTTTTTGCAACTCTTAGCAACGTTTGTCTTTTTCCTGTCCATCCCATTCCCTATTGTGCAATAAAGCGGGGAAAAATATAAATATAAACAATGAACTCCTTTCAGTTTCGTAAATATGTTAATTTTATGAGATATAAATATAATAAACAGAAAAAAATCAGATTTAAAAAGCTAATCTCTAGTTAAATATGTACAATACAAAAGAGACAGTAATAATAAAATGGAGTCAATGTTCAGGTAGTTTAATGATTATCATCGTTAAAAGCGTGATCGGCGAGTTCAAATTCTATCTTATGCTTTTGTATTCACTTCCGCTCAAATACACTTGGGAAAGGCGTTACTTCATTTGTTTCATCCCACGGCTATGGGTTAAATAGCCAAATAGACTATGTTCTCTAATTTTTGGTGGTAACAAATCGGGGAGAATCATAACTCTGAATTCCAAACTGTGAAAAATGCAAGAAAGAAACTACATAGTTATGGCAATTCACAGATAATAAAGTAAAGGAACCTGTGGAGAGTCATGAACGCCTACGTCTCGAAAGGACATGGAACTTCAAAAAATAGAAAATCTCGTTGTAAATTCTGAAAATAAAAATACTCAAAAGTATGTACTTCAGCGACAACTAATTTTTAAAATGAATTTTTAAAAATGAAAATTCTTTCTTGAAGCTTTCATTTTAGTTTTAATTTCAAGCTAATAGATTAAATTTAATATTTCCTGTAAGCAAAAGGCTTTGCTGTATTTCAAAACTAATTTAAAGTGATAGGAAGGAATTTTTGTTTTGAAAGCGTTAAAAATGACATATTTTAGCGTCATTTTAATTATCACAATGTAATTCTCTTTATTAAAAAATCTTTCAAAAATAAAATATACTTTTCTGAAATTTTATTTAAGGAATATTGACTGATTTAATGTTTAATTAGTCTGATTTGAAACAAATATTACTTGAAATATTACAGAAATGCATTTTTAATGCGTCAAGAGTTATTTATTTAAGGTGCTGACAGCTTAACACATGAGTGACAAGTTTATCTACTTTCTTCTACTAGGGACATATTTGTAAAAATTACTTGAAGAATATAACGTGAACGCCTTTTTCTTTGACTACCCAGAAACCTTTAAAAAATTTAGGAAAATATTCTCCATAATCTAATGTGTTAATGAACTCGGCTCTCCGATTCCTCAAGCTGAGCCGCTAACCACTACTCCACGGCGTCTCCTTTTCCTTTTATTATAAAAGAGAAAAATAGATGAGAGAAACGAACGAAAATAATAACTTTCGTTTAAAATGAGTTGCTTTTTTTTGTTGTTGTTGATGTTGTTTGTTACTAAACTTAACTTGATTGACTCAAGGCCAAAATTATTGGTCACACAGTGAGGATCGAACTAATTACAGCTGTAAGAGCACCGGTGAATATAAAGGAAGGAGGAGGATCAGTCTGTCCCCGTCAGCAAGTTGGGATGAGGGTGGGATTTTAGGTGAATTAGTATAATGAAGTAACTTGAAAAATTAGTTCTGCTATTTTAAAGAGTCGGCAAATTGTACGGCCACCCCCGGGGTGATAAACACTAGGTACGCCACCAAATGGGAGTCGACCAAAGGAGCTCATTACCCTAAATATTACACCCCGCCTCCACCGACACACACACACACACACACGTCGAGGCGCATTAAAAATATTATTAGGCTGAGTCATAAGTAATTTCCATTTTTAGAAAGCATTTGTAATTCACGGTGGAGTAATGGTTATCGGCTTGGATTGAGGAATCGGAGAGCCGAGTTCGATTTCTAGTTGATTTCATTACATTCACTTACGTCACTTGGGAAAGGTGTGAATCCATCTCTTCTCCTCTCCAGCTATGGGTAAAATAGTAGCGCAGGCTATAATCTAGGAGAAGGAAACTCTGAATTCAGGCCACCTTGTAGGGCCTACCTCTTTAGGCAAAGACTAAAAAGAAAATTCAACTCTGAGAATTGGTGACCTCAGCGCCCAAAAGGAAACTCTGTTCTGCCTTATATATGACCTCGAACAACAGGGCAGTGGTAATCACAGCCGTGCAAAATGCGCTAATTGAATAAAATGAATAATTGTAATGATGAATATATATATATATATATATATATATATATATATATATGTATGTATGTATGTATATATGAAGAAATATAGTTTTAAAGTGTGCTATATTTATGGGATAAAGTGCTCAATATCAGAGATAGAGCGTATGTAAATATAAATATAAAAGTGAACATTGAAATCAACACTCAGAGGCGACAGGCTGTTTCATGCTGGACACAATCGTCAGGCCGCCTGGCTATATATGTCTGAAGGAGGAATCTAAATGAAATAATAATAAAAAACGAAAGAATATTAATCTACAACCCAGTGTGTCTGAAGATTTCAATTTTTTAATATTTTTTTTATTGTTCAAAATATATATATATATATATATATATATATATAACATTGCAGCTACCAATCATAAGTGAGAGAAGAAATTTGGAGTATACTATCATACCTTTTCATAGTAGTGGCAGCATACACAGCGGAATAAAGGGAAAAAGTTGTTTTCCTCTCTGACAAAAAACAAAGCAACATACAGAAAGAAGGGCACTAACCGATTATTGACTTTTTCGATAGCTGCAAAAGGCACAGATAGAGAAAATTTATCTCGTGACAACCAGATTTACGTGTCCATCGAAATTGCTATGGTACCTAGACTTTATAAATATAAGTGCAGTACTAGATTAGTAACATGGTTTCATCAATTTGTAGTTGGCTAAAAATGTAACCGTAAGTTCTATGCTAGCAGTTTCTTTTCTTACACTTCTAGCTTGTGGAACTGTCTTCCAGATTCTAGCTTTCCAGTCAAGCTTGATCTTCAAAATTTAAATACAATCGTTATCTACTGATTTCCCGATTATTCTTCGATTGTTCTCCCTCCGCAATAATGCTTGTTTTCTAATTCTTTAACACCCAGCAACTCCTTGTGTCTTAGTGGCTTTACTACCTTGCTTGGGATGATTTCATTTAAAAAGAAATACCTACGGAATTTTACTCAAAAGGCATTGAAGTGTTTGATAAGTGGCAACAAGTCATTGCAAATAATGGCGATTATATTATTAAAATTTAAACTGGAGTTTGTTTTTTTTTTGAAGAAAAAATTGATAAACAAATGCGAAATTATTTATGATTCAACTTAGTTTTGTTTGACACAAGGTCACAGAAACTGAGCATCAGGTGTTGCTTAAATTCGCTACTAAGAAGTACTTATCAGAAAAACTGGTTCGTTAACAAAGTCAAGGCGCTTCGTTATTTACTAAACTTAATTTGACACAAGACCACAAGTATAGAGCACATCACAAACTTAAACTAATGACCTAAAAGACAAACTTCTGCTTGACGAGCATTAACCACATTTAAAAGGAAGAGTTATCTACCCTTGAAATGGCATTTTGTGTGACTACAACGGTACAACCCATGAATATTTGACAACTGCGACATTCCAGTTCATATGTACCCAAGTCAAGAGGGTGATATAAGTAATTCCCTCTCCTTAGGACTACGATTTTTTTATTTTATTTATTTATTTATTTTTGATTGGCTCATTCTTCGTTTTGACTCGGTTTTTCTTCCCGACATTATTCTATCTCTCCGATTATTATTAAATTACTTCTAACTACGTTTTCAAATTAATCATCTTTATTTAACAACATCAGCTTTTCTTCTCGTATTGCATTTCCAACTTATACGGTATTTTTTTAACCTGTTTACGATCGTTGTACGAAGAAGGTGTAACTGTTTTGTGCGTACGTGACAGACGAATTTTTCTTTCCTCTTTTTTTATTTTTTTCTTTCTTTGTTTTTCTTTCTTCTTTTTTTGTTTTAAGAAGCCGGCCTGAAGCGAGCATGGGCGTGGTAAAACTCGGTTGAACTGAAATGAAGTGAGTTTCTGCGTTTTATTTTTCTTCATGCAAAAATATAAATGTCTCTTAATTCAAACAACAGAAATTGATTGCTTGGATCAACTTCAAAGTCATGTGACTTGTCAGTCACACACCCACTGACTCGACACTCACATGCCGACATAGAGCATGAGATATGTTTTTTTTTTTCTTTTCTTTCCATTTTTTTTTTCTCTTTTTTTTCGAAAGAAACGTCCTACGTGATCCAGACCCGACGGATGATGGAGGCCGGCGTTTGATTCCTGCCCAAATCCGTTTTCTGTGTCCGACTGATTCAAGAGAATAGTGGAGGGAGAAGTAGAAATAGAGAGAAATGAAAGAGTAACAAAAGAAATAAAAAAAGAAAGAGAGAGAGAGCGCATTATCCATGTGAGTGTGTGTATTGTTGTCGCTGTATGTGTGATAGGATAGGGAGTTACACAAGAGAGTGCGGTTGGGAGTTATATAGGGTCATTGCATGCGGGAGAGTAAAAATGCGAAAGAAGAGAAAAAATGAAAGTTTATGCATGCGCGCCTAAAGACAGGATGTTTGTATGTATGTGTAGGCGCGCGTGTGTGCGTATACAATACATGTGTGTTTGTGTGAGAGCGTGTGTGCTAAAAAAAGTTAAAAAATAAAAATAAGCATCGATAGAATAAATTATGCATGCACGTATGAACAGAATGGGATAAAATCGATAACTGATATGAAAACCAAAGCCTAGCTTTTTATAGATTTGATTTTGAACAAACTACGATAGATAGATAGATAGATAGATAGAATAGTTAAAGAAGGGTAAAAAGAAAGATATGAAGAAACTAAGATAGATAGATAGATATGAACTGAATAGAATAGTTAAGAAGGGTAAAAAAAAAGAAAGATATGAAGAAACTAAGATAGATAGATAGATAGATAGATAGATAGATATTAGGTTGGTGCAAAAATAATGTCGTTTTCTCACATGTGAGAAAACGACATTATTTTCGCACCAACCTAATAGATAGATAGAAAGAGAGAGTGAGGTGAGATAGAATAATTACGAAATTTAGAGTAAATGCATGCAAAGAGATGTGAAGCTCGTTTTTCCCGAGTTTATAAATTTGGGAAGGGCTCTTTTTCATCAATCGAAATCCTACTTGAATTTACCCACTTCAGACATACAACTATCTCAACCACCAAGCCGGTCCCTCGATATGACATTGACCAGCACACCAAAATAGAAATTATAAATAAATCTGTTAATAATATCGACACATCTATTTTCGTTTTGTCTATGCTTCTCTTATCTCCGAGAATCTCTGTTGATTGCCTACGTGATCGTTGACATTTAGCGAATTCTTCGGGAGGACGAAATGCTTTCCTCATCAACATAAACAATCTAAGAAAGGTGATAGTCTGTGTGGCTGACCAAAAGACAGAGACGCGGCATGTAATAATCAAATGAGCAGAGAGAGAGAGAGTGTGTGAGAGAGAGAAAGAGAGAGAGTGAGAGAAAGCGCGCGAGAGAGAGAGTAGTCAACCGGAAGTAATTTTGAAAGAAATACATTTTTTTTATTCTCTTTAATTCCCTTTGATCAGTCAGCAGCACAAGACTAGAAAACCTGAACTTTTACACAGTTATGTAGTGCTGAAAAGTGGTCGGTCTGACCAAGATCTTGCAAAAATTCATTCGGTCAAATGTTAACGAAATATGTCTGACCGAAAATTCTTCAGCACTTCTATATATGTATATACATATCTATAGATGTATCTTCTCTCTTTCTTTCTTTCTTTCTTTCTTTCTTTCTTTCTTTCTTTCTTTCTTTCTCTCTCTCTCTCTCTATATATATATATAGGTATATATAATTGTATATTTAGGCAACAATCCTTCCTTTATGCATGTTTCATTAAAAACGACAGACAAGGTACTACGGTTAAGCTTTTTATTTAATTTTTCTTGTGTTCCAACAAGAGCTTTCTTTTCTGGACAAAGGGTGTGTAAAAGAAAGCTCTTGTTCGAACACAAGAAAAATCAAATAAAAAGCTTAACCGTAGTACCTTGTCTGTCGTTTTTAATGAAACATGCGTATGTATATATATATATATATATATATATATATATATATATATATATATATATATATATATACGTCTTACCAGTTTGTAACTGGGAGGGATAATTCCGAAGAAGATATAAATCCTGGAAGAGCTCAATGTAGACTTCTTAGCACTATAATTTTAAGAATTATTCTTCTTCTTATTATTATATATATATATATATATATATATATATATATATATATATGTGTGTGTGTGTGTGTGTGTGTGTGTGTGTGTGTGTGTGTGTGTGTCCAAGTAAGATGAAACGAATAGAGTACAATTCCAACTTTCGTAACATTTAATTTAAAAGAGAGCTAAATACGAAGTAGAGAAATATTCTTTATTTTAGGATATTACATCGAAAACATGTCAAAATCGCTACACAACTGCAGTCAAGGGTAATTTACAATCGCCTCATGAGATGTTTTTTATACACATCGAAACACAACTGCAATTGTGCAGCGATTTTGACACATTTTCGATGTAATATCCTAAAATAACCCCCCCTCTCTCTCTCTCTCTCTCTCTCTCTCTCTCTCTCTGTATATATATATATATATATATATATATATATAGGTATATCCACCAATTTGCTGAAAAAAAGCATACACTGATGAAAAAAGGCTTCAAACTTGATGAAAACAATTTTGTTATCGTCTGAATGTTTATGTTTCTATTAAGAGCAAAGACCAAAGCATTTTTATTATTTTTTACATTTTTTAATCTTTACTATCACGTCCGAAATTGTGATAAAAAATCTTGTTTTTTTTTTGTGGGTGTGTCAGCACAATTGCCAAAAATCGATGATATCCGCCATTTTTTTAGAAATATGTAAACAAAAGTTAGATTCTCCGTTTAAAAATATTGTAAAAATCAATTATACCTTTTTGAAAAGTTATTTGAAGAAAATTAGAAAAATTAAAGTTTAATGTAAGTGGAAACAAATATGACTTAATTTTTTAGCGGAAAAAATTTTGTCGAAAATATGAGAAGCATGTCTAACCGTGGTGACTTGTTTTGGAGGTGTGAACTGACGTTTACGTCAATGTATTGGTAGCTTACGTGAGGGGAAGTTATCAGACGGAAGGCGAGAAGGGACAATATTTTTGAGTTTAGCTATACAGTAATTTTAAAAAATTAAATACTTTCAAAAGTCTAATATTTTATTAATTTTTAAGTACTTTTTAACGGAGATATATCCAAAGCCTGCACTGTCTCCGTCCCTAAAATTGAAACTAAAAAAGAAAATAATTTACAATTGCAGTATGTCTGTCACTGAAAAATAATAATTTAATTATATTTAAAAAATTAAAATATTTAGTGAAATAGGAAGTAAAAAAGAAAATTAAAAATTTTGAAAATGCAACGATGATAGAAAATAACACGTGCTCGCCAGAAGGAAAACAAAAATTTTTCTAAGGACAGGTTCTTGCTGTCAGGGGAAACAACTCTAAAAACACGTGACATTTATGTCTCAGACGTCCATCCACATATTTGGAAAAAAAATTTTTGTATACTCAAAAATATTTTTAAAATATCTGTGTATCGCAGATTGTAATAAGCTTTAAAATTTATAATCTATAAAAATAGATCTACTTGATAAAAGCATTTCTTAAAGAGCAAGGATTGAAATTTAATTTTAAAATATTAAACACATTTATCACATTTTGTATTTAAAAATGAAAAAAAGAAAACAATTCTTGTAAAAATTCATTTCTCATCGGAAAAAATATGTTTGGCTTCAAACAATATTGTCCTTAACATATATTATTCATAAAAGCGTTTCTAATTAAAAATAATATCTTAGTTTTATTGGTCTTTATTATGTAACAATTCA
>OZ010608.1:18628210-18650710 GCA_963932145.1 Acanthosepion lycidas | reverse complement strand
TTTTTTCTCTCCTGAATTTATCTTGTCTATCTCTAAGTCTAACATTTGTCTATTTTTAGAATATTGCTGCCATATATGGTCCGGTGCCCCTGCTGTTTAGCTGGAGCTCCTTGATAAGATCTAAAGAAGAATCTGCAATATTATTGGTCCTGATCTAGTTGCTCGCCTTCAGTCACTTGCCCACGTTATAAGGTTGCATTTCTGTGCCTTTTTTTATAAATAATTTCACGGTAATTGTTCGAATAAGCTATTTTCTATGATACCAAGACTGTATGAATTTAAGCACAATACTAGAATGGCGTCGAAATCTCATCAATTTAGAGTTGAGCTCGCTAGATGCAACCGTAACTTCTATACTAACATTTTCTTTTTCTCGCACTTCTCGTTTGATGACTTGCGACTTCATGCTTGCCCAATCATCAATGGCTTTTACATAGTTCTATCAATTTCCCTCACAAGGATTATCTCAACTCTTGGTATTGTTTTCAGCCATTTTTCAAAAGTGCTCCACGCTGGGATTTAACTACCCATACCGAAGTCGACATGAAACAATCGATAGCAGTGAAATGTTCAGCATATACTTTCATTTACATTACTATCGTTTGATTGACAGCTTATAATATGAAGAATAATTATTGTAACTTGTTTTGCAGCTGCCAGATTCTAAAATAGTGAACAGAAGTGCAACATGAAGATATTCCAAAAAGGCAATTATTCGTTTTTTGAATACTCGATTGACCTTTCTTCAAAATTCTTGTCTTGCCTGAAATAGAATATGGTTCCATATCGGAAACCAACAACAATTTCTCTTTATATATATATATATATGTGTGTGTGTGTGTGTGTGTGTCCGATGCAATGAGAACGGAAATAAAATATAAATTCTAACGTTCACAGCATTAATTCGAAAGTCTCGATACCGATAGTAGAGCAATAATTATTTATTATAATTTTATCATATAGACAAAAACAGTTTACTCACTACAAAGACGCAACTTCGTTTCTATGCATTTCATTTTCACCTCGACTGGTGAGAACGGGCAATTGAAATGCACTGAAACCAAGTTGGATCTTTATAGTGAGTAAACTGTTTTAGTCTATATGATAAAATTATAATATATATATATATATATATATATGAACAGAATACAGAATTAATATTTATCGTAATCGAATTATGTTGGCTCCCCACGAAAGATTATCACCTGCAGAACAACATTTCCGCCTAGAAAAACACGATTTTAAAAAGTCATGCCAAATTCACTATAATTAAAAAAAAAAATAGAAACGTACAGAAAAGATAACATTAGAAAAATTATAGAAAACCATGAAGACAAATAGATTTGTTGCCTCAAAACACCGGCTTAATCACAAATTTAATAACATAGATAGAATTATTATATAACCCTATAAATCAAGCCCTACCCATATTTCTCAACCACATAAGACAGACATGCTTGCGGAGGTGTTGAGGTCTCACACTTATACACACACACATGTTAATATATGCACTTACACACATCGTACACACTCCTGAAGAACTAGATGATAACATACACATCCCCTTTCCAGGAACCAATAAAACTGTCAAGATAACCAAAGAAATTCAAAGTAGCATAAATCTATCCAGCCTCTATCGTAAAAAAAAAAAAACTTAAAAGAAAGCCGTTTGACCAACACAAGGACTGATCAAAAGTAACGATAAAAAACAAATGAAAACTACAGATAAAGTTCATTCTCTTCACAAAAAGCCATTCATTCGTGTAGTTCATTGCTACGAACAAGCAGATTTTTCTTTTCTCCCGATGATAGCCATGCTGGCCGAAACGAGTCGAAGAATCTAATTGAAATAATAAAACAAAGAAATATTAAAATACAACCCATTGTGTCTGAAAATTTTAATTTTTTAATTTCTGAATAAATTTTATTGTTAAACACACACACACACACACACACATATATATAAACAGTTATTGGTCAGAGCTGAATTAGATCAGGAAACAGTTGTATGAAAAAGTGCTAAATACACAAATAAAGAAAATAAAAATTTAACATGCAAAGCTTTCAAATTTAAAGAATTAAAGATTAGGAGATCAGTCAATCACGCTACATTGGTTTCAACCTTTCAGTATCCTCAGGCGACATAGGCCAAAATATATCGCCTGGGGATACCCAAACTTTGAAACCAATGGCTTATCTCCTAATTTTTTAAATTTATACACACACACACACACACACACACACACACACACACACACACACACATATATATATATATATATATATATATATATTGTGCATATTTAGGCAGCAATTTTTCATTAATGCATGTTTCATTAAATAATATAGTCAAGTTTTGTCTATTTATTTTAAGTAAGTTCCTTTCATATTGTCTGATAAGCTTAATAACATTTATCATTGGGAGACAAAAGGGAATCACCATATTGATACATGTTTTTAATCCTATCTAAGCTTTCGGCTTACATAAGCCATTATCAAAGATGACAATTACATTTCAATATATCAAACAATACGCGGACAAAACAATAATGATAGTCTGTTTTTGTTGCATGAAAAATTTCAAAGCAACGGTAAACTCATGTATATGAGACGCGGAAGCGAACATCGCGTCGCAGCTCATGACGTCACACATGACCACGCGAGAGTGAAAACGAGAAGTATTAAGCATGGGAAGCCACTGGTATAAACCCATGGCTTCTGTTACCAATTATAGGAATTTAAGGATATTTGTGGAGATTTCATAATTTATTTTCTTCAGGTTAGGTTTCAACAGTTTTATGTATATAAGCAAGATGAAAATACACTAAAAAGATTAGTAAATGCTAATATATCTACAACAGATCCTAGCAAAAAAATTAGGTTAATCATATACTACACTAAATCTAGTATATCCAACTTAATTATTCGAAATGATTCTTTCCACCTCCCCGTTAGCGATTTGCAAAAAAAAAAAAAACCACATAGTTTACAAATTCAAATGCCCTTTGGGAGATTGTATCTCCAATGGATTAAATAATATTTATGTTGGGCACACCACAAACTTGCTTCACTCTACATTTGAATGAAGACTCTAACAGTTTTAGGCATTTAAAACAACATGCCAGGAGGCATACACAATTCCGGAAAATCCTTGTTGAAAACACAACTATACTTTAACATGAAAACATTTAAAGAAAAACTAAAAATTCTAGAAGCTATATACATAAAACTGGATAACTTTTAAATATAGAAAATTAGGAGATCAGCCGATTCCGCCATCTTGGTTTTAACCTCTCGGTATCTTCAGGCGATTTTGGTCAGTTGATTTCCTAAAGCTTTATTATTTTTAATAAAAGTATATGAACGCTATATTTACAAAAAATAATTGAATAAGTACACGACCCCAGATATTTCAAAACTAACATGTAGCAAAACATTGTTAACAATGAAATAGGTAATATATGTAAAAGCAGATGTCCATTAGATGGAGTTTGCAAAACTGAAGCAGTAAGTTACAAAGCAGAAGTAATAGACACAAATGATCAGAAAAAAATTTACATTTAACAACGAACACGGCCTCAATGTGCTAACTGTGTTCAGAAAATAAGACATCACTATAACAGTAAAAACATACACAGAACCCATACACCCAACGAAAAAGCAAAAATAAAATCATCCTTGACAAAAGCTAAAAGTATAGCCAGAAGCTCTTGGAATTATAGAACACTTGGACAGTTTCTAGACACACTGTGTCCCAAAAAGAAAACACTTGTTCGAACAAAAGAAATATTAAGTGAAAAACTTAATCGTAGTACCTTGTCTGACGTTTTTAATGAAACATATATATATATATATATATATATATATATATATATATATATATATATAATTTCTTATTTAGGTAGCAAACAATCTTTTATACGTGTTTCGTTAAAGACGACTGGCATTGTACTGCGATTAAGCATTTTATTTAATTTTTCTGGTGTTCATATAAATGCTATCTTTTCTGTATGTAAAGATTATCCAAATGTCTTGTATATCCGATGCTTTCGGCTATTAATTTAGGCATTATCAAAGATGATTTTTATTTTTAACTGAATGTATGAATCATATATGTTTTATATGTATCTACAGTTATAGGATTTTTTTGTTATTTTCAAAACACGGTCAGCACATTATAGCCGTATTCATAGTTGATGTTCAGGACATATTCATAAAATATCATATTAAAACTTTCAGTTATCTGTTTGGATAAGTCTTGTTCTTATGTCCATCGTCTTTGTCATGTTGAATTGATAATGTTAATTATATTTTATGAATATGTCCTGAAGATGGTTTATTAGACCGAAACGTCCGACGTTGACATATTAACATTAAAACAGCATAATTGCATATAAGGATTTTTGTTTGTTTTTTCCGTATATTTTTCTTCATATATATATATATATATATATTAAATCAAATTTCAAGTGAGCAGTGACCGACCACGACAGTCAGTTTTCCTGTGTGCAATTAAAGATCAAATGCAGATCAAATATGGATCGGAATCCGACAGGATGATAAAGTAAAAAAAAACAACAAGGAAACATATATCAATCCAGCATGTTTCACTTTTATTAAAGCTTCGTCAGAGATTGAGAGATAGAATTATCTACGGTTTTAATACACGTGGCACGCGTCTGACCAATGAGAACTGGCCCAAACACGACTGAGAATAAAAGGGTTCCTGTCTCTTTGTCTATTTTCTCTCAATCTCTGGCGAAGCTTTAATAAAAGCGAAACATGTTAGATTGATATACATGTCTTCGTTGTTCTTTTATTTTATCATGTGTGTCTGTGTGTGTGTCTCTGTGTGTGTGTACTGTATATTTCAGCGTATAAGGCGACCTTTAAATCTTAAAAATTAAATCCCAAAATAGGAAGTCGTCTAATACAACAGTTACAATAATGTAACCTTAAATCTTGCGGTGTATCGGCACTCGTAAGTAGGCTAGTATACTTGCGCCATGGATCCCGGTAGGCTAACAACTGCTTCAGTATGGTCACTACTGATGTAAATATTTCTAGTAGAAACAATTCACATTATAATATTACACTACAGTTATAAATGCAATAAAACTACTTTTATCCTACTTTACAATTCCACTAAACTGTTTATTGTCTGTGCAATCAATCAAATACATAATATCGTTTATAAATTTTAGAAGCATTTTTCAGTCCTACTCAGTTATTTGTTGCTTTTGCAATGCGTCGTTTATAAATCTTAGAAGTGTATTTGGAGTTTACATATTTATTTAGTATTTTCAAAGTGGTAAAGGAAAAGATGCATAAATTAATGAGGGAAAATAGAGTCATTTGGTGGGGCGGCAAGCTGGCTTTAAAAACAAACAGTATTTTTTCTTTTCCAAATCTTAAGGATCACGTGTGATTTAAAAACAATAAAATTAACATAAATATTTTACACGTGCCCCTGTTTTTAATTTATTTTGTTTTCTGAAGTAAAATGTCTGAACGTTTCTTGTTGACGTTATCTGGACAGAACATGCCACGTACTAGCCAGATCATACAGCCGACATCTACATGGGTCACTTCTCTAGGTTTGTAGGTGTAGCAATATACTCACGGATGTTCACTATGCATATGAGTGTTTTCAGTGTTAGATTGGTTGTCACGATAAACCTTCAGTATTTGATTGTGTCTTAATTGTTAAAAAAAACAAAATGTACTAAACTTCCATCTTTCTTTGTTACTTCATTTCTGACTACATAAAACTCATTGTACACCACCTAATTCTTTTAGTACAGATTAGAACTTATTTCCAAAGTGAGAAGAAGCCCCCCACCCCCATCAACCCACCAAGAATGGTAGAAAAATCCAAGCAACAATTAGAACAGGGAGTACAGCAGAGTAGCATTAGTCCTTTGGGGGTGGGGGTACAAAATCTACATGACAAAATCTAAGTCACTTGCACTGAATGGTTGTTTTTTTTTATGGCTTATCAACCTTTTGCAGGTTATTTAAAGACAGAAAATATTTTTAGATTTTAAGAAGTTTTGGGAGATAATGATTTTATTGATACAAGTCCTGTTAATGGTAGCCTGACGATTGCATCTAGCATGAAACAGAATGTCACCGCTACATGTTGACTACTATGTTCACTTTTATATTTACACACGCTCTATCCCTGGTATTTAGCACTTTATCCCATAAATATAGCACATCTTAATACTATATTTCTTCATATATATATATATATATATATATGGGAAAATATATGATAAAGTTTAAAGTGTAAAAGGTTTTCTTGTGACACGTTTCATACTTTAGGACTTCATCAGACTAAATTTGTGATGTTAGCGAGACTATACATGCATAGGGGAGACGTACTTCATGGGTAAATGCCGATCTCTCATTAAAAAAAAAAGCTTGAGCCCAGGAGGCAGCATAACTCTTTGGGCGCAGATCCATAGTGCCTCGAGACAGACGAATGCCATAATAATAATATTTTCTTTTAATGTCGTAGTTTATTTCGTCCGTTTTATACATTGATTCTTCAGTCTCTCTTAAAGTAAGAAAAGTCAAGTTTCATGAAGACAATATCATCTTAAAAAATATGTGCAATGTTTGGTGCTAAAACCAAACTCTTATTAGTCAGGTGAATAATACCGTATCATTTGGAAACTGTTATTAAAGACTAGCAAATCGACAACTTTTATGAGTTAGCAAATTTATTTATTAAGTATGCGTTAAACTTCTGGGTCAGCACATTCTTTTTTTAATACGTGTATTTGCTCACATATCCAACTCCTTTTGTCGAAGGGATACGTGACTATTATCTTGAAAAGACAGAATGAGGTTAAAGGAAGCAGACAGAAGTTATTAACAGGATTCATGGTCGGTCGAACCACTTATTACGACTTAAGTTATTCTTTAATTGATCGAGGTATAAATAATCTTAAACTAACTTTCTTTTCGCATACCCACTTTCTCTGACAATGTTATATTCTACTTAAACGCATTTTTTTATGCTTCATAGAGTTCTTTTTAACAAAGCACATTATAACTGTTGCTATTATTGCTGTTGGAATCTATTATTAATTAATTTTTCTTCTACTTATTCTTCTTATTATTAGCATAATACCAGTCAAAAATGCGATTTTTTACGTATGAATTTACTTCGGATCATTTTAGCACAGATTTCTCAACCGGTGAGCCCGGGAGCCCTAATGTTCTTTGAATAGTAGCCAGGTGCGCTCCAATTTAACAGAAAAGTAATTTATGAATTATTTTAAAAAAAATTTATTTTAAAAAGCAAGAGACTAATGTATAACGTCCTGGGCATGACAATAAACTACATCTGGCAGCAATGGTTCTGATCCGGAGATTGGAGATTTTGAGGAGCCTGGAACCACCTCTTAACTGCTGTTCTTGCTAGGTCCACCCTGACTCGGGGTCGTTGCTCATCTGTCAGGTTCCCAGCTATGCGCAAATATTGAACCTCGAAACAAAAATCAACTGTACATTTTTTATAATAAAATGAGCAACAATACATTTTTATAGCAAAATGACAATCAATGCAATACTAAAAAATTATAAAAATACATTTCATAGTAAAATTACCAACAATACATTTTATGATCTACAAAATATATATCTAAAAAACATGCCTTTACTCTTAAAGTATAAAATTATATACAAAATATATGTAGTTGGAAGCATACGTATAAAATATTTAGATTTCGGTATTAAATAACCCATATAAGTGATATGCCGCTAAACAAAATCAACCAACCAACTAGTATCTGTCTATATTTCTGAGATGAGGTATTGTAACTATTTACACTCATTGTTCGGACTGTTCTTCTCATCTTCATTGCCATAGTCACGACATTTCAACCGTTGTACTCTATGGCCTTCTTCAGGATCTGTTTATATTTCTGATATGATGTATTGTAACTATTTACACTATTTTCATTCTTCGAGCTATTGTCCTCATCTTCGTTGCCATATTCACGACATTTCGGCAGTTGTACACTCCGGCCTTCGCCAGAAGATTGGAATTTCGGATTGATCCCTCAAGGACATATGGCCCAGTGGATAAAATCGCTGGTTGAATTCAGTGAGTTGACCCAAAGAGTTGTGAGCGCAATACCTGGATACAGTTGAGGTAAACAAAAACTTGGAGAGTTGTGTTAAAGAGAGATAACTGATACTAAGACACCCGGAAAATGCATGATACGTGGAACTGGAACAGTTTACCCCGGTGGACGAAATAATGGGTTCAGTTCGAAATTCCTGAAGAAAGCCGGAGCGTACAACCGCCGAAACGTTGTGAATGTAGCAACGAAGATGAGGACAACAGTCCGAAAGCATCAATGCCAGCTTTATCCCAAGGAGAATCCTATGTGGCACAATCCTGAAGGTTAAGAATATCAATCCAGGGGGCGTCTCGAATAAAGTTATGAAATTAATCCCAATCAATATGGTGATAATAGAAAGAAGTTTTGTGAATTGGAGGTTCCTTTCTAGTAGACGACACAAACGAAATATCAATAGATACCACAGCATGATCCGAATTGCCAAGAGGATAAAGTTACGATGCTCAACAAATCAAGTAAAGAATGTTGAACAGATTTATTAGGGAAATCCATTATTTGACTGAGAGAACGAGCAATGGAAAAATTGAAAATTGGTTGCAGGAAGTGGGAAAAGACAGAAAATATTTTTAGATTGTAAGAAGTTTTGGGAGATAATGATTTTATTGATACAATTCCTGTTAATTAACCCATAGGTGGGAGGAGATTAGGTGGATTCAACTATTTCCCAAGGGTATTTGCAAGTAAATGAAAATAACAAACACAGCGGGAATTGGAACTGATCTCTCCAATTCTGAGATATTATTCATTGCATAAACTGCACATTCAAGCTTACATCACTTGATATTACTAAGGAGTTGTCCATCTAGATACTGACCAGGCTCAACATTGCTTAACTTTGATGACTGTATGAGAACTGGTGTTTCAATGTGATACGGTTGAAAGCCTACATTTAAGGAGCAGATCTAATTTAAAAAATTTTAAAAAATGTGATTGTCTATACTTGCATGTACGCGTATGGACAACCCGCATTAAAATGACGCATGTAGTAAATATCTGCTCAGAGTGTAATATCTGTTCGTTTTGCCAAAAGTGTTGTATATATAAACTAAAGTATTAAAAAACAGCAGTACACTTGCAGGTTTCAAATTCTCCCACTTGTAGAAATGAACTCGGCTAGATGATGTAATTCTGACCTAAGAAGTAACCTAACTGTGGCAACTTCTTCTTTAACCTCCGGGAAGTAGTCGTTGGCAACGTGCTCAACAATCCAGAATTATTCTCCATCTATCGCAGTGGTGACCGAGATCCCGAGTTTCCGCGAATGGTTTCTTGGTGTGCACATCAAGGGCGCTTAAACCTGGCGGAGCCCATCGTTCTCCAGTTTAGACCACAGCCGATGTCCTCCAACTAGGTCGCTCGCCTTGATCGCGAATACGCGGCCGTTGTAATTCATCTGGGGAGTCCTATCGCCCTGGCCGGTGACCTGTATCGAAAAGGTCCTTCACCCAATGGCGCCGTGTTAACACCACCCATCTCTCACGTGAGTTTAGCCCACCAGCTGAAACGGTTTACCGGGATATGTCAACTTGGAGCCATCACGTGAGAGATTTAGGAGATTGTTGAGAACCAGTGATGCCTGCCCACTCGAAGGTGCAGCGTGCCAGACATCAAAGGTATTACCTCTATCCAGAGCCCCCTATGCTAATGTGGCAACTATGGAACGCTTACAGGATTTACCGTAAATTAATAAGGCCAGAATGGTCGAGCGCTCTATAACAATAGTATGGTCAAAATGGCTTTGAGAAAGTGAAGCCTGTGAGTATTGGAGAAGACCACTTGTCTTCGAATCTGGCGCTACATAATCACAAACAAAGAACTGTACCAAATAACAGAGACCACATCGCTTGAGGACTACCAACAGAAGCAACAGTTAAAATGGACAGCACAAGTAACCCGAAGAGAAAATAATGACATAACAAGATGTTAATGTTCCACCTTACTTCAAACAAGAAGCAATGGAAGGAAACACCCCACCAATACTGGAAAGAGCGATAACAGCTACTGGATTTGAGAAACCTATTTTCTTGAAAAATTGAAGAGAAAGATTTTAAAATTTCAACTGACAGCAGTACTGAATGACGAATGTTTTCTTATACAGCTAATATCATCATTACCATTACGGATATGTGAATTCAGTCAGCCGTACGTTAAAACTGCGGATACCCAGAGAGAATGAAAGGACAGAATGGTCGCTGACTGCCAAGGATAGGTACCACCCAACAAAGAGGAGTAAATCACACCCCATTTCAACGCTAATACTTCTCAATCCATCAGTGAACGCACAGTAAATACCGCATTATATATGGTTTCACTGGAGGAGTAATCTTGTCTAAAGATGCTACATGCAACTCGGAAATCCGCACACGGATTTCCACAGCTATGGGAGCGATGGCCAAATTGACAAGAAAATTGAGGACCAAAATCAGCTTTCAAAGTACAGACTGTACAAATCGCTGGTAGTCTCTATTCTCCTATATGAATGTGAAACGTGGACACTGTTGGTAGATACAGAGTGAAGGATACAAGAGTTTGGGAACAAATGCATGAGAAAAATCCTTGGCATTTTCTATTGGGAACAAAAAATCAATAAGTTTGTGTGGAAAAGGGTTGAAAGTTTTGTGAGACGCCAGGAAGCTTTTCTCCCCACTGTCAAATAGAGAAAAATGGCATTGTTTGGACACACGACCATGCACGTAGGAGAGGTCACCAACGCAAAAACTGATTGGATAGGTTTTTAGATATTTACTATAGCAAAATTGCTGATAGCTGCCGTTGATAGACCGTTGTGGAGGAGATTCAATATGGCTTCTGCATTCGGATCTCCAGACGATTACAAATGTCAAGGGGATGATGATGTTGATATGGTTTCGTAGTGATCAGCCAACAAGAAAAGCGTTATTAACACCATTGTAAAGCTTACTGTATCTTCCCTCGGTCGAAGCACATCATCATTGCACCTGGTCTGATGTGGCATGTTTCCTGACGGTTCAGTTCACGTGTGGATGACACCACGTGAGGCTTGAGATCAATTCTGGCAGAATGGTGTTGAGCAAGCCGTGGTGGCTCTGGAATAAAGTGGGTCGAATTCTATTGAAGTTCACAAGGACTACCCCCTAGAAACGAAATGGAATCAGATCTCTGACAAAGCTAGAAATAGAGGACTGAGCATCTCCAGCTCAGATATGGCAGCAGCATTTCATTTTTGGTCTGATCTGTCCCTTCTAAAGATAGAGGATAACAAGAGGGAGTCAGGTATTTCTCAGGCGATAGAAAGAACCGTTATCAAAAAGAAGAGCTCAAAGTGTGATCTTAAACTACATATTGGGGACTTCAAATTCATGCTAGTACACAAATGTGCCTAAATGGGCAGCGTGGAAACATACGACGGAAAATGTGATAATGAAGAATTCTTTTCAAAAGCATTAAAGAATATGTCGTATAAAAGAAGGATTGCTTACCGTTCCTTGTATTATTACGTTCAGACTGATTGTTCTATGTTGTTTTCTTCTTGCCACTCTACACTAAGAACCTTCCTTAGTTGGATAGTACTCCAGATGAAACCTTATTAAGAATGGAAAAAAAGACAGGAGAATTTTGAATAAAATAAGGAAATACAGTAAATAGAACGCATTATCTAAGAATATGGATGTGGTGTAACGGATATCGGCTCGGAATGAGAAATCGGAACAATCGAATTCAGGTGGAGTTCTTTACATTACACTTGCGGGCAAATAAGTTATGACAACATCTGTTCTACCACTTACGGGCAAATACATCATGAATCAATCTATTCTACCACTATAGAGCAAATACGTTACCAATCCATCTATTTTACCACTTACGGGCAAATTCTTTACGATTCCATCTATTCTACCACTTACGGGCAATTACGATATGATTCCATCTATTCTGCCACTTACGGGCAATTACGATATGATTCCATCTATTCTCCCACTTACGGGCAAATACGTTATGATTCCATCTATCCTGCCACTTAAGGGCAAATGCGTTATGATTCCATCTATCCTGCCAGTTACGGATAAATACGTTGTGATTCCATCTATTCTACCACATACGGGCAAATTAAGTTATGATTCCTTCTATTCTACCACTTCCGGGCAATTACGATATGAATCCATCTATTCTACCACTTCCGGGCAATTACGATATGAATCCATCTATTCTACCACTTATGGGCAAATACGATATGAATCCATCTATTCTACCACTTACGGGCAAATACGATATGAATCCATCTATTCTACCACTTACGGGCAAATACGATATGAATCCATCTATTCTACCACTTACGGGCAAATACGATATGAATACATCTATTCTGCCACTTATGGGCAAATACGTTACGATTCAATCTATTCTACCACTTACGGGCAAATACGTTACGATTCAATCTATTCTACCACTTACGGACAAATACGTTATGATTCCATCTATTCTCCCACTTACGGGCAAATACGTTATGATTCCTTCTATTCTGCCACTTAAGGGCAAATGCGTTATGATTCCATCTATCCTGCCAGTTACGGATAAATACGTTGTGATTCCATCTATTCTACCACATACGGGCAGATTGTTATGATTCCTTCTATTCTACCACTTCCGGGCAATTACGATATGAATCCATCTATTCTACCACTTCCGGGCAAATACGATATGAATCCATCTATTCTACCACTTACGGGCAAATACGATATGAATACATCTATTCTGCCACTTATGGGCAAATTCGTTATGAATCCATCTATTCTACCACTTACGGGCAAATACGTTATGATTCCATCTATTCTACCGCTTACGGGTAATTACGATATCATTCAAGCTATTCTGCCACTTACGGGTAATTACGATATCATTCAATCTTTTCTGACACTTACGGCCAAATACGTTATGATTCTATCTACGTTATGAATCCATCTATTCTACTACTTACGTGCAAATACAATATGAATCCATTCTACCACTTACGGGCAATTACGATATCATTCAATCTATTCTGCCACGTACGTGCAATTACGATATGATTCCATCTATTCTGACACTTACGGGCAAATACGTTATGAATCCATCTATTCTGCCACTTATCGGCAAATACCTTATGATTCCATCTATTCTGCCACTTACGGGCAAATACAATATGAATCCATCTTTTCTACCAGCTATGGGGTTAAATAGCAGGTGTGACTGTGTTCTTTAGCCTTGGTTGGCAACCAGTTTACCACAGAAAGAGCTGAATTGTCAACCTACTGCCGGGACACCTTGAAACCCTCTCTTCCAACATGCATTGGAGCACTGCTGTAATGTTTAGAAAGCTTGTCGCGCTAGAACCATTCGACCGTGTGATTTCGATCCTCCCTGGGTGCGTCATAATTTCGTCCTTGTGCCACATTTAAGCTAGTTTAGAAAACCACGTCTTCCATCATTCCTTGAACCAGCATGTAAGAGTAGAGACAGAAAATTAACCCGTGAAGAATATCACATGTTGATGCGCAGTCCGCAATAGTACAGGGCGGGTGTCATAAAACAATCTGAAAATATTCAGATTTAAATGCCCACCTGGAAATTACTACAGAATCTCTCTGGAGATATTCTTCTGTGTGCCATGTCCTGAAGGAACATGGACGATCATGACTCTACACAATCTCTGGCACCTTGTAGCTCTTAGAAATGTTTATCCCTTTACCCAGATACCCATTCTCCTGTTCCACCATCCATTCACACAAACTCGTCAGGTAGGTGACCCATTGCCTTCATCTGTCCCCTTTGTCTTCATTATATCCCGAGGGTATCAAATCCATCATTTCCTCATTATGTGTTCCAGAAATTACAACTGTCGATTTCTGATTCTGAATATAAATGTTTTTTTCCGTTTCCATTTTCCTTAGGCTTAATCGATCCGTCCTTGGGATTTTCAGTATCCTTCTCTAGAACAACGTCTCTGTTGCCTTCATTTTTCTCTTCATCTATGTGTAGATTGTGCAACATTCAGTGCGATATAGGAGAATTGATATTACATAGGAGTTCAGTACTCTTTTCTTTATGTCCGTTGTCTCAAGTCTCCTCTTCATCTGTGAGGAATTTGCTCAGTATTCACTGCCATATAGGAGGTTTGATATCACATCAAGTTCAGCACTCCTAACATTTTCATGCTTCTTAATACTTTGCTTAGCTTTTGGAAGGCACCTTTTCCTATTACAATGCAAGCCCGGATTTTGATGCCACGTTTTTTTTTTTTGTTAAAACATTTCCCAAATATTTAAACTTTTGTACTTTGTTGATGTTGACAACACTAATTCCTAGTTCGCCATCTTGGACTTTTTCTCTTGCTGACAAATGTAAACCAAAAACCAACCAACTGTTTTGACAACTGTCACATTGCTTGATAAAATGTTTATTTTCACCTGCTGTCAACTGTCTTCGTGTATGCTGTCCATAAAACAAAATCATATCAACATGTAGAATACGACGCGAGAAGAGATGTTCTGAATTTCTTGCATTTCTCCTACTCTGTCTTCTCTATCACATTGGGTACAATTTCAGCGTAAATATAAGATCAACCAAATGTCTAAAAATTGAAAGTAACTCCCAAAAATGTATCTGTGGAGAGTTAGCCCTTAAACAACAGGAAAATATGCGCCCCTAACGAATTAAAAACAAGACAGTTTTTTTTCTAAAGGATAGTTACTGATGTTTTTTTCTTTCACTTTAATTATATATATATATAATAGCTGGCCGGCCACTCGTGATACCCGTCTACTAGGCCGTTAGCTAATCTCTATTGCCGATGCTCGCTTAGGCACATTTATGTTTGCTCAACACCCACAGAGCCCACCTGGGGTTTATACTGCAACTATGCTGAGCAGACCTTAGTTACAGTTTCTGGAAGAAACCATGTTATCTAGCATGATCAATAATTTGAAAAAGGCCATCGCGCTCAAGTCCTCGGCCGCTATGATTGTGGCTTCGTTCTAGCACAGTTATCGACGGCCGACAGGATTTTTGTCTACCCAATTTCACTCACAAGGCTTGGTTCAACTCGTGGTATGATCTACCCGTGTTATGAGCGCGTGGCCGAGTAGTTAGAATGTTCACTTTCTGATCATGAGACCAGGGTCCGAATTGTAACCATAGTCCATTTGTCAGGAAGGCGACTTCCTGATGTTAACGGTCTGTCGAGGCGTTTAGATGAATTGTATTTATTTTCAATTTTTCTAATTGAATTCTTCACCTATATTGCATATGATCAATTAATGTACATAATTAGGTTACAATAAAATTTGTATTTTATATGAATACTAACTTATGAAAATTGAGATGAAATAGATTACTACCCCCGAACACCAAACCGGCGAGAGGGGAGCTTATTGGAGGTTCTGGGCAGTGCTTTGTGACCTTTGTTATCAATATTTGCTTTTTGTCTACCTAAATTTATATACGGTACAAATTAAACTGAACACAAATGACGATTAAAGGATTAAAAATTTTCGCGGATTTTGACGTCATCTGGGGTCATTTGTTTTCGTACAAATCCGTGAATTTGTTTTGCTCACGCTAAGCCTTGATAAAACACATTATAAAATTAACTACTTTTTATCCATAATGTTCAATGCGTTAAAATTCTCCAAGGTTTTAATAAGAAAAATCTCAAGTTGATATAAAAATTGTCGCAGATAATTATAAGATTTCATTGAAATCTTAGGAAATTATTCAATTATAGATTCCTTTTTTAAGTTAATTTTTTTTTAAATTTTGTACGAATATTTTTAAGTTTGTCATTGAGTTGAATCATATGTGCGCACACCTCAACCCGTCTAGGGTAATGACGATATAAACTATATCTACGTCCTAGGTAAGACGATAAACTACACCCAACAGCAAGGACTTTGATCAGGTGGTTTTGAGGAGCGTGGAACCACCTCTTAATTACAGGTGCTCCCAGGCCCACCCTGACCCCGGGTTGTAAGCACCTGTCAGGGTCCCAGCTACGGTTAAAGAGTTAACCCCCAAACTGGGGTCAAAGCACTGTGAAAGTGTAAAAACAGATTTTAATACCAGCAATGAATTTTTTGATGAAAAATTATTACGAGCATACATTTTTGAAAAAAAAATATTACCAGCAATTCATTTTTGAAGGAAAAATATTACCAGCAATGCATTTTTGAAGTAAAAAAAATATTACCAGATATACATTTTTGATGGTAAAAAATATTACCAGCAATACATTTTTGAACAAAAATATTACCCTATTTACATTATTGGAGACTATTGTCCTCATCTTTGTCGCCATACTTATCACAACGTTTCGGCCGTTGTACGCTCCGGAATTCTTCATGTGGTTGGAATTCCAACAACCTGAAGAAGTCCGGACTTCTTCAGGTGGCCGAAACGTTGTGATAAATATGGTGACAAAGATGGGAACAATAGTCGCCAATAATGTAAATAGTTTACATAATGCCTCATCTCAGAAGTATAGACAGATAGAAAAATATTACTAGCAATAAAAATCTTGTCGGCATTAATTAACCCAATGAGTTCGATATGCCGTAAAACAAAACAAACCAAACGCCAACGTACATGCACACACAGACACTTTGAATGAAATTGAACACGACATCTGTGTCATGAGGCCTAATGTCTCTTCCTGTCTGACAACAACGACTGAATAACAAGAATAAAGTTGAAATGTGCGGCCATATTTTCATGTCTCATTGATTTTTAAAAACTGAAAATATTTTCTAATAAATGCGGTATTTTAAATGAACAAACGATTCATCTTACTGTCAGTGAAGAGACGTGTCTTGTTTTATGTACAATGTCTCTTCAGGACATAGGCAATCATGGCTCTCCACTTCTTCCTGTCCCTTGTAGCTCTCCATAAGTTTTGTCGTATTTTTACCTCTCCCAGACCCTGTTCTGTTATCCACTTGCTTAAGCCAGTTAAGTATGTCTCGCGTTTCACATGTCCCTTTTTACATCCTGTGAGTGTCAGATATTCCAAGCCTTCCTTTCTCATTACGTGTCCCAGAAATGTCAGCTGCCTCTTCCTGATGTTAAGTATAAACTTCCTCTGTGCATCCTCTCCAAAACCTCATCATTGCTCATGTTCTGTCCATGATATCCTTAGGATCCTTCTGAAGAGCCATACCGCTGTTGCCTCGAATATCTTAGTCATCTTTGAGGTGACCGTCCAATATTCGCCGCCGTAAAGGAGGACATATATCACGTAGCAGTTCAGTACACTTTTCTTTGTTACCAACAAAACCCTCCTGTCTCGTAATAATCTGTCCAGTTTTTGGACTGCGTCTTTGGCCATCCCAATACGTCTTCGGATCTCAGCGTCGTAATTACCGTCACCTGTCAAAACACATCCCAGATATTTAAAATTTCCACACCTACTTGATTTTAGTCTCCCCGACCTGTAAATCGCATTTCAGGCTCCTCTTTTTGCTGACGACCATTGCATTCAATCTTCTTTTAGTTTAATCTTCTTTTAGTCCCTTCTTCTCGCTTCCCTTTGTTACCTTCTGTTGGAGGTTTTGTAGTTTCCTTTTCCGTGTCTGCTATCAACACTGTGTCATCTTCATATCTTATGTTGTTAAGATTGTGGCCGCCAATGCTGAATCCCGGTAGGATTTCCAATTCTCTCAGAATTTCGTCGCTGTATAGGTTGAATAAGTCCGGAGAGAAGACACATCCTTGCCTAAAGCCCTTTTCTATTTTTGTATATATGCTGAATTTGTTTGTTTTGTTTTTTTTATCTTTACGAAAGCGGTTTGCTGCCACTAGAGGTTTTTGATTATTCTAATGTCTTTCCAGAATATGTCAAGTTTGCTGAGCAGCCCTAACAGATCTTTGTGGCGTACTTTATCGAACGCCTTTACGTAGTCTATAAAACACAAGTGCATGTTCTCCTGCATTTTGTATTTGTTGTATCATTAAAGAGGTTACAGACAGACAAAGCTGGTACTCGAGTGAAGGAACAGCAACACGCGCGTAGATGAAAAGTTTATTGTAAAAGAGAATGCACTACTGAAAGACAGGGAATCGGATAGCAGGCTAGTAATTCCCGAAGGAAGGTTATTTACCTTACCTTCCTACGAGGCAGGATGTGGCACAAGGCAGTTTTTAATGCGGGACCAAACCGAGATCGTAGGCTCGGGTAAAAATTTCCCGTAGATCCCGTATACACAGGGTCGGGTAGCTGTCTACCACCCCAGACAAGACTCTGCCCTTCGGCATAGCTTCATTTGGGTTCCTCTCTGCTCGAAGGCAGAGAGTTTGACCAGCAATGCTGGAGACTAATCTCTAACTAATTGCCGAAGCAAGCCCCAGGTATATCTTGTGTTTATTATATATATCTACTAATATAGTCAGTCCACATAGGCGATAGGGGGTGTGGGACATTCTATTACAACAGTATTGCTCTTTCTGATAACATTCTGAGCATAAATATCGCGTTCCTTGTTCCGGTGTCTTTAACGAACCCGTACTGTTCTTGTCCTATCTCTGATCTGGTTCTGCTGCGTGCTCTATTCATCAGAATACGGATGATGAGTTTTGTTATGTGGCTCATTAGGCTGACTGTTCGGTGAAGTTCCCATTCGTTTGCGCCTGGTTTCTTAGGCAGTGATATGTAAGTAGATCTGCTGAGATCTTCCGGTATATCCTCATTGTTGTAGGTTGCATTTATTATGAGCAGGAAAAACTTCTTCAGCGCTGGAACGAATATATAAGAGAATTCTTTCACAGTGAAAGAGAACAACCGAATCGACGGGTTCCGATCTAATTTTTAAAAGTGGCATGTCCCTTCAGGACGTACATGATTATGAATCTTCATACATTCCTTTCTGATTTTCTGCGAAGGGCCATGATTTCTTGGGAAAATTGAGTGTTTCCCCTTGCTTTCTTCAAGGTTTGGAATTTAGAGTTTTCTTCCTTGGCTCGAACAAGAAGCTCTTTGAAAAAGAATCCGATATTTGTTCCTTTGGCCAGGATTTGAGAAATAGTTCGGGCCGAGAACTTTTCAAAAGATAAATAAAATATAAAGACCTGACTCCTGTTCTTTCAGGTCTTTTACGCTGAACGGTCAGTCTAGCAACTTCTTCTTTCGTCTCTTTTCTTCTAAGTCAGTTTATTCCTTTTTTAACTCTGTTCTTTTAAGTCAGGCGAAAACGTAGTTCTATATATCTAACGACCAGGGGATAAAAAGAGGCTAGCTGTGGCAACTCCCTCCCAGTTCCTGCGGATCTTTCTGTTTATAAAGTCTACCAAAACAGGAATTGTCACGTGGGCCTTTTCTTTTCTTTTTTTTTTTTTTTAAGCATTACGCCCCGAGCAAGGCGTGAAGCCACTAGGATGCAGGAGGTTGCAGAAGATTGAAGTTGATAGAAGAAAGGATGAGGAGAGGGATAGTGGATAGATCAAGGTAACTGGAGATGTCGATTGACATTACATTTGAATAGTTGGAGGTTATAGCTCTCAGAGAAACAGTAATAGGGAAGGGTGTTCCACAGGCAAGAGGTACGAGGTATGAAGCTATTGGAGTAGAAGAGACGGCTACATTTAAAAGTTTCTACAGTGGAACGGTGAGAGCGGGATGCCAGCCTCGTAGGACGCTTGAATTCATGAAATCTGGGAACCAGTGAAAGCAGCTCATCAGAGCAATTACCATGAAAGTACTTGTAAAAAAAGACAGAGAGAGGCGACGGCGCGTCTGTGAGAGAGCAACTGTAGACGAGATGCCAGATCAGGGCCAATTATATTACATATCCGCCTCTGGATCTTGTCAAGAACTCCGAGGTAAACAGAAGATGCACCAGACCATATATAGCAGCAATACTCCATGGCGCGGCACAGAGAGCCAACATTCTTCGGACAAAGAAGATTCTCTTAAATAAAAACAAAATAATTAAATATCCACTTGTATGTATATATAAATCTTTATTATACTTCTACTTCTATAAAAAAATACATTTCTTCTTTTTTATTAATTCGAGGACTGTTTTAACGACATTATTAATACTATTTTATTTCCATTGGTTTCTGGTGTGTACTCATTTCTTTCCGTGTTCCGACCAAAGACCTAAGGTCAGAAATAGCATCATGACATTTTCCACTGAGCAGTTTTGAAAAAAGAGATTAAAAAAAAAAAACAACTTATTTTACATAGATAAAGCTCTTCGTAAGGTGGGGGCTATACCTGTGAGTACAATTTTTTGTATTTCTTTAAAACATGAGCTCTCAGGAAGTCCTTCAATGAATCTATTTGGATCTTTTTCCGAGGGCTCCAACTACAACTGGAATTGTTAATGTCCTCATGCGCCACATTTTTAAGATTTCGATTTCAAGGTCCTTGTATTTTGATAGCTTTTTGAAGATCTTCAAAGATACATTGCAGTCTGCAGGGACTGCCATATCAATAAGAAGGCACATTTTGTCTTTGCGGTCTCTAATCACGATGTCTGGGCGATTAGCTTTGATTGTTCTGGCTGTGTATTATTATTATTATTATTTTATTTCATTTGATTTTTGGGGTGGACTCATTTTTTTTACACATATTTTATATAAATAAAGTCCTTCCTAAGGTGTGAGCTGTACTCGTGATAACATTTTTTTTAAATTTATTTAAGGCATGGGCTACCAGGAATCCCTTCAATGTGTTTCTTGCAATCTTTTTCAATCAATCCGAGGGCTCCAACCACAACGGGTGTTGTTGATGTTCTCATGTGCCACATTTTTGTGATTTCGATTTCAAAATCCTTATATTTTGATAGCTTTTTGAAGATCTTCAAAGATACAGTACAGTCTGCAAGGACTGCCATATCAATAAGAAGGCACATTTTGTCTTTGCGGTCTCTAATCTCGATGTCTGGCTTTGATTGTTCTCTCTGTGTATTATTATTATTATTATTTTATAAAATCTTTTTATAGTCAGGACCATTGAGTCAATGCGAACGATCTTTTCCTTAGCTACTTAGTATGTGTTTCGGCTGGGCGACATACAGTTTTGAATTCAGAGCTTTCCTTCTCCTTGACTGATTGCCACCCAAGGCTATAGAACCCAATCTGTCCTGTTATTTAACCCCTAGCTAGGTGGAGGAAAGTTTGATTCATACCTTTCCCAAAATTATTTGCACGTAAGTGAATGTAACGAACTCGAATGGAATTCGAACTCAGCTCTTCGATTTGTCGGGTTACCTCCTCCTAATTTTCGAACCCGCTGCTAGGAGACCCTCTCAGGACTACAAATAGACGGCGATAATTTCTTAATCACTCTCTTCTCACCATATCCGCTCATTCATCATCATGTAAATTTTTCGGAGGACGCGCTTCCCTTTGGCAAACGCATGAACAATACATACACACACACGTATGTACGCACATTCACTCACTACATATACTTTGGTCCATTAAGTTTTCACGTTCATTTGACACACACACACACATCATTGTTTTTGTCACTTGTAACCCTTTATTGTTAATACATTATCATTTGTTTGTATATATTTATATATATTAGTTTTTGTCGTTTCCTCCATTTCTTTACGTGGACTCACAGCCCGAGTCCTCCATGTTTGTTGTGGGAATTTCAGGAGACACACGTGTTTATCTCTCAACGCATACACCGGGCTGCAACAGATTCCTCATTCCACGCAATTCATTATTCTAACGTGTCTCTTTCTATACTCACGCATCGTATCCCCATTATTACTATGTGCTTATTCTTCTTCTTATTATTATTTTATTTCCTTTGATTTCTGGTGTATACTCATTTCTTTCCAGGTCCCAACCAGAGACCTAACGTCAGAAATGGCATCATGATATTCCCACTGAGCAATTAAAAGGGAGAAAAAAATCATACATATTTTAGATAGGTAAAACCCTTCGTAAAGTGTGGGCCGTACACGTGAGAACAATTTTTTGTATTTCTTTAAGGCATGGGCTACCAGGAATCCATTCAATGAGTCTATTGGAATCTTTTTCAATCAGTCTAAGGGCTCCAACTACAATAGTGATTGTTGATGTTCTCATGGGCCACATTTTTGAGATTTCGATTTCAAGGTTCTTTTCACATAAACACTTAACTATATTTACATGCATCTGTATGGATATCCTACATTTATATACATTATATCTACCTTTTCTTTCTTATTTAATTATTTATTATTTTAATTTATAGTCATTATTACCTTTTAATATTTTTGTTTTTAATTTCTTACAATTTCTAACCAATTTCCAATTCTAATAATTTTCTCTAATTACATTTCCCGATTCGTTTCCGACCTAAAAATCTAAAAGCTAAAAGTTACTATCAGGCACTGAC
>OZ010608.1:18578210-18623210 GCA_963932145.1 Acanthosepion lycidas | reverse complement strand
TCGAGAACCGAGGTTGCACTGGATTCCTTAATCCCTGCGGTTACTACAATTGTGCAACGATGTAAATTTTTCGAGGTATTCTTTTTATGTGCTAATCTATATAGTAAATAAATACAAGTTGAAACGAACCAATTTGAAAATAACAGGGGTTTGCAAAAGCTGGAAAATAAGAGAGCAGCAAGTAATCATGGGACTTCCCCCACCCCACCCCAAAGTACTATGCTCCATCTGTGGCCAGATGTATGCTTCAAATTTGGCCTTAGAGCTGACAGAAGGGCACACTTGTCTAAATGTCAATTCCTCAGCCATGTCAAATCGATTTGTGTCAAGTTGCGTTATCATCGATTTTCAATAGACTCCTCATTATTATTATTATTATTATTATTATTATTATTATTATTATTATTATAAATAAATACAATCATTTGAATACACTAAACTGTTATCAGTCTCTAGTGGCGAAAATTCAAGATTCTTCTGCTCAGACATATCTTAATGGAATATTTTAACGGAAATTAAAATCGGCATGTCGCGATTATTTCTGTGGCCAAAAACAAATATTACGTAAACTCCCACGGAGCCAATCAAAATCTATCACGGGAGCATAGAAAAGGAAGCAACAACCCTGTTTTTCCTCCATTTTTCCTCCATACATTGGTCATGAGGTTCGACTCATTTCTCGTCGGTTCGTCGTTGTAGATAGACACATGTGTTATCGTCTCCCAAAATTAATCTCTCACCACCAGAGCTTATTCTTCTTATTATTTGTCATAAATTGCCTTCTATGTATATTATTTACATTATTCGGACTATTGTCCTCATCTTTGTCGCCATATTTATTACAACGTTTCGGCCTTCTTCAGGTGGTTGAAATGTGAAACTGAACTCTTTATTTCGCTCACTGGGGTAGACTGTTTTAGTTCCACGTGCTTTGTTTAATGGATGTCAGTTATCAATTATCTCCTGTTAATTCCACTCTCCAAGTTCTCCACTGCCTTAACCGGTTATTGAACACACACTCTTTGGGTGCTGTCAGTGGATCTAACCAACGCTTTTATCCACTGTGCCATGTCTCCTTGAAGAAGGCCGGAGCGTACAACGGCCGAAACGTTGGAATAAATATGGCGACAAAGATGAGGACAATAGTCCGAATAATGTAAATAGTATACATAATACCTCACCTCAGATACTGTCTTCTATGTATGTCACACTAAATGGTTCAGTATGATTTGCTGGGTGTATCCAGTTTCATATGATTTTCCTCTATTTCTCTTTCTCTCCAAGTCTTCTTTTTATGACTACTGGTATTAATGGGAGGGATCGACACTCATAATTTCAATGCCACCTGAACTTGTGTCTTCGCTTGGATGTTGTGTAGGGATTTACCTTTAAAAGATTTAACTAAGAAGTTAAAACCCGAAACATATCTGTCCATTATAAGAACGCTAGGTTGTTGCTTAACTGGTTAACGTTTCATTAATTGAAGTTGGCTTTCTTAAACAATTGTGCATATCTGGACATAATTTTTTTCAAAATTATCACCTGAGGACCTGCTTTCACTCTCTCAAATTCCCCCAAAGGCACATCGTTTCAGAAACATTCATAAATATAGATTTCATAGTTTAGAGTATACAGCCACAATTAAAGTAGAAAGGAACATTTATGGAACCTGGTAAGAAGCTACTCAGCATCATTGACTTTTTATTTATTTCCCAATTGTGGGGGATAAGGGTTGCTGAGAATACTATGGACTGATCATGTGAGTAACGAGGAAGTTTTAAGGAAAACAGAAACGATAAGGACACTTCGACTTAGAACCAGAATTTCTTGGGCACATAATAAGGAAAGAGGGCTTGGAAAATTTGACACTCACAGGACATGCTGAAGGCAACAGAGACAAAGGAAATCAGCGAATAATATACCCAGCGAGCACGTGTAAATGGTTGACAGGGAGTAAGAGAGATAGTAAAAAGACAAACTTTACTAAGAGCTAAAAGGGCACTCAGTCAATTATGCGCCATGCGTGATACACGCTTAGGCGATCATGTATCTTTCGATTTTTTCCCGCAGTAGGTTGCGATTTCTTTCTGCGGTAGACCAGTTGCTATCAAAGGCTATAGAACCCGGTGTGTCCTGCTATTTATTCATAGCTGGTGGGGGTGGGGAAGAAGAGGATTCATACCTTTCCCAAAGGTATTAGCACGTATGTGAATGTAATGGATTTGACTGGAATTCGAACTCGGTTCTCTGATTCCCCAATCCGAGCCGCTATCCATTACTCGACCGGGAGGACAGGGAGTTATAGGAAGTCATGATCACCCACGTCCTGAAAGTGAATCCTACTAAGAAGGAGAATTAGTGTACGTACGCAAAGGGTGATTTACATGAGTGAATAGGACCTTCATGCAAAAACACCCGACATTCGTCCCCTGACCTTGATAACATGACAACGTATATACGACCTGCTTGACTTCGTATCCGATTACAATTTTTAAATTTTAAGATAAAGACGAAAAAAAGCCTGTCACGCGAGTAGAGACCTGGTGAGAGAGGGCGCCATTTTTTAACAAGATTGCCTGAGCAAACGAAATTTAAGAGGAGAATATTTAAGTGAAAAACCTTACTGCTGCGTTGAACTGAAAATGTTAAAACTTAAGTCTGCCTTCTGCAAATTGGTATTTTAGGCATAAAAATAAATGATCTTTAAGCATATATAACTAAGTACCTCCCAAAAAAGCGAGGTACATCCTAGTTATATATGCATTTACAAGATACACTTCTTATTTTTATGCTAAATTACAATTTGACAGAAGAAGAGATTAAGTTTTAATATTTCCAGTTACAAACGCAGCAGTAAGGTTTTTCAATACCGATATTCTCCTTATAAAGACGCTTGTTGAGGAAATGTTAGAAAATTACCAATAAATTTAAATTTACTGCTTTTATTTTCTGATATTGTCGTGTACGGATATCCGTCTTTACAAAAATCAGTACGTTTATACACACACAAAATATTCAAAATTCTTTTAAAAATATTGGGGTTCGCTGAATTATAGTAAGCTTTTCCATTTATTATTAGTATAGATTTTACTTAATAACAATATCACCTAACAGCTACAGAATTTTTAAAGTTTTAAAACTTTATAAATTACTATTCAGAGCAGATTTTCTGTAACTAGGGATAATGTTTGACAAAACAAATTTGATGATTTAAATTTCCAAGGACTTTTCTCTATAGCTAATATCAAAATTAAATGCTCCAAAAAAGAATTTCTCGAAATTTCATAAAATTAAATGACGGGTGGGTTTAACAGATGTAAAAAGAATTTACCAAGATTTTCTAAAAAAAAAAAAAAAAAAAAAAGCGTTTCTAAAATATTTTTTATTCATTTTTGAATAGTTTCAGAAAGTTTCTTTAAAATTCACCAATTATCTGATTTTTGTAAGAATTTCCAAATTAATTTTTTTTTCCAGCGCGAAAAAAGTCGAATAATTTGTCGGAGTTAACTCCTCCTTTAGTTCGTTAACCCTTTCACCAGGGGTCTCTCTTCCCTGGCTATAAATAGTCGCTAACCCTTCGCCTCTTCCTCTTTTTCCCTCAGGCTTTTAGGCCGACACCTGGAGGCAAATTTCTCTTTTTCCTCAGGCTACCACCTCGAAAATGTAAGCGCTCACAGGGATAGCGTTTCCCAAACGCTGGGAACACGCTAAGCACACACACACACACACGTATATAATATTCATACACACTCTTTGTCCTTTGTAACTGTTCCATGTAACTTGTTATTAATATATATATTTGTATACATATATTATCGGTCTTGTGTTTGTTTTTCTTTGCCTTCTTCTTTGGACTTAATTAAAGTCCAACTTTCTCATGTAGTTGGGCCGGCGAGCTTGAAAAATCTGAACCCACATGTGTTCTTCTACGTCTACTCAACAACATCACAGCCACGGTTGACTACAAATTTAACAATAATAATTTATGGTCCCCCATTGACAAAATTTTTAACCAATATTTCGAAAGTTTTAAAAAGGATTAAAAATATTTTGTAACAATCAAAAATGCTTTGGTCTTTCTTCTTAATAACACAAACGTTTTGACAATAACCTTTGTTTTTATTAAGTTTGGGGCAATTTTTTCATCATGGTATGCTAATTGAATTCTTTTAGCGAATTTTTGTATATATCTGTATAATCAATAGTTTCAGAATATAATTTTTCATTCTATATGCTTTTCTGAAACTTAGTAGAATTAATTTTATTTTTTATTAGAAGTAAAAAAAAAAGTTTATGTTTTCCTTTTGATTATTTTCTTTTCTGTTTGATGTCCTTTAATTGCGTCAAATGAAATCTTTTCAAATTATTCTGATTTTAAAACTTATTAAACTAAAAAAGTGTTATAAAAAAAATGAAAAAAAATGATAAAAGCATATAGAAGTGTAACTGATGATTGATAAAGGCTTATAGAATTATTTCCTCAGGATAAGGCACAAAAAAGTCTGTATTTCTAAAAAGCTGTTAAATTAAAATAAAATCTTTCAAACGAGGCTCTCATTGTTTTAGTTCTTATTCCTTTTTATTATTAAATACCCCACATTGTGATGACAGTATATCTGCCTAGAAAGTCAGTCAGTTATGTGCCATGCGTGATACACGCTTAGTCGATTATGTATCTTTCGATACATAACTGACGAAGCAGATTTTTTCCCGCAGTAGTTTGCCATTTCTTTCTGCGGTAGACCAGTTGCCATCTAAGGCTATAGAACCCGGTCTGTCCTGCTATTTACGCATATCTGGTGGGTGGAGAAGCAGAGGATTCATACCTTTCCCAAGGGTATTAGCACGTAAGTGAATGTAATGCTAATACCCTTGGGAAATGTATGAATCCTCCTCTTCTCCCCCCAGCTATGGGTAAAGGCGAGATGTTGAAAGAACCAGAATGCAAATTTACTGTGGAAGATCTAGTAATTAAAGACCTTTCTATAGACTTTCATTTCAATAAATTGCTATCCTTATATTTAAATAATTATCTTTGAAATGGAAATCGTAGTCAGACGTATTACGGCGAGCAATTAATGCATTGAATATATCATTTGTATTCATAAATATATATGTTTAATCAAGCAAGGAGATAATGCCACTAAGACTACTGTGGGTAAAAGAAAATGAAAAAAAACTTTGGAAAGACCCGGAAACTCAATCCTAAACGGGAAACAAGAGATACACCGCTACCCCTGTTCAAAAGACCGAGAAGAAGTGTGAACTGGGCAATAGGCAAACCTATCTAATACTACGAAGAAAAATAAATAAATATTAAATAAAATTTCAGAGTTTAAGCAGTGATGTTAAAAGTACAGAGATGAGGCAGAGTTTAGGAGCCAGAAACCCAGTCCTAAAATGGAAACAAGGGATAAACCTCTACTCCTTTTCAAAAAACCAAGGAGGAGTATGAACCATACGACAGGCAAACCTATCTACACGCACGTGCGCGTACACACACACACAGACACACACACACACTCATATATATATATATATATATATATATATATATATATATATAAACTTCATTAAATATGACAGACAAAGTGCTTAAGGTTTTTTATATAATTTCTCATATGATATAATTTTTTTCTTTTCCGTAGATAAATTATATAAAAATTTAATCAAAGCACGTTGCCTGTCATATTTAATGAAGCTTGCCTGAAAGAAGTATTGCTGCCTAAATACACAATATACATATATATATATATATATATATATATATATATATATATATATATATATGTATGTATATAAGATGACAATTGGAAAAAAAATTTAGATTTTTGCCGTCGCGTTTCATCTTACGATTTTTCAAAGCAAAACTGAAATCGAAATTTTTTTTTTTATAAACCCGGATATAAGAGAAACACGGATATAAGAGAGATTTTATCTGGTTCCAAATTAGAACCTGTGTTAATGTATATAAATTCGACCAAACCCGGATATAAGAGACTGCTTCTCTGGTTCCGACAACTCTCTTATATCCGGGTTACACTGTAGTTACATTAAAAAATACAAATTTAAAAGAGACGCTTCTGCGCAAGCCTCTTCCTAGGTAATGTAAATTTCCTTTATACTAAGAGATTTTTTCTTTCTATGTCGACAATATACTTAAATTCCCAGATCAATTACATTATTAATATATATATATATATATATATATATATATATATATATATATATATATATATATATAAAAGGCTTAAACACTAATATTCCATAGTTATAATTTATTACATTGGAATCGCAATTACGATGCAATTCTTCAGACCTACAAATGATATATATATATATATATATATATATATATAGATAGATAGATAGATAGATAGATAGATAGATAATATTAGTGGTCAATATATATATATATATGTATATTTCCAGGAGGATAGAATCCAGGTAGAGCTCAATGTCCAGGACAGAGTAAGAATTTAATATAAAAGACTCAAACACTAATATTCCATGGTTATTACATTGGAATCGTAATCACGACAGACTTCATTGGTATTATTTGTAAATCATGTGGCTATCTTAAACAGCATCACTTCATGCTGAAAATTATAGATTAAAGCTAAGTTAAAGATCCACTGGGTTACCCCACTTGACTTCGGCAAAACGTACAAATCTATAAAAAGACAAACATTTACTTCCTCTCTCTCCCTTTTCTCCCATTTGCTTCAAGATCTAGCAACACGTAATGAAAGGAAGTTGCCGCTGCACTTACGTTCTACAGTCTACAGTCCCCGTTCTACAGATGTGAAGCGGACCGTGGGTTTCCGTGTTGTTAAATTAGGAACGCGTGTGTTTATTCCTGCTAGACGAAGGTCCAACTACAAGAAAATGGCGGACTCAGAGATCGAATCCACTATGAAGTGTAAAGAAAACCAACAAGACCGATATATATATATATATATATATATATATATATATATATATATATAAACAAATATGTGTATTAAACAACAAAATTTACAATGGACATAGACATTAACATTTGTGTTTGTGTGTGAACATAAAGAGTTTGTATTTTGGTGAATGTTCGTACGTACGTGCATGTGTGTATAATGTTCATGGCGTCTCCCACAAATGGGAAGACGCAATCTTCTGCGAGAGCTTACATTGTAGACGTGTTCGCTGAAAAGGAAGAAAAAAGAGAACGAGGCAAGAAATCGCCCAGTATTTATAGTGTAAGGAGAGCGTACCCTAGTGAACATTTAGGAAATTAAGGAGGAGTTAACTCCGACAGATGACTCAACTCTCACACACACAAATGCACATACGCACACGCTTGTATCTCTCTCACAAACAAATACACTTTTAATAGCTAAGTTTAATGTCTTTTCCTTTACTTTCAACTGTGGATACATTTGTATAGGGACCTCCGAAAAAAAAAAAAAAAAAAAAAAAAAAAAAGAGATACTTAAGATTTAAAATTAATTTTTGAAAATGAAAAATCTTTCTTGGAGCTTTTATTTTAACTTTAATTTCAAGCTAATAAATTAAATTTAATATTTTCAGTAAACAAAATACTTCCCTTTTTTTTTTTTTTCTTTATTTTTTTTAAGCATTTCACCTCCAGCAAGGCGGGAAGCCACTAGCACGGAAGGGGTAATAGAGTAGTTTTGGAGCGGGAGCAGGTAAGAATGAAAGAGGAAAGGATGGGGAGAAGGATAGTGGATAGATCAAGGCAACTGGAGATGTCGATTGACATTACATTTGAATAGTTGGAGATTATAGCTATATGGAAACAGGAAAAGGGAAGGGTGTTCCACAGGCGAAAGGTGCGAGACACGAAGCTATTGGAGTAGAAGAGGTGGCTACATTTAACAGTTTCAACAGTGAAAGGGTGAGAGCGGGATGCCAGCCTCATAGGACGCTTGAATTCGCGGAGTCTGGGAACCAGCGAAAGCAGCTCATCGGAGCAATTACCATGAAAGTATTTGTAAAAAAAACAGAGAGAGGCGACGGCGCATCTGTGAGAGAGCGACTGCAGACGAGATGCCAGATCGGGGCCAATTATCTTGCATATCCGTCTCTGGATCTTGTCAAGAACCCCGAGGCAAACAGTAGGGGCTCCAGACCATATATGGCAGCAATACCCTATGCAAGGGCGAATGTTATTTCAAAAACTAATTTAAATTTACTCGAAGGAATTTTTATTTATTGATTTTTTATTTATTTATTTTTTTTATTAGCGCCTTTGTTCAGTTGTCTTTCATCGCAATGTCATTCTCTTTATAAAAAATTCTTCCAAAAATAAAGTATACTTTTCTGAAACTTTATCTGAAGAATATAACTGATTTAAAGTAGAATTAATCTGATTTAGAACAATTTCTATTTACTCTAAGTTTAAAATATCTCAGAAATGCAATTTTTAACACGACAGTAGCTGTGTTGAGGTGCTGACAAGCGTGGTGACAGATCTAATGTTGTTCTACGGAGATTTTATCTGTAAAACATAAATTAAGAAAATGATGTGAGCGGCTTTTTTATATAATTCTTGAAGTATTCTGTAATCTTAAAAATTTAGGAAAATATTCTATTTTATTGAATTTTAGAAATTTTGGATTTAAATTTACTATAGCTATTTACTATTTACTTTTATTTCATGATAATGTGTATGGTCGCCCATAATGACAAAAATAAAAAAAATATGCCGTTTATACACGTACAAACATTTTTTTAAATTCTTTTAAGAATAGTGCTATTTGATGATTTGTAATAAGCTCTTCTATTTATGATTAGTAAATATAGTTTTCACTTAATAATATCATCTAAAAGGCTGAAATTAATACAGAATTTTAAAAGATTTAAAACTTATTAAATTTTTCTAATTAAAATTTAAACAAAATGAAAAATTCTTGTAAAAATTAATTATTCATCGAATTTTTTTCTTAAGACAATAGTGTTTTTAATATATCTTATTTATATAAGTAATTAAAAGCTTTTCTAATTAAATAATGTCATAGTTTTATTGCATTTTTTTTTTATTTTATGATTCAGAGCAGATTTTCGGTAAATTGTGTTTCTGTACGACAAAAAGAAATCGATGATTTAAATTCTCCAAGGAGTACTACTTTTAACTAATATAAATTTGAAGTGGCTGGAATTTTAATTTCTCGAAATTTCATAAAATTAAGCGGGGCTAACAGATGTAAAATATATATATATTTTTACCAAGATTTTCTTTAAAAAATTTCAAAAATAATTTCATTTCGAATTTAAAATCCGATAAATATTTTATTTTTTCAAAGAATTCCAAAACAATGTTTTTTTGTTTTTTTTTTTTACCACAAAAAAGGCGCTAAAACTTCCAATACTAATCCTTAGGTCATCAGTTGGCACAAGAAGAATAAGATTTTTAAACAAAATTTCCAACATGCTAGAAAGGATTAAAAACTTTAATAAAATAATAAAAAAGTACTTTGGTCTTTCTTCTTAATAATAATATAGACATTTTGACGATAAAACTTTTTTTTATCAATTTGGGGGCCTTTTTTATCATCGTATGCTTTTTTGCGTGTTTTTGCAAGTATCAAAGTTTACGTAATTTCTTTTCTTTGATACATAGATTAATTCTTGTTTGATTAAATTCTATGATTTGTGTTTTTATTTTTACTCACATGAGTCCGCTAAAAATGCTTGTGGGGCAAATGTTCTAGAAGTCAGTAAATATTTCCTGAAAAACTAGCCCACCTCGAAAATAAAGAGATGACTCCCGCAACAATACAAAGAACATGTCAAATTTTCAGTTATTACTCTAATGGTTTGTTGATATTATCGACAGAAATTAATAAAAAAAATAAAAAAATAAAAAAAAAATTCTTCCGATTTTTGTTTCAATGTTTTACGAAATGGTGAGTTGAATCCAATAATTTCTTTTATTTTAATGTCCTTAGTTTAGTTTCTCTGGTTAGCGAAAAATTAACCAGAGACTCTTAAAACACCCATTTTGAAGGACCTATAGAATAGGCTGCGCTTGAGATAGTTTCTCCCAATACCTCAAGTAGCTACAAAACCAAAACATTAACCTGAAATCTCGAGTCATGTTCTTAAATAGCCTCGTCAGATCGAGACTGACTTTCATGTGGATGTCATGAATAGCATCAAGCCCGTTCATAAATGTCTTAACTGTCTGCTGTATCCATTCGCTTTCTCAGATCAATGGCTTGTCGGCTTTAGCGAGGACAACCCTTCTTCGAACCTTGTGGACTGGTGCTACAGTATCAGAAAGAAAGAAGTCTACCAAATAACAACAACGCGTCACTTGATCAAAATATAGCAACAACTAAAATAGATATCACGTATTAAATCGAAGACAAAATAATGAAATAGTCAAGACGTTGACGTTCTCAAATAAAAGGTTAGGAAGGAAACGCCTATCAATAGTGGAAAGATCGATAACAGGTACTGAACTTGAGCAACCTATTTCCTGAAAATTTAATTAAAATCCGATAAATATATTTTTTTTTCAAGAAATTCCAAAACAATGTGCTTTTTTTACCACAAAAAAGGCGCTAAAATTTCCCATACTAATCCTTGGGCCTCCAGTTTGCACAAGAAAAACAAGATTTTTCCTGAAAATTTCATTGGAATATTTTATATACTTCAACCAAAAGTAGTACTGACTGCTCGCATCACGAATCCCGTATGTTTCCTTATAAGGAAACGGCTAAATTATCATTACCATAAGTTCCAAGCCAATTAGAATAAAGGTAAAATGAATTCAGAAATTGTTTATTTTGATGGAAAACTCGAGGCTCACCAAATTTCAGTTTGATGTCTTTTTAACTTCGCATTTATTTATTTTTTTGTTTTTTTTTTGTTTTTTTTACGGATTGCCATGATTGGCAAAATCATGACAGCTCAATCATTTAAAAAAAATCTTAGACATTGATCAAAAGGAGAAATTTTATTTTATGGTAATTATTCAAGCATAGCTTAGATGTGGCACAAGGCCGAAAGTGTGGAGCACCTAGTGAGGATCGAATTCGCTACTCAGTCGTAATTGATCTAGCGAGACAAACTTGTTAACCATTGCACGACCTCCATGTGCTTGAGAAATTTTCTTTTGTTCCCATAACTTTACACAGAAACTGGAGTAAATGCGTGTATTTAAATTGTTGAGAAATGGAATAGCTGATTAATTTTAAAACATTCCCTCAGAGTGAAAAGTGGTTGCGTCCATAAGTGAAAATGTGACTATTTTGATGGTACATCTAGCCCTTTGCAAACTATGAAGAATTTGAATGCATCTATAATAGTTTACAGTATTACAATGAGAATGAAAACTGTAAAGATGTAATTAATGAACCAATTGCAACAAAAAGATAACCATAAGTAGATTGATTCTACAACGCTACAATGAGCAACTGGCTTGTTTGAATGACACATTTGAACAGAAAAAATATCTCTCGGCGCATGAAAGTCAATTGGTTACTTTTATTTATTTATTTATTTTTACATCAAATTTGATTTGATTTGTTTGTTTAACGGCATATCAACAACTTTAATGCCAAAATTTAATTTTCTTGGGAACTTTAAAGTAATAAAAAATATGTTATTCTGCTTTCACAGTTGAATACATGGTAGACGAAACTCAGCTTTTGTGCATATACATGTTTATGTGGACATATTTACTAAAAGCAGTTGTAAGTGTTTTATGTTGAAGTTTTGTTGATGTTCTATTTTGGAATACAGTTTGATTTCTTTAACAAATTGTAGGATATTATATGGATTAATGTCATGAAAGACATTTTTCATGTTAATTGATCTATTGCCGGTAATCTTATTATAAATAGGTATTGTTGGTAATTTTCTTTTATATAAAACAGTATTGTTCGTATTTTTATTATAAAAATGTATTTTTAGTATAAAAATGTATGTTTATACTTTCATAGTTTTTTGTTTGTTTTGTTTTTTGTTTTGTTTTTTTTGGTGGGGGGGGTCACTATTTGCCCATAACTGAGACCCTAACAAGTGTTACCACTTCAGGTCAGGGTAGACCTGTAAACAACAGCAGTTAAGAAGTGGTTCCACGCTCCTCATAACCTCCATTTTCCCAATCAGAGGCCTTGCTGCCGGATGTAGTTTATCGTCATATCCAGTACTGGATGTACATGTTAAGACCTCCATTAAGGTAAGAAACACCAAGAAACATATCTTGTGTAGCAGCAGGACATTTATTATTATTATTATTATTTTCACAGCGGGTGGTTGTCATTAGAAGTCAAATGCCAACAGCTTTCCTTAAATCTCCTGTCTCTTTCTCAACACTTTTACCAACCACAACACTGTATAGCGTCAACCCATCATTGAATCTCCAAGACTCTCAGTCTCGTCTCTACGGAGTTTAGAACGGTTCTTGTAGGAAGCCCATGTTTCAAATCTTCTCCAGTTCCTGTTATTTTTATTTGTTCATTTTCTGATTTGCCCAGACAATCTACGATTGGGTAAAAGTCTCTTTGCTATATTAACAACCTGGTTCGATCTCCATACTTGGGTCGAGTTCATTATTTAGATCAGAATATTTATATTTTGTCTTTTCTTAAGCTGTCACTTGTTGGTCTTCATACCATTTATCTCCCATATCTTTTGAACCATTAGCAGTGTATAACTGTTCCTGCTCTGTCGGGTCTGGTTTTTATATAAACTGAGAGCCAACTTCTAGTATTCAATTATTATGCCTTGATTTTTAATCTCGTTTCTTTCTACACGAATACATATTTTTGTGCTTTATCTATTTTCGTTTCGACATAATTGATTCTAATGAATTTGTTCTAATGCTTCACGTTTTAAGTGTCCTTTTTGCAGCTATAACTTACGCGTGTAATAGTTTTATCGATTAAATTCTGCGATGTTACATTTTGTGTGTGCCTTGGATACGCGTTTGTTGATAGTCCCTCATTTATCGTCTTTTTAACACTCTATAATTTACGTGAAAATAATATTCACAATTGAATTAAGTGCATTGACAAATAAAGAAATTACGCAGAAAAAAAAATTGCTTGCAATGAAAAGTTTTTTTATCATCCTGCTTATAAAGAAAAGATATAGAATAAATATTAATGGCTTTTTATAAAAGTCACTCATTTTTTCTTCTTTAATCAAGAGAAACGCCAGCTTAGGGAAAAAGTCCTATGATACATTATTTATTCATACACATAAATGCATACATATTTCCTTCTTTCGTTTTTAAACCTGATAAGGCCTCAGTCAATCAGTTATGTGCCATGCGCGATACACGATTAGGCGATCATATATCTTTCGATACATGACTGACGAGGCAGATTTTTTCCCGCTGTAGGTTGCCACTTCTTTCTGCGATAGATCAATTGCCACCCAAGGCTACAGAACCCGGTCTATCCTGCTATTTACCCATAGCTTGGGGGTGAGAAGAGCATCCATACCTTTTCCAAGGGTATTATTAGTACGTAAGTGAATGTAATAGAAGCACGTAAGTGAATGTAATGGATCTGACTGGAACTCGGCTCTCTGATTCCTCAATCCGAGCCGCTATCCATTACTCCACCGTGCCTCCTGATGAAGCCTAGAAAGGCGAAACGCGTAATCAAATTTAGCTTCACTGAAACGGTTTTCAATTTGTCAAATTTCTTCAATACTTTGTCGGGATTCTATATCCAATTTTAAACACACACACACACACACACACATAGGTTATGAGTCAAAGTGGAAAATTTATTAACCACGCGTTTCGTCAGAGCATCTGTTCGTTTTGCCTTACTCGGATTAGAATGAAAGATAAAACAGTGTGTGAGGGAAAATATCTTGGGATCTCTGAGGATAAGTAGGTGTCACAAATCAAATTAAATTAGATTCCTTATCACCTCCAATGTCCAGAACTCAAGAGAGTGTATGTCTGCCTGATTGTATTCGGATATTACTACAGCTTACAAACAGGCATATATAGATAGATATGAACAGAGACTAATGGAAAAAAAACTATTCTTTACCGACCCGTTTCATCCCCTGATGGATTTTTCAAGGCAAATGTAAGGATTTTATTGTGCAACACACACACACACACACACACACACACACACATATATATATATATATATATATATATATATATATATATATATATATATATATTATGAAATGGATTAAGCCACACAATTATTTAATATATATTCAGTTTATACGTTTTATTCTAATAGATACAATTTATTTAAGTAAATGTTCTGTTCTTTTAAAAAAAAAAACAGAGAATTTACTTAAATAAATTGTATCTATCAAAAACAAAATAAACAGAAAATATATTATCTATAAGTATATATAATATATTTATATGTATATAATGAATGTATAACCTACGCCGACAGTACGAGTAGAAGTTTCGTAGGCGTAGAATATTATATATATTTATTAATATATACTTAATAGCTCTGTTATTTTACATTGAGCACTGTTTTTTAACCTAAGTGTATATATATATATATATATATATATATATATATATATATATATATATATATATATATATATATATATATATGCGTGTGTGTGTTTGAATAAAAACAGACCGCGTTAAATTCGAACAACATCTAGCCGACACATTGGAATTAAAAATTAAAAATAAGAATTTGAAATGCTACATATGACACATTCATATCCTCTTTCCCACCTCACTTCCTCACTTCGTTAATTTTACGTATACTTGATGAGGTCCGTCAAACAAAAATGTGTGAATTTCTTTTCATTTTTCATTTTAATTTTTGGAAGTAAAGTCTGATGATCCAGAGCCCTGTTAGAGGGGTTATGGTGAAATAATTTATTACATGGAACTTTAACGTGGTCTGTTTTTATTCAAACATATCTGCTCTGAATTTTACATTGAGCTCTCCGGATATCATCCTCCTCGGGTCTACCCATACGGATTACCTAAGTTTGCATAAACTATATATATATATATATATATATATATATATATATATATATATATAGATAGATAGATAGATAGATAGATAGATAGATATGAACAAAGACTAATGAAATAAAACTATTTTTTACCGACCCCGTTTCATCCCCTGATAGACTTTTCAAGTCAAATGTAAGGATTTTATTGTGCAAAACACACATATGAATAAAAATACATATATATATATATATATATATATATATATATATATATATATATATATATATATATATATATATATAATGAAGAAACGGATTAAGTCCGACAATTATTTAATATATTTTCTGTTTAAACGTCATTAAGTACAATTTAAGTAATTGTCAAGTTATGAAGTTTATATTCTTCGGTCACTTCGTTTATTTGGAGGATCGTGAGTATTAATTTCTTTCATATAATTTTACACCCACAATGTAGTATTTACAACTTTTTAATTTACGTACATTTTAATAATCGTGAATTTACATGTTTTAGACGCACTCCATTTATTACTTATCTATTCATACCAATTTTGATAGAATAATTTTGCCAACGTTGGTCGCTGAAGAAGTCTTGGTTGAAAGGCGCCTTGGTTTAAAAAAAAAATGAACACTAAACACTAAACAGTGTTTGTTTAAATCAATCAATCAATCAATCAATTAATCAATTAATCAATATTGGGCAAATTGAGGACACAATGGAAAAACATTTTTCTGTGACACGTTTCGTCCTTTCTGACGACATCGATCTATGTTTTTGTTGATGTAATTATGAAGGGAATAGTGAATATAAAAGCTGGAACGTTGTTTAGAATTATATTTACGTATATAATATAATTATTAATTATATTTATATAATATAAAACGTATAGATAGGAAAACGCTGAAAATGTTGGATCGTTGAGGAGATATTAAATTTGTATGATTTACTTTTTTGTTAGATGTGTCCGGTTATATAGCCTAACCAATTTCCTTTTTAGTTTCTTAACGTTTTATTTTTATAACTTTTATTAAGTACTAGCAGTAGAGTCCGGCGTTGCCCGGGGAAGTAACAGTAAGAGATAGATCAAGTATCGACCATCATAAAGACTGAAAAATAAAATTGACAAAGATTATTGTTTAAGGTTGACGGACACGCATGTCTTAATTAGTTTTTTTTTGGGGGTGGGGTACGAATTAGTCAAACCCAAGCTCAAACAAAAACATTGTTTTCAATCGTTATGAGTCTATCGATTGAATAGAATTTTATTATAAACAATTGTCTTGTAAATAGAATTTTTAAAGCATTCTGAATGTAAAATAAAGAAAAAAAGTGTGCAAGACAATAAGAAACACTACCTGCCAAAAAAAGTGAAGTTTTGTTGAAATCGGTTGAAAAACGTAGGAAATCCGATCCCATATATAAACGAACACACACACACACACACACAAACTGGGTTTTATAATAAGTATAACTCGATGTGAGTTGTCCCCTTTTCATTCTGGCGACAGAATCGTGTATTATCGTGTTTTCAAATTGATTTCATGCAAAAACAATTGTGTTTTTCCAATTTGGGGCGCTGTCAGAACCACCGCAACGTAATTTTACGCATTCCTGTGAAGTTTTGTTGAAATCGGTTGAAAAATGTAGGAAATCCAATCCAATATATAAACGTACACACACACACACACACACACAACCTGGGTTTTATAATAAGTAAGATTTTACTAAATACATGTACGAATGCAAGAAAATATGAATACTATAAATGCTTAGTCGCAGTGCTTTATCAGTTATCTTTAATGAAATTTAAAAATACGATATTCTTAATGACCAAGATATCTTGCGATGGTCATATTCCACACACACACACCCACACGCACACACACTCACACATATATATGTGTGCGTGTGTGTATATATATATGTGTGTGTGTGTGTGTGTGTGTACTTCAAACGTTAGTTTTAGTGGATACCCATATTTGAGTAGACGCTCCGTTTACTTTAGACAGTATTTATTTCATCTACCGGCCTGCGTACACAAGAGAAATTAATGAAGACAATTTGAACCTGTACTCCCCCTTTGCAAGATGAGTCGGTAATTTAAACGAGTAAGGTCAGTTAAAAGAAATAAAAAGGCTGTTAATTAAACTTCTGCGCGCAAAATGTTCCGCAGTGAATGTAGTTAAACATGGCCAGTAATTGGCCGACGGCTGAACATGACTGAGTCCGAATTTTTATTGTCGATAACTCCAAAACGTTAGGTTTTATTAAAATTTAATTGTTATTTCGAGTTCAGCATGTACATTTACACGTAAATATGACGATTTGGGAGAATTTTAATAGATATTTAGCGCGGGGCTTAAAAAGCAAATTTACGGATGAGTCTTCGTTTGACCCGACGTGCACTGACCGCGCAGCTATATGGAGCTTCGTGATCAAGAAAAATCCTATTTTGCCTATAACCACATTCATTCAACGTAAACAAAGGATATTGTAAAGAATAAACGGACTTTATTTAAATTTAAGTAACTAAAAAGAAAACATTTAAAAATGTGTGTGTGCTTTTTATAAAGTCTGTGGGTGGGTAGGTAAAAGATTGTGTTGCCTCAAACCTCCAAAAAATGGGTTTGTCAGACGAGGAATTCAAAATCTAGTTTAGCCAAGGCTAAAAATGTTATTTTAAGTTAATGGTTAAGAAAATCATTATTATCCAATGAAAAGGTTTGCTTTTTGTTATGGGGTTAGCCGTAGCGTATCAAAGGAAAGAGAGAGTAACATCAAAAGAGATATATAACAGCAAAGAGGAAATGTCAAGTGAAGTAAAAGCAATGCTAAAAAGTCATTTCATGACAGGGAGAGAGCAAGAGAGCGGAAAAAGCCGAAAAGAAGACGTGACGAATCGTTAAGTGGAATTGAAAACGAGGCTGGCTAGTCGTGACTGATCGTTGCAGTTGTTTAGTCTGGAGCCAAATGGCGACTATGGAGGGTCCAAGTGAAAGTCTTCATGAATATCCATTTGAATTAACTGAAGTTCCAAGGCTTAGCTTTGATGATCCACAAGCAGAAAGACTTATTAGCAATCAGGTAGGACTTTAAAACTATTTTGCTTCTGATCAACATTTTTTGTTATAGTATTGGCATTTTTTTTCAACCTCTTGTTGATTTTCCCAATATCTGACTTATTGTGTCTTTCAAAAGAAAACGTAAATAAACAGAGATCGGCGATTAATTTTTCGGTTTTAAGATAAACAAAATTCATTAAATTAGAGAAGAAAGTCATATTGTGTTTAATTTTAAAATTAGTGACTTTTTTTTTTTTTTAAATTAAAAAAAGTAAAACTTAAATTATTTTTTTTTCGGCTGACTTTATTTATTATTCATTGTTTTTTTAATTTAAATCCCAAAATACGCCTCGATTTATTTTCAGTTTTTTTTTTTTTTTTTTTTTTTTGTCGATTTGAATATTTTTTGGTTTTATTCGTGACTTTTTGGTAATTTTTCTTACTATAAAAAGGAAACTATAAAAAAATATAGAATATTTAGAAAATATTATTTATAAATCTTCTTGTAGAATTTGAACGAATTTCTCAACAGTTTTCACTTTTCAATCATTCATCATAGTATTTATTTTTTATGTCCTTCTTAATTTTGGTGGCATTTTCACAATTAAATGAATATTTTTTTTTTATCTATTCATAATTCATTTACTTTTCTTTCGTCTTTTGCATTAAAAAAAAAATAGTACTGATTGCCAAACTAAATTTGAAATTGTCCTTACAAAGGAAATCAAATTGTTTTTTGTTTTAATTTTTAATTAAAATAAAAATCGAAACACAACAAAATGCCAAAAAAACTGCGTATTTTTTTTTGGGGGGGGGGAATGTTAAAAACTAAAAAGTAAATTTAAAAATATGACTTTTTTAGTTTTTACGCACAGAATCTGAAACTAAGAAAAATTCTTAAAAAAATCATAACTGATTAATAAATTTTAATTAAAGTTTATATTTTTTTTTCTTTTAATTAGAATGTATCAAGTGCAGCATCAAACAAAAATATTAACAAATCTTGCTGTGATGAAAAAATTCATCAATCATCAGTTACAAGAAAAATAAAAAAAAATACTTAGAAAAAGAAACAACTATTTTTATTCTTTTTTTTTTGTGTATTTTGTAACAAAATACACAAAATCGTTTTAAAAAACTAAAGATAAAAATTAAAAAATTATCTTTTCTTGACTTTCAAATCAAATTTAAAATACAACTGGACAATTAATGTCTACAAACAAAAAAAAAACTGTCTTAATTTTAAAAATTAAATATCAAATCTGCTTTTAGTATTTTATATTGTAACTGGACAACAAATGCCATCATCAATAAAAAAAAAAAAAACAACGTAATAAGGGGCGCTAAACTAAACTGTAAGATTGGCGTTCACTTCGATTCGTTATGTGAAAAAAATCGCCCAAATTTTCTTCTTTCTTTGGTCTTTATTATTTTAATGTTTATTTCTGTCTTTTTAAACCCCAAACCAATAATCGATAAATAATTTGTTTCGATTTCGGTAACGCTCTAATCACAAACGTTTTTCCGAAATAAATAAATAAAAAGCTACGTAAAAAGGCAAATTAACTGCGCCAAAAATATTGTGGGCCGCATTTATGTGTTAATTAATTAAAAATAAATAAATTATAAATAAAATGCGAATAATTTACACAATTTAACATTCACGTGTGAAATAAATGAATTTTTTTAATCGATACTTGATAAAAAAAATGATAATAAACTAAAAATAAAAGCCAGAAAATGAATCTACGAAATTTTGTTTACAATTTTTCTTCATCTGAAAATCTGCAATTATTGCGCGTGTGATTTTGGAGAGAGAGACAAAAAAATGGCAAGTCATCAAAAAAGATTGTTTTCTTGTTTCTCTAAGAAGAAGAAGCACATTCAGTAGTAATGTGAAACCCATATAGATTTCTATATGTAAAATAAAAACTTCTTGTCAGGTGCCGTATTTCTTTTTCTTTTCTCTCATATTGGCTTAGAATTAAATTTTCATCGCGATAAACCATTTTGCCCCACATTATTTTCCCGTAGTCATTCAAATTGAATGACTATTGGAAAATAATGTATTTATTTTTTTATATGGTTTAAACTCTTTTTTTATTTTTATTTTTTTTTTTATAACAAAATAGTTTTTGCCTTTCGTCATTGGAGTGACCAGAAAAATAAAATACTTAGGGCAGGGGTCAGTTTGAATTTCGCCATTGGTACCAACCAAAAATGTTTTTTTTGGTTTGAGCGTTTGACGCTTAGTAAAAATTTTCGTAACGTAATCTAAAAAAATATATGTGCATTTTTTTTTTTTTTTTTTTTTTTTTTGAAACAAAGTAAATTTCTCAATAGGTACTTTCATAAACAAACGTTGAAAAACCTAAAATTAAAATAATAATATAAAGAATGTGATATATAGAGACCCACACAAAAACAAAAACAAAAAAGAAGATAATTATCGAACTCGTTTTCCTTCTTTTCTTTTTATTGCGAATTAGAATTGTCAAGTGAAGAAAACCTTGATTTTATTTGGTGGAGATTCAAAATAAATAATTCGATCAGCTGATTCTTTTTTAGGAAAGTTAAACTTTATACCCGAATCGAAGTTTTTTCACAAGATCACAAGAACATCACTTTTTTATTATTATTTTAAATTTTTAAATTATTTGCTACTTTCATATATTCAATCTTTTTAAACATTTCATAAAAACAAACTCAATTTGTTTGTTTTTTTTTTTAAAAAAAAAAAAAAAAAAAAAGACTTTTTTCGGCAATTGTGTTTTTATTTTGACATTTTTTTCATCTGTCGTCAATTTCATTTTTACAGTTCCCCCCCCCCCTGTGTCCATGATTAAAATAAAAAGTTAAATGGACGGTTATTGATATTATTGTCCACTTAACTTTTTAATTTTAATTGTCATTGTTTTAAAAAAAAAAAAAAAAAAAAAAAAGTATATAGTTCGATACCGATCGATATTTTAACATCACCAATTGAAGCAACTGCCTTTTTTTTCTTCGTCGTATGAATTATTATTCCTGGATTCCACATAAATCTCATTGTTCATTTTCTTTTTTGAGTTTTTTGTGACAATTTTTTTTAGGGCTTTTTATTAATTGCCAGCCTATGTACTGTTTTATTTTTTTTTTAAATTTCTTAAATTTATTGTATGAATCCTGAATGCTGGTAAAAGAAAAATGTTATTGAACTAAAAGTGGAAATCCGAAAATCAATTCGATCAATAAAATCTTTAAGTGATGTGAAGTGAAATGAAACGTCTTGTTAAATAACTGAGGAGTAATCTTACATACACACTTGAAAAACGAAGCTAAACGCCCCCCAAAAGTATTTTTCTTTAACACAATTTTCATGTTTAGTTTCTGTTTTTTACTGAGAACGTAAAACCGAGCAAAAATACTCATTAATCTTCTTACAGAACTTATTTCTTCCTAAAAAGTAAAAACTAAAAACACTGGAATTTTTTTTTTCTTTTTTATGGTTTTCACACAAAAGCAAAAAAAAATGATTGAATTAGACACGTGACTTTCGTCAGACTATTCTTAGTAATTCTTTACTTTTAATTAATAAAAATAGATTTCAATCATTTATTTTATTTAATGAATTGGCAATTCGAATTAAAAAATGTTTATAATTGTTATCCCGGATTGTACATGTGTCTCTTTTTGGCACGTTTTTTATCAATCACCCTTTCTTTCTTCGATTTAAATTTTAAATTTATAGATTCCTGAAGAAAAAGCGAAGTGTTGAAGCAACATTGATCAGGATCATTAACTAGTGTTTAGTTGTATGATAAACAATTTAAAACAAGTGTTGACGACGGTATTTTTCTTATATAGTTAGTTGCTCAATTCTTTTGAAGAAACAAACAAAAACCTCTTGAAATATAAAAATGTTATTGAAAATGGCTTTTTTCTTAGTATAAATATTTTAAAATTATTAATTAATAATTTCTACTTTGATTTGTCTATGATTTAGCTTTCTAGAAAATATTGGTCCGTACAAGACACACATAAACTAAACACACTCACGACTATTCAAAATAAATTCTACTATCCAATGTGCTGATAATAGATGACTGATACGATAATGAAGATGTACTACTTACTAAAAAAAAATACTAGTTTTTAGAAGGAGATAGTGATTAATTTCGCTAAGACGTCGCTCATATAAAACTGTCTGTCAATGGAGACCGTCAGATCTTTTGCTTTTTTGGAGAGGTTTAAAGACAAATATAAACTTTATGAAAAAAAAAAAAAAAGAAAAGCAATATTGCAAAAAAAATGTTTTGTCGTTTAAAAATGATCTGGATTCGTTCGACCTTTTCTTTTCGGGGTTTTCTTCACCGCCCTTTCCCTTCGCCTTAGCCCGCTATGTACATTTTCTGGCACCCACCCCTGCAACCCTTGGATAGTCGTAGCAACGCAACGTAGCAACCCGTCTTCAAAGGGAGGAACAGGGCTCATTCTCCCGGCTTTCGCGTAGCCAACTACCTACCCACCCTACTGCTACCACTACTCATATTCCTTACTTGGGTTCCTTACACTTCTCTTTGTCTTCTCTCCTCCTGCTCCGGCCTACGTGATGTCCGAGCTCCATTATGAACAAAGAAAAATCCTATACCTTGGCTTTTGGTTAGTAACCTGTCACATACCATCCACTGAAGAAATATATATTTCCTAGGACAGCAAGAATCGATATAACCAAATTCTGTTAAATTCTACTGACATCGTCTGTTTAATTTTGTTTACTAATTTTTTTTTCCCCCTTTTTGGTGAAAACATTGAGATCAAAATTGTGGATAGACGTGTTTTTATACTGTTAGTTCATCCAATACAAGGCCCAGGGGCCACTCAAGGTAGAGTCTTACTGAGTGAGATTATTATAATGGAGTGGCAACTAAGAGAGTATTATGAGGAGGAGTAAGATAGCTATCAGTTGACACCAAACTTGAAAGGACCAGTAGTTGTCAGGGAAGCATTCTCCCAGGAGTTTGTTTCCACAAAGTAATAATTGTGGGAGAGAAGCTATATAAGTGGAACATTTCTTATCAAAGGAATGGGGATGATTTGCCACTGTAAAAATGGCATAGTGGGTTCTAGCTGTGAAGGCCAGAACTGGTGAAACATCTTCTATAGAAATAGTGAGAGGGCAGTAACATTTTGTCAGGGTGGGGGCTTGCAGGAGGGAAAATAATTCATAATGATGCACAATTGCTTTCAAACTTTGTTGAGGCTGGACAGTGAGGATTAGGCAGTACCTGCCTAGATATGGCAGCAATATTCCATTTTAGGCCTGATCTACCCTTGTAAAGATACCACATAGCAGCAGGAGTCTGGTATTTTCTGCAGAGACTCAAAAAAATAACCCTTTTTTCAGTATCTTTCATTCTATTTGAAGTGTTGTGGAGTAAATAGTACATCCTCAGTGACTATACGAACTGGTCCATAACTATAAATAAAGAGCTCCATAGCAGAGGTGATAAAAAGAAGCCAGTTTTCAAACTAATTAATACAGACATCATGGAAAGTTGCCAAAGTATTACTTATATTATAAGTGCTATGAAGCGTGTTATAACAGTTGTAACAATGGATTCAAAACAAGGATTTGGAACTCTTATGACTTATAACAGTAACAAAGATTCAGGAACTCATATGAATTGTAACGAGAGTAACAAGGATTTTGGAAACTTGTACTGAGTGAACAAGTACAGAAAAAAAAGGTGTTTATTGCTTCAGGAATAAAAGGATACAGGTGACAGCAAGAATTTTAACCACATTGGTTTGTGTAGAAGAAAAAATTTTTTACTCTTGGGTATAGGAAAATATGTTCTTGTGAATATAGAGCAAATTTTGGCTTTGATAGTTGAATTCAGCAACAACAGAAACAGCAATAACAACAAAATCAGCAGTTGCTAGAACTACAAAAACAGCAACAGTTGTTGGATATAATTCCGAAGAAAACAAAAAATTTTCCAATATCTCTTATGCCAGGTGCTGTCCAAAAACCATATCAGAATTTGTATACAATCCTGATAAAGTTTTATTTTCGTAGATATGAACAAATATGAAGTCAGGAATAGAGCAACTGGGAAGGAAAATTGTTGAGGAAAATAGGCTCTGATAGAATATGAAAAATACTGCAACTACATATTATCAAAAAAAAACAGGTGAAATCAAGTTTGAAAACATGGTACACATTCTGACAAAATCTAACCAAAAAAGAGAAAGATTTTGTCATATATGCTGGTATTGTCAACGAAGAATGTGAAAAGTTTAGAATAAGAAAATGAGTCTAGATATGTTCAAAGAGTCAATTTTTGTTCAAGGTTTAAGAGATAAAAAAGAACCTGAAATATGAGCAAAAATCTTAATAAAAATTGAATAAAACTAATATTACACTGCAAGAAATAGTAGACGATTGCCAGACAATTCTAAGTCTGAAACACGATGCTGAAGAAATTCAGAAAAGAGAATGTGCATTGGTACAAGAAAACAACAAATGTATAAAAAGGAGAATAAATCCTTGTTTCAGTTGTGGTAAATTACATCTTGGAAAAGTCTGTCCATTTAAAAATACAGAATGTTACAAGTGTGGTAAGCAATGACATAAAAAGTCACACTCCAAAAGCAAGACAAAAAAATTCTCACAGGAAGAAATTCATACACAGCGTGGTGACAGAAAAAAATGATCACAGAAAACAAAATGAAATTTGTGAATGTGAAAATAAATAATGTGGTTTTGAAAATACTACTGGATACTGGTAATGATATTTCAATAATCAGGGAAACCACATGGAAGGAAATTAGAAAAGTTTTAAAAAGGACTTCCAAAGTCACAATTTCAGTTTCTATTTTTTTTTTTTTTGAGAAATTACTTGTAATGTTGCATTCTGTATTAAGCATGCAAAAACTAAAGTTTATTTATTTAAAAAATGTTACAAATTTATTCAGTACTGACTGGATGGAACTATTTGAACTTTGGGATTTGCTGATAAACATTTATTGTAAAAATGTAAGTGGACAAGAAACCAATTTAAAAAGTCAGAGACAAAAATCTTAAGGAAGAATTTAAAAATGTTTTCCAGGTGTTCTGTCAAATGAACTTGGTCAGTATCCAAGATGGATTTTCAAGTAAAGAAAAGAAATGATAACATTTGTGTTTGCATGGATTTCTCAACAGGATCAAACAGTTGTTTAGAAACACATAATTACCCATTACCAATCCAGAGGAAATATTTTTCAAAGTTAAACTGTGTAAAAATATTTTCAAAGCAGGATCTCTCTGAAGCGTATTCACAAATTCAGATTGAAAATGAATGTTCAGAATTAACAACCATAAGTATACACAGAGGTTTATATATAAGTTGAACTGACTTTCTTTTGATATAAAGGAGGTACCAGCTATTCTTCAACAAGCTATGGATACCATGTTTGCGGATTGTGATTTCGCAGTGGCATATCTGGACGACATTTTAATCAAAAGTGTATTTAAAGAACATATTGGACATGGGTGAACAGTTTTGGAAAAACTAAGAGAGTATGGATTCAAGCTCAGGGAAGAAAAATGTGAATTGTTTTTGCTGAAAATTAAATAGCTTTGTCAAATTATTGATAAAAATGTTCATCAACCAGATCAGGCAAATGCAATTTAAAATATGCCTCGATCAACAAATGTGACTACATTAAAAAATTTTCTAGGATTGGCTAATTACTGTCAAATATATGTACATATATATAATTTGATAGCTTCACTGAATGATCTACTTAAAAAAGGGGTAAAGTGGAATCAGCATGATAACTGTCAAAAGGCGTTTAACAAAATAAAAAAAATAAAAAATCAGATTTATCATTAGCACATTACAATCCAAAAGCAGAAATTGTAATGGCATTAAATGCTAGTAAGTACAGTATTGGTGATTTTTATACACATATGATGGTGATAAAATGAAATCAATCACTAATGCTTCACTTTCACTTCTACCAGCACAGAAAAATTACAGCCAGATAGAAAAAGAGGCTCTAACAATTATATTTGCTGTGAAGAAATTTTATAACTTTATTCATGGAAGAAAATTTAGGTTGCAAACAGACCAAAGTTCTCTATTAATAATATACACGTTAAAAAAGGAATACCTATGAAAACAGCTAATAAACTACAATGCTGAGGTACCATCTTATTAAACTATGATTTTTAGGATGGAGTACCAACCAGCTCAAAAGTAAGGATATTTGGATGGATTATCAAGATTATCAAAAATGCGGAACCATTTGAAGACACACTCATTTCAGCATTAAAAAGCAAAATGGAAATAAAAAAAAAACATTTTGTGCAGCATAATATGAAAGTTACCAGTTATCCTGGAAGAAATAACACCTTTACTGCAAAAATAAAAAAGCAATTGAAAGAAAATAATAAAATGAAATCTAGATTTAAACACTTACTCACTCTACAACAGTGTAGTAATGGTCAGACAATGGGTTATAATACCTAATATGTTACAGAAGCAAATATTGAAGGATTTTCATAGCAGACATCCTGGTATTTCAAGAATTAAATCTCTAGTAGTAGTAGTAGTTTTGTATATTGGCCTAGAATGGACTAAGATATTGAAAAAAATAGTGAAAGCTTGCAGAGGTTGTGCTTTGGTAGGTACTTCAATGAGATCGCTAAACAAACAGAGCATAGCACGATGAAAAAGTCACCAAACTTGACAGAAACAAAATTTTATCATCAAAATGTTTACATTATTTGGACTACTGTCCTCATCTTTGTTGCCATATTTATCACGTTTCGGCCATTGTACACTCCGGCCTTCTTCAGGTGGTTGGAATGTCGAACTGAACCCTTTATTTCGCTCACTGGGGTAGACTGTTCTAGTTCCACATGCCATGTTTGATGTATGTCAGTTATTTCTCCACTGCCTTAACCAGGTATTGAACTCACACTCTTTGGGTCCTGTCACTGGATCTAACCAATGCCTTTATCCACTGTGCCATGTGTCCTTACCCGGTTAAGGCAGTGGAGAACTGTCAGCTCTGAATTGTAACATACAAATAAAACAAAGATATTTAATTTCAAATGTTTTTAGTTGTTATTATGAATATGGATAATATTGCCTGAAAGCAAAAAAAGTTTTTCATTGAAAAATGAATTTTTAAAACAATTGTTATTTCTTAAATTATTTTATTATTTTTATACTAAAGTGTTAAATATTATAAAATTAGTGAAAATGGTGTACAGTTTAGACATTGGTGTTATTTAGTAGATCTATCATTACTGATTATAAATTGTAAAGCTAATTACAATCAACGGACCACCAATGTATTAAAAATCCAATTTTACATGGATTTTGTGTCCATAAAACAGCTGTAATTCAAATGTACTGAAGACCATACATGAAAACAATAAAACGTCATGTTATTTGAGTTACTGAGCATTGTTCCCCTCTGTTATGGCCTTTATTTTTGTGAATTGTTTGTGCAAAACATGTGTGGAGAAGTTAATTTGATTTTTCAGTTTCAACTGAGAAGGGTACCTACAAGTATCAGTATCATCTTATGAAATTTATATGATCATATTTTTATATTAATCTCAGTTATGACATTTTTCCATAAATGAAATATCAAAATTAATAAAATGAATGGAAATACAAATAACACAGTAAAATGTAATAAATGTAATAAATTTACATAAATTATAGTATTTTATGTACACTTCTGATAAAATTTCATAAGAAAGGTACCTATAAATTAATTAGATACTTTTCTTATGAAATTTTATTTTACTCTCAACAGTCTTATTTTATTTGTTTTTTTAAATATAAAATCGTAAACGTAAAGGTGAAAGCTAAGTACAAAAAGAGAAAAAAAATTGAGCACTGAAAGTTTTCCTTAAAAATAACAAGGTAAATAATTGGTTTACTTAAATCTAAATAATTATGTCACTTCTGTCCTTCCATAGGATAACTTTCCCTCATGTAAGCTGTCAATATGTGATGAAATCATCACTTGTGACACTAAATGTTAAGACCTGCTTTGTCTTATTTTTAAACTACATTTTTTCAGCACAGAAAGTAATTAATGTTTGTTTCAAAATATTTTAAATAAACTTTACAATTTCTAATTTTCTTAAGATAAATTTTGAAAAAATTATAATTGATTTTTTAAAAGAATTTTAAACAGATTTTCTCTTTTATTTATAAAATGGAAAAAATGGTTGACATGATCGATTTTCATTCAGTTTTGCTGACTAAAAAAAAAACAATTTTTTAATGAAAATTTTGGACCTTCTAGAAATGATTAAAAAAATGTAAAAAAAAATACCAAAAAATACTTTAATATTTCCTCTTGATAATAACATAAACATTTAGACAGTAAAAATTATTTTCATCAAGTTTAAGGCTTTCTTTCATCATGCTATACTCTTTTTTAGCAAGTTTTTTCAAGGTACCTATGCCTTGGCAGCAAAACTATCTGTCACAAAGATAGAACCTTGGCCAAAGAAAGACATGCTGTGATCAAGACTGTGTATAGATTTTGCATGAATAGATCTCATTATCTTGTGGTAGTCGATAGTTTCACTAAATGGCCAAAAATTTATAAGTGCAAAAATCCAGCATCTTCATGTTCTAAGACAATATTACAATGGAGGCTGTGATGAATGCCTTTGTCAGTGTAAAAGATGGCTGATTAGTAATTAATGTTTTTGACTAATTTTGGTTTGTTTTTCTTGTGACTTTCAAATCATCATTCCACAATCATTAAATAAGGAGCATAGATAATAAGTAAAAGGTACAAAATATTTTAACAAAATTCTAATTTGCATCCCTCGTTATTTAGGATGAGTAAAGATGACAGCTTATCATATTTTTAAGGATTGATTGAGTTTTTATGTTTTATTATTGGTTATTAATTTTTTTTTTTTTTTTTATTTATTGTTGGTTACTTAAAGCTAAAATATATTTTGGATTGTAAAAGTAATTTATGAGTTGACATTGCATTAATTCTTTTTAGATAATGATTTTTACACATCCAAATTCTACTATTTGACTCATAACTTGGAGGGTGGGTCAAGTGGTTGATTCCTACCTTTCTCAAGGATATTTGTGCATAAGTGAATGTAATGAACCTGACTGGAATTCAAACTCGACTCTAATTTCTCATTCTGAACCACTACTACACCCCACCCACAAATCTCACATTTATAGGGAAAAAATATAGAATAAAATTTATATTGCTAGATTTCAGTGACTAGTCGATTTTTGTAGCCTAATCGAAAATGCAGCTTCAAAGGCTTTCATGATTCACTGGCAGCTTATGAGAAGGTGCTGAAAAGTTCTCAGCTCAATCCACTTCCTAAAATCTGACCAAATAATCCTATATAATTTTTTTACTCACGTTTTGGTTGGGCTGAGAACTTTTTAGAACTTGTTGTATTCCTTATTTCCGCTTCAATCTGCTTTACCAACAATCTGAAAGTTACAATAAAATGTAACTGAAATTAAGATGAAAGATATAATTAAAGAAAACTAATAATAATTGTCACTGTTCGTTTTAAAAATTCAAATATTGCAACTAAATGCCAGTATGTTAATATAAGCAAGTCTAGAAAATTCTCCTTTTTTTTTTCCTTCTTTTTTTTTTTTTTTTTTTCTTACATCTCTCTGGTGGCACTAGAACTCGTCATGATCTAGAAATTTTGATAACAATCTAGTGACGGCAACATTTAATCTGTTCCAGAAAATTAGCTTCAAAAACTGAATGCTTTAATTTATTTTATACCCCCCCTTAAAGAGATTTTTAAGTCATGCATTCCTCATAAATTGTCATCCGAGAATCAAGCTCTTTGTCAATGATTTGCCCCAATTTGCTGACCAGAAATGAAAATAAATCCTTGATAATTTGTTGACAACTAATTCAGTGAGCATTACTTTTATAAGTGATAAGCAGACATTTGTTTTCTGAAAAGGTTTTGCAGTTAATTTCTGTTTGAATTTCTGGGATCAGGCTACTGTCCTCATCTTTGTTTTTGTTATCAAAATGTTTCAGCCATTGTTCCCTCCAGCCTTCTTCAGATGTCCATTAATATAAGTAACCTTCAGGGAATTTCAAACTAAACACTTTCTCTTAACTACAGGAGTAGATTGTTCTTGTACCACTGTCCATGTCTAGGGACATTTTGTTCTAGATTCAGGATTGTCCCACAAGACAATAACTGAATGGATTAAAGTGTTAGGTTGTGAATTTTGATGATATAGTAATTGTGAGTTCAATCCCTGGGTCAGGTAGTACCAAATTAGTGGAACCAGAGTGAGCAATAACTGAGCATCCCATTGTCTATGACTAGCAATCTAGCCTTGGAGATTAAATAAAGGGTTCAATTCAAAATTCATTGTAGATTATCTGGATTAGCAGAAGGTCAGAGTATACAACAGTCAAAACATTGTAATAATAACAACCAAGATGAGGACAAAAATCCCAGTGTAAATAATCATTATGTTAAATAGGAAAGCTTTTTGATGATGACTGTAAATTTTTATTTACAAAGAGTTACAAAATAAAAAGTAATGTCATCCTTGGTCAACAGAATGTCTTTTTTCTCCAAAATATTGGCTGGATAATGGCGTAGCATTTGTAAAGCATGTCTAGAAATTTTTTATTTAGTCATTTTTACTTCCCCTTTCTTCTCGCATCATTTACCAATTTCATCACACTTTCTTCCTAAAAGAACATCTAGAAATAATTGCTTTGAAAAAATATGTCTAGAAATAATTGCTTTGAAAAAAATATGTCTAGAAATAATTGCTTTGAAAAAAATATGTCTAGAAATAATTGCTTTGAAAAAAATATGTCTAGAAATAATTGCTTTGAAAAAATGTCTAGAAATAATTGGTTTAAAAAAAATATGTCTAGAAATAATTGCTTTGAAAAAAATGTCTAGAAATGATTGCTTTGAAAAAAAAATATCTCTAGAAATAATTGCTTTAAAAAAAATATCTCTAGAAATAATTGCTTTAAAAAAAATATCTCTAGAAATAATTGCTTTGAAAAAAAAATATCTCTAGAATAATTGCTTTGAAGAAAAATGTCTAGAAATAATTGCTTTAAAAAAACGTCCACAATATTTGCTAAGAAAAATTGCTCCCTCATGATTAATTTGTAACATATATTACTTCCTCTTCCAATGCATATTGTTACCCTCAAATGCAGTAACTAATTTCTTGATTTCTATCAAGGTTCTTTTTACTGTTGTCATAACAGGATGTGACAACACAACTGTGAAATTCAAACACTTGCTCTTTTTGTGATTGGAGTCAGAAGCAGTTGATTATAGACTACTAAAAGTTAATGATCATTTTAATAAATGCATTTCTCCATTTTAAACCAATTTCTATTCCTTTAAAAAATAAAGAGGCGTTGCTTTCCTAATGACCAAATAATAGAATATAAATTTCATTTAAAATGATTGTTAATTTAGGTCCAAACAAAAGCAAGTAAAGAGATATTTGTTTGCCTGGCAACCTAAATGTCTACTTAGAATTATATGTGGACATTATATTAGGTTGGTGCAAAAATAATGACATAATAATGTTGTTTTTTGACATTACAAAATACGTCAAAAAACGACATTATTACATCATTATTTTTGCACCAACCTAATATTAATGCTATTATCATATGTGGACATTATATATGAATTAAAATAAATTTGCACAAAGGATATATTCTGTTGACATAGAGTTTTTTTTTTTTTAAGTGTAATTGCTGAAGGTATCACTCACAAAAGAATATTGACTGGAGAATAGCATAGCATTTGTTTATTTTTTCTTTCCTCCATCTCTTCTCCTTTTGTTCTCATCCCTCTCTCCCTTTCAATCTCATCCCTCTCTCCCTTTCAATCTCATCCCTCTCTCCCTTTCAATCTCATCCCTCTCTCCCTTTCAATCTTATCCCTCTCCCCCTTTCGTTCTCATCCCTCTCCCCCTTTTGTTCTCATCCCTCTCCCCCTTTTGTTCTCATTCCTCTCCCCCTTTTGTTCTCATCCCTCTCCTCCTTTTGTTCTCATCCCTCTCCCACTTTTGTTCTCATCCCTCTCTCCCTTTCAATCTCATCTATGGAGGCCTTGACTTGAAAAATTTGTTTACAACTTGTCATAATGCATACTTCAAGACAGATCTTGATTTTAGACAAATTAGGATTTATATATTTTCTTATTTCTACAGTTAGAGTTGTGTAAGAATGATTGGTGTGAAAAGTGAATGCTTTAGAGTAATGAGTTTCATTTTCACACTAATACCTTTGGGAAAGGCATGAATCCAGCTCTTATTCTTCAGCTATCAGTTAAATAGCAAGGTAGACTGAGTTCTCTAGTCTTGAGTGGAAGCCACACTACTCGACTCGTTGTTCCAAACCATGAAGATGTCAGTGGGAAAACTCTCCACTATTTTCCCCCAAAATGTTAAGGCAAGTCACAGATAAAAGAAAAAAAGGAATCTGTGGAGAGCCATGATTATTATTATATTGTAAATGGACATGGTATGTTAAACAAAAACAAATCCAAACGATCTTCTTACAGTGCTCATTTGTATACAGAATTGTTAAAGGATTTGTCTCTTATCATGTGCCTCATTTCTGTCATTTCTGAGCTGAAATCTGTTACCTTTGCTTTGTGACTGAGAAATCTACATGTGGGGATATGATGACGAAAATCAATCTAGGAAAGAGCCCGGGTAGAGGAGGAGGAAAGGTAATAGGTTAAAAAGCTCCAGAAAATAAAAACCAGGTGAAAGAAAAAAAAATATGTAGTCTGGATAGAAATGAGAGATAAACTTGTTGGCTGTATGTGAAGAGACAATGAGTAAAATACAAAATTTCAGTTAAGTATAGAAAGGCCTAAAAAGTCTTGAAATGTTTAAAAGGCTTTGCAGAAAGAGATTTGCATTCCTTGGTCTTTTGTTTGTGTAACATTGTAGCTCATCCAGGTTCTTATCTTAAACATTGTTGTTTCAGTCGTGACATGCTAGGTGTCTATGGTAACCTCAAGATCAAGAACTTTTGGTCACAGCACAATATGTAACACTGTACCCGAGTGGATCTATGTGTCTTTTTGCTGTTGTGTTGTTTCCTACTTTTGTTTTTTTATTTTCTGGCATATATAGATATAATACTACAACTGTGAGTGTCAGCCAGTTGTCTTGCAACAACTTCTCTACCTATGTTGTCTTGATATGAAGAAGTTCCATGCTCTGGACTGAAGCAGTACAAGCCTCAGCCAATTGCACAATACATAGTGAATGAATACAGAGTAATAATCAATGATACTAAGTTACTAATATTTCGGTCTGATTCCTGAAGAACCCTTAATATATTGAAACTTTTTTTTATGCTATTGTTCACACAGTACAATTCTCAAGAGCCAGTCAAGGTAGGGGGTTACTTAATTTTTTTTTTCACATTTAATTCTAATAATTATTTAAATACAATCAAAACTCTTGTTTGTCTTTAGTTCTACACTATAAAATCATTCCTTTCAACATTTAAACAGCTCATCAACCACTGTAAAGCCTCCTTGGGGTTCGCCTTGCACAAGTGGATCATCAATTTTGAGATAATGAATAATCTCAATTGTCAGCACCTTTGGAATTTTCATAGGTACAATTGATTGCAGCTGCTCAGACTATACCTAAGGATATGGCTTGTTAGATTATAAAACTTTCTTAAAGCCAATTTAATGTATAAATATTTTTAAACTCTTCAGCACACACATATTGCTATTGGCTTGTCATCACTGATTATGGATAAAACAGCTTTTCTCTCTTTTTGCCTAATTTGTAACTTTCTCAGTATATTCATTCATTTTTGTTGTGTCCTAATTTTTGATTTGCTTAATGCAGAACTTGGTACAATGCTCATCTACTTGTGTGTGTATGATTCTATCATCAAAGGATTGTGGTACTTTTGTCATGATGCAGGCATCAGGGAGTGCTGCTTTTTAAGTGCAATGAATAGATGCAGTCTGGTTATTATAACTGCTGATCACATTTGCCGCTTTCATTTTATTTTATTTATTAGAAGAAACACTTAAACTCGGATAACCACTTGAAACAAAAGTGAAGAGAGGAAAAGAAAAATGAAGAAATGGCACCATTTTACATTTTGCTATTTGCATTCTCATGTACAGTAGATAAAAAAGAACCTGAAATCTGATCCCTTCAGCGTATAATACACACCCCAATAATTGGTGGGATTAAGATTCTAAAATTTAATCAATTACCAATTTTTATATTTGAATCAGTTAAAACAGAGAAATAGCTGATCACAAAACCATGATTTTCATTTAGTTGGCTAAGAAAGTAAAAAAAAACAAAAAACAAAACTATTTTCAAAATGCAAGTACTTAATACGGTATTTGAACATTTCTTAAATTGCTAGGTCTGCTTGTAAAAAAAAAATAAAAAATAAAAAAAAATAAATAAAATAATAAAAATAAAGAATTTTTTCTTGAATTTCCTCATGTTGCAACATAATAAAAAAAAAATAGTTTTCTTTTTTTAATTCTAGAAAGGAGGTTCTGTTCATAATACACAGTATCAAAATTATCTATACTTTATTTTTATTTACAAAGATCAAGTTTAAAACTCTAATCAAATATCTCTGATCTTGTTACTTTCAGTCCTACATTTTAACCATTAGGCTTCTGTCACAAGTGCATTTTAAGTGTTGCCAAAATACAAAATGAACGACATTGTAAAGAATGTTTCATGCACAGTTAACCTTGTGAGGATTGGTCGTTTCTGACATTAATTCCCTATCACTTTTCTGTTTTTTTGGGTTTTTTTTTTCTTTTATCCATTCATTATCCTAGCTTTTAGCTTTTTTTTTCTTCTGTTTACAAACGGAGTTGTTTATGTATATATTTGACTAAAAGACAAGTGTGAGTTGACTAAAACCTCTTTATACAGGTGTGCAACATGGAATCCGTTTACACCTGCCTGACCATTTGGTATGTGTCCTAGATAAACAGGGTTTCAACTTTAGCATAGAACAGTTCTGCAGAGGTGTTAAACATGGCAATTGCTAACCTGGCTGGGGTGTGTGCATGTAAGTTCAGTTATGTAGCATTGGATGAAACAGTTTGTGCTGGTTCCATTTTAGTCACAAAGCATGAGCAAGTATGCAAGGTGTAATTACTATTATGCACCTGTTCCTAAAGTTCTTTTGTTTTTTTTTGTTTTGAGGCAATTGGATCAAAAGATTTGTAATACTGAGAGACATGGGGAAGCTGAAGGCCTGAAGGAATTGGTGTATACCATATTCAATGCTATAAAATATGCATGAGCATAATGAATACACCCCCATTTCAGCAGCTGTCCTGGGTATGACGATAAACTACGTCCAACAGCAAGGCCTCTGATCAGGAGGTTTTGAGGAGCGTGGAACCACCTTTTAATTGCTGCCATTCCCAGGTTCACCCTGACCCGGGGTGGTAGCACCTGTTAGGGTCCCAGCTATAGGCAAATAGTTGACATCCAAACTTGTGTAAAAATAGGTTTTAATACCAGAAATACTTTGTAATAAAAAAAAAAATATTACCAGCAATAATTTTTAGAAGGAAAAATTATTATCAACAATACTTAAAAAAAAAAAAAGGTACAAGCAATACAAACAGCTATACATTCTTTGAAAAAAATATTACCAGCTATAGATTTCTTCAAGGAAAAATATTCCCAGAAATAGATTTTTGAAGAAAAATATATTACCAGCACTAAAAATTTTGCCGGCATTAAATAACCCATTGAGGTTGATATGCCGTAAAACAAAGCAAACCATTTCAGCGGAAAATGTTCAGAAAAAAGGTTCTTAGTTGGTCTAAGCATGTAATATTTAAAGCAAACTATCAGTACATTACAAAAACATTACAACTATAACAGAAAAACAAAGGGTTGATAAACCATAGAAAATAAATGAATGAATGAATCAGGTTTGTTCCTCCAGCTGACTAAGATTTGACCTGTCGGGAGATAAACTCCGACCAGTATAGCTACTCCAGCTCATAGGAGAATGTAAACCACTCCATTCTAGAATTATCTATGCTTTTTATTTTCTGGCATACGTAGATATCCTTTAGATCCCACCCCCACCAGGTAAAACTATGAAGGTCAAGTTTTTCCTTTCCTGAAGTGTGTGTACAGTTCATTTATTTATTTTATTTTTTTAGGAGTGGACTCATGTTGCATTTTAAAATTGCTTTTTTTATGCTTAAATTCTTTTTTTTTTTTGTCAGTAAAGTAAAAATGTAAAGACATTGATTTCATGAAAAATATTGTTAATTCAAAAATAATATAATTATATATATATATATATATATATATATATATATATATATATATATACACACACAAAGTTTTCTATGTGTGTGTTTCTGCCTAAAATTAAAAAAAGACTACAAAAAATTATTAAGAAAGTAAATATATATACAAACTCAGTATCACCCAACCACCTTTTTACAAAAACAAAAAAAATTATCATATTATTTGTATTTGCAAAGATATTTTAAAATTAAAAATGTGTAATAATTGTATTAGAATGCTTTTTTAGATATGTAAGCATTTTGAAATTGATTATCAAGAAAATGCATCAACATGTTATTGAATTTTAACATCTAAGATGAAGTTACTTCTTTCGAGCAACCTTGGATATCCATGCTAGTTTAATGATAAGATAAAGAACAAATCGGAAACATTTATCAATCTAACATTTTTCACTTTTATTAAGTTTTCAGCGGAGACTGAAATTTTTTTCTTTATATCTCATTGTCTGATGAAGCATTAATAAAAGTGAAACATGTTAGATTGATAAATGTTTCTGATTTGTTGTTCGATGTATGAGGGTCAAGCAGATCAGTTCCTAGGAAACCAACAACCCGACAAGAGCACATGAGATTTGATTATAGTGGTGAAGGTTTCGTGCAGGACCATCCACACTTTTTGAAGGGCCGAATACCTGGTGCACTACATGCCACAAGGTCCCCAAACGACCCTCCCAGATTTTGAATTCAGAGTTATCCTTCTCCTAGACCAGTTGCCATCCAAGGCTATAGAACCCAGTCTGTCTTGCTATTTACCCATAGCTGGAGAGAGAAGAGGATTCACACCTTTCCCAAGGATATTAGCACGTAAGTGAATGTAATGGATTTGACCTTGGCTCTCCGATTCCTCTATCCAAGCTGCTATCCATTACTCCATCATGCCTCCTCTATATATATATATATATATATATATATATATACATACATACATGTGTATATATATATATATATATATATATATATATATATATATACATACATACATACATACATACATGTATATATATATATATATATATACATATATATACATACATACATACATACATGTATATATATATATATATATACATACATACATACATACATATATATATATATATATATATATCTTATTTTAGCTAGTTTTAGCTTATTTAGCCTATAAGAAGCTTGGCCAGTTTTGCTGGGTACTGTGGGCAAGGTGACTGTAGAAACCTGTCAGATGTGCTAAACGTTTTATGAACTTTGTCAACAAGAAGCCAACAAATCTGTTAAAAATAGAACCAAGGCATATGTCTTCTGCATGCAATAACTGACTGCAATCTTTCTAATTGTCTGGGGTTGGGGATCCATTGTTTACTGGCAAGAAGTATTTTTGACTGCCAGGAGGCAGCTGTGATGCTATGGCAGGATGAATTTAATTAGGCTCTGCTATTTCTTCAACGTGATTGCTGCATCCATTGAGCTTTTCTAACTTTAGCTAACAAGCCGTGCATCTGCATTGCTGCTATCTTTTCTTTTTAATAAGACCTGAATATTGCCTCTCTGGAAGAAACCTGAAACCTTTGACAGCATCTTGAGGATAAGTTCTCAACTAAGCCTTCACCCTCTCACCAGTGCTTAGGTTTATTTTAAGAATTTAAAATATTTTTCTTGAAATAACTGTATCATGCAGCCTCACACTTGCACTATGCACACACAGACACACACACATATTATAAGAGGTTATAATAAAAACATTTTGAAATTCTTTTTATTATAATCTCTTATAATAAAAAATATAATAATAATAATATATTGCTCTACTTTGTATTGAGCACTTTTTTTTAAAAAAATGGTATTTTTACTCCATCTGTTCTTTCTCTCTCATCTATATATATATATATATATATATATATATGACCCCTCTCATAGGTTGATCACTTTGGAAGTAAGGGAATTTATCAGCTACTACTAATTAACACTAAATGCTCTGCACTATGAAATGAGCACTCTTGTAGCCGGTAATGTTTATATCTCATATAATGTGTTAAAAATTCCCTCTTTCTGCTGTGTGCACTGATAGCCAAGGGTGAAAAACTCTGACCGATGTCAAATCAGTTATGTTTCGATCCAAGCTTGAAGCAATTGCATGTCTAGCCACACTGATGTGCTATGATACAGTGAAACAGTCTATCTGTGGATGACTATATATATATATATATATATATATATATATATATATATATATATATATAATTAATACAAGTAAAAGGTTTGTCACTTAGCTGATTGATGTTACCTTCATCATCCCGATGCCAGAGTTTTGTAGAGGGACCCTCCAGAAATCACTCTATCCACTCATTAGAGGTTATCAGCAACTGACTGTTTTTATACTTCTCAATTTTCCTTTATTTTATATGCACTTTTCATTAGTGCAAGTTTTTTTTTTTCCTTTATAGTGTATGTGTCTGTCTATATTTCTGAGATGAGGTATTATGTACATTATTTAGACTATTGTCCTCATTTTTGTCACCATATTTATTACAACATTTCGACCATTCAGTTCTATATTCCAACTACTTGAAGAAGGCTGGAGCGTACAACGGCTGAAACGTTGTAATAAATATGGCGACAAAGATGAGAACAATAGTCCAAATAATGCAAATAGTGTATGTGTGTGTTTGCATATGTACGTATGTGTAGAATGTTGTAGTTATTTGTCCTTTTGGTTTTTTGGGTTTTTTTTTTTTTAAATCTACACTCATTCCTTAACTTTTTCTCTCTTTTCTGTTTTTCCTCTTTTCTTTTCAGTTGTAGCCATTTTGACTTCTGGCTTTCTAGACATGTACTGTTGTTAATTCTTGAGCATTCTAGTGTTATAAGTTGGGATCAGATACTGATCAGGATCTGAGAGAATGATAAGAAAAAGAACAAATAGGAAACGTTTATCAATCTAACATGTTTCACTTTTATTCAAGCTTCATCAGAGAATGAGATATGAAGAAAAAGAACAAAGAAATTCTCATATTACGTTTGTTCGACGCTTTTAAACCAACATCACTATAATTTGTGGTGTTCTGAATTCAAGGAGAGATGATACATCTATCTGATGTTTCAAGAAATTAATGGATTTCTTTCTTTTTCTCTATATGTCAATCGCTGACAAAATTTTACTAAAAGTGAAACATGTTAAATTGACAAACATTTCTTATTTGTTCTTTATCTTATATATATATATATATATATATATATATATATATATATATATATATATATATATATATATACACACACACACACGCACATTTTTTGTCAATTAATTTTACTGATCAACTATTTCAAATCAAAAAAATTCTTTTCATACAAGGAGGAAATTACGTTCAAATTTAATTTTGGAAGGAAAGTACAAGAAATATGATTCAAGCTTTCAACACACACACACACACACACACACACTACAGTTCAAATGGTAATTTTTAAGATTGATGCAAAAAGTTTTTTTGTACTTTTTTTTAAGAGTAAATTATTATACATGGTTAAAAGGAAAAGTGGGACATGATTTTTTTATGACAAAAAAAAAAGCATTTTATGATTAAATTTTACTTTGAGAAACTTTTTCAATCAATGCCAAAGTACAAGTTTGATAATTGATGCCATTCTTTTTTCAATGATTCTAAGAGCTCCTTTTCATTTTTTTTTTTTTTTTTTTTTTTTTTTCCACTCTTCTGTCAAGTTCATCCCATGCTAATTCTGGGGTGGGTGGGGTGGCTTCAAACTTCTGAACTGTAGCAAATATAAATAAAACAAAAAAAGTCATCTTTCTCGTATTTATTTTCAATCTGATATTTTTATTACTTCAAGGATTATTTCTCGTGGATACCCGTAATTGAAGAAATGTCCCATTTTGTAAACAGTGTGCATTACACTCAAAGAAAGGCATGAACTGAATTCTTCCAGAATCCAGTCTGATTACCTGTCATTTTTTATCATAATAGTTTCACATCTTAATTATAGACAGTAAACAGAGGTCAGTCATTTAAGTGTCATACATGCTACACATTTGGGCGATCATATCACTTTTGATTCATGACTGACCAGGCAGAAGATTTTCCTGAAGTAGGCTGTCATTTCTTTTTGCTGTAGACTGGCTGCCAACCTAGGCTATAGGATCAAGTCTATCCTGCTATTCTGGAAAGAGAATCTTCCCCAAAGGTATTTACATGTCAGTCAGTTAAGTGCCATACATGATACACACTTAGGTGATCATGTCTCTTTCAATTCATGACCCACTAGACTGCCGTTTCTTTCTGCTGTCGACTGACGTACTATTAGTAAAAAAAAAAATCCAACGACAGAACTCAACCCTTAATCCTTCATACGCAGCATAAAAAAGATTGTTTAAGACAGAAATTTTCTCTGCTTTCTTTACACACTAATGTTTGATCACTAGGTCAGATTTTGTTAAATGAGTTGGGCTGAGAACTGTTCAGCACTACATCTCACACACACACACACACACACAGACATATTAAGAAATATACGTAATAGTTTACATTAATCGCATAACTCTGATTTTCATGGCAAAGCAGTTGTTATGGCACGGAATTATTATTTTTATTTATTGATTTTTTTTTTATTTTTTTTTTTTTCACAGAAAACAAACAATGAAATATTAAAAAAACATAAGGAAATATTATTCTTTTAAAAAGTAATTCCTTTAATTTGTCTAAAGGTCATCAGATTGGAAACGTGTGTAGCAAAAATATGAAGAATAAAATATATATACACTAAAATAAATCCACATTATAACCAAAAACCTTTGTGGTTTCTCTCTATTTCTTGTTTTAAATATGCATTTTTCTCTCGTTGGAACAATTATAATCTTTTATATATATATATATATATATATATATATATATATATATATATATATATCTGTTATTTAACACTGAGCACTGTTTTTTATTGTGTGTATGTATGTATATATGTGTGTGTGTATATATATATGTATAATATATATATATATATATATATATATATATATATATATATATAAATCTTGACTACTAGTTTCCAAGCATACCCATCTACTACAACAGCTAGCTAATCCCTGTTGCAGACATCTGTTCAGACATATTTGTGTTTGTTCAACAGTCGCACACTGTGGTTTATACTGAATCTGTGCTGTGTGGACCTTCGTTATGGTTTGTTTCTGAGAGAGAGCATATAATCTGGTATAATAAGCAGTTTGAACAAGGCCAGTACAGACAAACCCTTGGTCACAATGACTTGTAACTTTGTGCTCACACAACCATCAACTAACCCTTCAGTCTACCCAATTTCTCTCACAAGACTCTGTTAAAAGCTCTGTTTAGTTTTCAGAAACTTTTCCGACTGCGCCATATGCGGGTATTGCCTCCCTAGGTGCATAACATTAAGAAATGACGTCCTTGACAAATTAAACATTGTGGGATTTGAACTGAGGTCTCATGGTTAGATAGTGAATGTTCTAACCACTTGGCAGTACTCCCATACGAAACAAAGAGATAGATTTACCAATTTGTAAAAACATTATTTTTTCCGAAATATTCAAGTATTATTCTGTATTCTTTATCCCAGTGTTATCATTGGTAGGACAAACACTGAAGGTTTGGTGTATTCAATATGAAAGGAGGAAATCTCGGTCTTATAAAAAAAAGATGAAAAAAAATAGGTGCACTTTAGACATGAATGAATTTTATAGGTCAGCATATATGCTAAATAGTTTCAGAGTGGATCATTCAGTTCTTCTATTGTGGTAAATCTAATATCAGGCAGTAAATATAAACTAGAATTAGCTTGTTTTACAGCATGGGCTGCTTCTGAGTAAATTAATCTGCTGCTGCTACTTAGGTTCAGTTGTGGTGAGAATACCATGAACAGGAAAGATTTTTTATAAGCAAACAAATATCTATCTATCTATCTATCTATCTATATATATATATATATATATATATATATATATATATATATATATATATATAAATATATATATATATATTCATATATATATATATATATATGCATATATATATATATATATATATATATATATATATATATATATGCATATATATATATATATATATATATATATATATATATATATGCATATATATATATATATATATATATATATATATATATAAATATATATAAATATATAAATATATATAAATATATAAATATATATATATATATATTCATATATATATAAATATATAAATATATATATATATTCATATATATATATATATATATATATATGCATATATATATATATATATATGCATATATATATATATATATAAATATATATAAATATATAAATATATATATATATATATATATATATATATTCATGCATATATATATATATATATATGCATATATATATATATATATAAATATATATAAATATATAAATATATATATATATATATATATATATGCATATATATATATATATATATATAAATATATATAAATATATAAATATATATATATATATATATATGCATATATATATATATATATATATATAAATATATATAAATATATAAATATATATATATATATATATATATTCATATATATATGCATATATATTTTCAAATATATATATGCATATATATTTTCAAATATATATATGCATATATATATATATATGCATTTATATATTCATATATATATATGCATATATATATATTCATATATATATATATATATGCATATATATATATTCATATATATATATTCATATATATATATATATATATATGCATATATATATATTCATATATATATATTCATATATATATATATATATATATATATATATATATATATATAAGGATATATATATATATATATATATATATATATAAGGATATATATATATATATATATATATATATATAAGGATATATATATATATATAAGGATATATATATATAAGGATATATATATATATATATAAGGATATATATATATATATATATATTAAGGATATATATATATATAAGGATATATATATATATAAGGATATATATATATATAAGGATATATATATATAAGGATATATATATATATATAAGGATATATATATATATATATATATAAGGATATATATATATATATAAGGATATATATATATATATATATATAAGGATATATATATATATATAAGGATATATATATATATATATATATATAAGGAGATATATATATATATATATAAGGATATATATATATATATATAAGGATATATATATATATATAAGGATATATATATATATATATATAAGGAGATATATATGTAAGGATATATATATATATATATAAGGATATATATATATATATATATAAGGAGATATATATGTAAGGATATATATATATATATATAAGGAGATATATATGTAAGGATATATATATATATATATAAGGAGATATATATGTAAGGATATATATATATATATAAGGAGATATATATGTAAGGATATATATATATATATAATGAGATATATATGTAAGGATATATATATATATATAAGGAGATATATATATATATATATATAAGGAGATATATATGTAAGGATATATATATATATATATATAAGGATATATATATATATATGTAAGCAAATATATGGATATAGAATCCGACAGTATGAAGAATAATATACGGGAAAAAACAAACAAAAATCCTTATATGCAATAATGCTGTTTTAATGTTAATATGTTAACGTCGGACGTTTCGGTCAATAAACCATCTTCAGGACATATTCAATATAAAATATAAATAACATTATCAAACTTAACATGACAAAAACGATGATATGTCTTTCTTCTTGTGTCCATCGTTTTTGTCATGTTAAGTTTGATAATGTTATTTATATTTTATATTTTATATTGAATATGTCCCGAAGATGGTTTATTGACCGAAACGTCCGACGTCGACATATTAACATTAAAACAGCATTATTGCATATAAGGATTTTTGTTTGTTTTTTCCCGTATATTTTTCTTCATATATATATATGTAAGGTGATATATATATAAGGATATATATATATATATATATGTAAGGTGATATATATATAAGGATATATATATATATATATATATATATATATATATATATATATATAAAAGGTTATATATATGTAAGGTGATATATATATATATATATATATATATATATATATATATATATAAAAGGTGATATATATATAAGGATATATATATATATATATATGTAAGGTGATATATATATATATATATATATATGTAAGGTGATATATATATAAATATATATATAAATGTAAGGTGATATATATATATATATATATATGTAAGGTGATATATATATATATATATATGTAAGGTGATATATATATATATATATATATGTGAGGTGATATATATATATATATATATATGTAAGGTTATATATATATATATATATATATGTAAGGTTATATATATATATATATATGTAAGGTTATATATATATATATATATATATATATATATATATATATATGTAAGGTTATATATATATATATATGTAAGGTTATATATATATATATATATATATATATGTAAGGTTA
>OZ010608.1:18430065-18567565 GCA_963932145.1 Acanthosepion lycidas | reverse complement strand
TAAGTAAAAAAAAAAAAAAAAAATGTTTAAACATTAAGTTTAACAAATTATGGAACATGGCAATTTTCGAAGCGATAAAAATAGACAATGCAACAGTATTTTTTAAATAATTCAATTATAAAAGCATTTAAGTAAAAACTAACGATTCTGTCTCTAGTTTGAGGTAAGGGAGAGAAATGATTGCAATTAATAAACTGGGTGGTCTTAATTAATTGGGACGAGAGGTAGAAAATTCACTCAAAAAAAAACTTCCTCATCACTTTTTATTAAATATCTCAGACTTGAAGTCAAATCTTTATCTTAGAAACTTAGGATTCTTATTTTGTTCACTTTTTTTCACTTATTAAACATTTTGCTTAATCATTTGTCTGGTGTTTTCCATATAAAAGAACGTCAAATTGTTCACCCTTTTCCCATCAATAGTTCCTTCTGTTTTTTCTTTTTTTTTTTTTAAATCATTTCATCCCAAGCAAGGTAATAAAGCCACTAAAATGCAAGGAGTTACTGAGTTAATATCAATAATTGGAATGTGTTGAGTTTTCCTTTGCAACTGGTTTTTTGATTTTTTTTTTTTTTCCCTGCTTCTCTCCTGCTTGTGAACATTTATCACACAGACATGTTTAAAATGATATCATAATTCATCATTCAAATGAAATTACTTTTTAATAATGCCTATGATTTGTAATTCTAGTCGTGTTTACAACAAAGGAAACAAAAAATAAGCCTTTCAAAGGATTTCCATACAAGGACACAGTGAAAAAGGCCTTGATAACACAAACTATTTTGAAGCTTAATGGTCTTATAGAAATTTTTATTTTATTCTTTATTGTCGTCTTGATTGAATGAATTATATGCTTTATGCTTTTTATCTTCCTTTTTATGACACTTTTTAATATTAAAAAGATTAAATATGATTAAGTGGCTTATCATTTTTATAACACAGATAAAGGCTCTTGGCAATGAAAAGACAAAATGAAGCCTCAGCTTAAGAAATGCCAGGCAACCAAAGTTTTTTGTCTGAATTTCTGGGATAAGGAATTATCATTATTTGCATTATTTACACTCACACTATTGTCCTCATCTTTGTTTTTATTACCACAACGTTTCGGCCATTGTACCCTCTGGCTTTCTTCAGTTGTCTTTTAATCCATGTACAACAGAAGACAAATCTACTGCTGTAGATTAAATAAAAATTTCAATTCGAAATTCTTTGAAGGTTACATGAATTGGCTGTCACCTGAAGAAGGTGGGCACAACAGTTAAAACATGATAGCAACCACGAAGATGACTTGCTGTAAATGTAAAAACTTATTCTCCAAACACCAAGCAACATTCAACATAAAAATGAGTTATCCTTATTTACTATGTTTATAGTCTGACTAATGTTTTCATCTTTGTTGTTATTTTAGTATTTTGGCTGTCTCTAGTCTTCCTCAGATGATTGTCGATTTTGGCAACCTCCAGGGATTTTCAAATTGAACACTCTGTTTAATTTACAAGGAAGATTGAGATAGCCCTAAACAGATTCAGCAGGATGAGAACAATCTAACCCTGAAGATTAAATAAAGGGTTCAGTTTTAAATTTCCTAAAGATTACCTAAATCGACAAGCACCTGATGAATGAAATAGTTGTGATAATATAAAAGATGAGGACAGTAATCTGAGTGTAAATAATGGAAATTCATTATCTGTCTATATTTCTGAGATGAGATATTATGTACATTATTCACATTATTGTCCTCATCTTTGTTGCCATATTTATTACAATGTTTCGGCTGTTGAATGCTCCGGCCTTCTTCAGGTGGTTGGTATGTCAAACTGAACCCTTTATTTCGCGCATTGGGTTACACTTCTAGTTCCATGTGCCATGTTTTAATGGATGTCAGTTATCAGTTATCTCCTGTTAATTCCCCTCTGCAAGTTCTCCACTGCCTTAACCGGACACACATGGCACAGTCAATAAAGGCATTAGTTAGATCCAGTGACAGGACCCAAAGAGTGTGAGTTCAATACCCGGTTGAGGCAGTGGAGAACTTTCAGAGGGAAAATTAACAGGAGATAACTGATAACTGACATCCATTAAACATGGCACGTGGAACTAGAACAGTCTACCCCAGTGAGCGAAACAAAGGGTTCAGTTCGACATTCCAACCACCTGAAGAAGGCCGGAGTGTACAACGGCCGAAACGTTGTAATAAATATGGCGACAAAGATGAGGACAATAGTCCGAATAATGTAAATAATGACCAAATTCATCATCACAACTTTTGAGATACGAGAAACTCTTGAGAATATGGGTGGGTGGTACTGGAGTTGTTTGTTACCATACAACCATTCTGCAGGATTTCATGGGTTAGAAAACTAACATGTTTACTGCCATCTAAAATGATGTCATAGCAGCACTTAAGCATGAAGTAGAATTTTTGACGCATTTTAAAGTATGACTCAAATGTTGCTAAGGTTTCAGAGATAAATTCTGTTGGTCCAATCTGTGCAATACATTTGTCTGTTAAGCTTTGTCTGAAGTTTTTAGACGACCTGGTTATTTATATTTTCCTGTTTAGTCTCTTCATCTTTTTTGTGTTTACCATAATTATATCATCTCATCAACTTTGTGTCATTATGAATGGAATGTTTTATCTGTTGAGGCTTTTAAAATAAGTTAAAACAATTTGTGTTGAACACACAAAAACAAGAGGCCGTTGATCTTCAGTCAAAGATTTTGTTGCCATATAAGGCAGATTTTTTCCAAAGAACTTCAATACCACCACCACCACTTCAAGTTTTCCTCAAGTGGTATGGTTACCATTACTAGACTAGGCATTTGTCTGCATGCCCACTTAAATTAAATATGTCATGAAACTGTAAAGCACAACTCCCGTGTGTATACAGGTCAGGGAAGCAAAATTGCTCGACTCATTTAGTATCTCCATATTGGGATGTCGCAGGCATCCAGGATGGCACCAGGAACTGACTCATCTCACCCTTTTTGTGTAACGGGAGATGTGGTGCCTGGGGTGATGACTCCCTGGAGCTGAGCATATTAGGCTGAGTTTTATCTGGTTGGATACCTATTTACCACGTTAGTCCTTTGATGATCTTAGAATTTAATGATTACAAATCTAATTAAGTCATTTTTTAAAGGATTTTTTAGCCGACATTATTTCTTATTACTATAAATGGTAGTTTTAGTGGCTATCCTGTCAGAGGTACAATATTTCTTTAGTAGGAGTTCACAATTTTGGCCAGTCGTTATTTCACTGTTTTAATAAAATAAAACATAGGGATAGTAACTCAAACATGTATAACCACTAAAAATAATGTTTATATTAATATGTATGAGTTGGAATCAAATGTAGATTGAAATCCGATAGAATAAGATAAAGAACAAATTAGAAACGTTTATAAATCTAACATGTTTCACTTTTATTAAAGCTTCATCAGAGAAAGAGATATGAAGAAAAAGAAATAAATTCTGGTATTTTTACTTTTGTGTTGTTTGATTCTCATTGGTTAATCATGTTTCATGTGTATTTGACTTGTTTAACCAACGTTAGTATAATTTGTGGATTTCTGGATTCAAGGAAAAACGATGCATCCATTCAAAACCTGAAAAACCATAAATAATGCCATATGTATTTAAGTTTATAAAAATTCTAGTTTGTCGATTCAGATGATAATGTATATATGTAAGTGCGTGCATGTGTGTGTCTCAAGTAGACATTGTTTTTTGGATGTTAATGTTTTTGCATACATACCGTTTGTTTTAATTAAACATGTTAGGTTCTTTAGGAATGGATTCAATAAGGGTTGGTGATGTAATATTCCGTTTTTCTTGACATATTTTGGAAGGATATTAAAATAATCCAGAACCTATGCTGGCAGCAAACTGCCTTCATATGGATAGAAAATGAGTTCAGCAGATATACAAAAACAGAAAGAATGCATCTTCTCACTAGACCTATTCAATCTAGTGAAACGATTCTTAGAAAACTAGAAGTCCTATCAAAATTCATTATTGGTGGTTACAATCTTCACAACATAAGATATGCAGATGACACAGTGTTGATAACAGGTACAGAAAGAAAACTACGAAAACTCCTGCAGACAGTAGTGAAGGAAAGCAAGAAGAAAAGATTAAACATCAAATGCAACAAGACATAATGCATTGTTGTCAGTAAAAGGGTGAACCTAAAATGTGAATTTCAAATCAGAGACACCAAAATCAAACAAGTACAAAATTTAAATATCTAGGAAGTGTTTTAACAGAGGATGGAAAGTGCAACACTGAAATCCAAAGGTGCATTTGATTACTGGTAATTTCCAAAATCTAAGTAGTAGTATTCAGAAATAGAAAAACTTCACTAGAAACAAGGAAAAGAGTGCTAAACTGCTATGTGATATCTGTCCTCCTGTATGGCAGTGAGTGCTGGACAATTTCTTCAAAGATGAAGATGAGACTTGAAGCAATAGAAATGTGGTTCTACAGAAGGATGCTGAGAATACTATAGACCAAATATGTTAGCAATAACAAAGTTTTAGAGAAAATGGAAACAGAAAGGAAACTTTTACTTAACATCAGGAAGAGACAGTTGAAATTTGTAGGGCACATAATGAGGAAGGAGGACTTGGAAAATCTGATACTCATATGACAGACTGAAAGCAAGAGAAACAAAGGAAAACAACATATAACATGCTTAGTGAGCTTGAGTAAATGAATGATGAAACAGGGTTTAGAAGAGATAACAAGAAGACAAATTTATTAAGAACCACAAAGTACAGGAAATTGTGGAGAACCATGATCGCCTATGTCCTGAGGGGAAACAGTACATAAATAATAATAATAATAATAATAATATTGTTATTAGTAGGCCCTCTAATAATTCTAACATAAAAAAAAATGATCCTTTTTTTTTACTTAAGGTAGCATTTGTAAAAATCAAAGTTAAGGCCGGTTTTATGATAGTTTAATGAATAAAAATCAAACAGAAAATTAAAAATACGAGAATTTCTTTCTTCTTTTTCTCCATATCTCATTCTCTCTTGTTAGATTTATAAACATTTCCTATTTGTTTACCTTATCAGTAATATATAAAACAACAATACAAGTTTAGTTAAATGAATCATCAGTTTTTTGTTTTGTTTTTTTTGTTTTTGTTTTTTGTTTTTTGTTTTTTTGTTTTTTGTTTTTTTGTTTTTTTGTTTTTTGTTTTTTTGTTTCTGTTTTTTTTTTTTTTGTTTTTGTTTTTTTTTTTTTGTTTTTTTGTTTCTGTTTTTTTTTTGTTTTTTCTGTTTTTTGTTTTTTTTTTTTTTTGTTTTTTTTTCAGTATGAATTTCTGGGATAATAATTTCAGATGTCAATGAAGAACATTATGGTTTAAAGCTTCAGGTTCAAGCGTCTCATGGGACAAGAACCCAATTGGTTCATTAATCTGGTGACATATAGTGGTAGAGACATGAACTGTGTGGAATTAGCACAAGCAGAAACTAAGTAGTTTTAAATAAGTTAATAAAATATCCAACTATAACTACTCCCATAGATTAAATAAAGGTTTCAGTTCAAAATTCCATAATAGTTACCCAAATTGGCAGGCACCTCAAAACGGTTGGAAAATAGAACTGTAGAAACATTGAGATAATAACAAGAAATCTGAAGACATGTAAATAATCTTTTTTTTGTTTTTTTTTTTCTCTTAAATGTTTATTGCAGATAATAATTGTTACACAATAAGAAACATGATTTTTTTTTTTTAATTTGCTTACATTGAATCTTTTTTCTTGTTTCCTGGTGACCTTTCCAATCAAACAAGCATGTTCTTGCCGAAAATGCTATTTAGTCTCAACTTCTTTATTTCACCTGTTATCAGGTGATAAATTCCTCCTCACCTCACTGCAACCGCCCCCTCCTTTTTTTTTCTTCTCTTTATCTTATTCTTAATCTAGTGACCTTTTATCTATTTGTTATAACAGCTGCATTCCTCAGACGGGTTACCTTTTTATTATGCAAGTCTTCCAATTTGAATAGGTTGAATTTTAACGTGAGCTTCAAGGGTTCAAAAGTGCGTGATTCTAGTTGAATACTTGAAACATTCCCTCTAACATAAAAATGTGCCAACACTTTTATCTTCCGTTGGAGGAGGGTCATTGTAAAATAATCATATACCTAGATCCTTTAACCAAAAATAAAATGTTCATCACTTTGTTACTACAGTATACTAAAAACACTTATGGTTTTTCATTGGTTAATGCTTGTCTCTCCACCCCAAATCTTGTAACTCATTGTAGAGATGTTGGGGTACCATATGTCCTCAGTAGTAGCAAGGGTTGTCTCGGTCAGATTAGTCTAATGAAGCATATCCTTCTTCTCACTAGCTTTGAATTCAGTTGTTCTATGAAGGCAAAAGGGCTCAGTCTACCCTACTGTTTCACCCATAGCTAGGCTAGAAGAAAATGAATTCATGCTTTTCTTAAAGAAAATGCAAATAGCTGGAATTTGAATTCTGCTCTGTAAGTCCGTTATGCCAATGACACTTATGCACTGTTCTAAAAAGACAGCAAACGAGCTCTTCAAAAAGAATGTGGCCTTTTCTAATAAAAAATAAAACCAATTATTGATGTAACTGATTCCACTTTCACATTAACCGAATTAATAGTTTACTTAACTAACAGCTCCAAGTCTGTCCTGTTAAGCTTCCTGCAAATTTCAGAAAATAGCTAAGACATTAAAAAAAATTGGAAGAGAAATTAGAGTGAAGGAGTATAAATCATTTGCTTATCAGAGAAAAAGAAAAAAAAACATTGCTGTTGTCTGGACTGTGTTCTTTATTGTAATTTAGTATTTCCTTCAAGTGGTGCTGGAAGAGGCACATTTTGAGAAATTTCATTTACATTTGATATTTTTTATCACTTAAACGTTATTTTTAGTGGATAGCAATATTTGAGTAACCATTTATTTATGAAACAGTTTATTTATTTTCAATGACCAGCCCAAATGTTTGAGGAATCTTATTAAAGAAAAATACACGCTCTCCGGCAGGATTTGAACTTGCATCCTCCCTTACAGGAGAAACTGTCATTAGATCCGATGTGCTTTAGAATGACTCGGCCACAGAGTGTGTCACCAATCAGGCAAAGTTGAATTGTGCCTTATAAATGCAATTCTTTCTCAGGTTCTCAAAACGTTCATATCTGCTCAGTTTTGCATTCTAATGTAGACAAAGCAATTTTTTAAAGAACTAATGGAATTTTTAATTTTTTAATCTGACAGATTTTAATACTTTAAACGTTAATTTAGTGTCTACCCATATACGAGTAGACACTCCAGTATGCTATTATAATGATGCTTGTCTCTCCCTTCATTAGTTCGCATGACTGTTATTCTCTGCCAATTACTTCATAGATGCCAGTTACATCGATGGACTATTCTGTTTTGATTGCTTGGAAAAAGGAGAAAAGACACTACTTAGTTTCAGTGAAAAAAAAATGAAAGAAAGAAGGGAAGATAGAAGAGTTTAACATCTCTTGCCACTTACCTCATACATAATGGACTATTCTGTTTTGATTGCTTGGAAAAAGGAGAAAAGACACTACTTAGTTTCAGTGAAAAAAAAATGAAAGAAAGAAGGGAAGATAGAAGAGTTTAACATCTCTTGCCACTTACCTCATACATCGATGGACTATTCTGTTTTGATTGCTTGGAAAAAGGAGAAAAGACACTACTTAGTTTCAGTGAAAAAAAAATGAAAGAAAGAAGGGAAGATAGAAGAGTTTAACATCTCTTGCCACTTACCTCATACATAATGGACTATTCTGTTTTGATTGCTTGGAAAAAGGAGAAAAGACACTACTTAGTTTCAGTGAAAAAAAAATGAAAGAAAGAAGGGAAGATAGAAGAGTTTAACATCTCTTGCCACTTACCTCATACATAATGGACTATTCTGTTTTGATTGCTTGGAAAAAGGAGAAAAGACACTACTTAGTTTCAGTGAAAAAAAAATGAAAGAAAGAAGGGAAGATAGAAGAGTTTAACATCTCTTGCCACTTACCTCATACATAATGGACTATTCCATTTTGATTGTGAGTAAGTGTCTACCTTCAGTAACTCTCAAGCCATGCATTGGGCAAACTTTAGGATTAGAAAAAGAAAAGAAAATTAGGATTGCCATTCATTATTGGTAATCAAGAATAAAGTTTTTTGCAAATGTCTCATCAGGTGACATTTACCTTAAAGAACATGTTCTGCCTAAACACACATACACACATTTTATTGTTATAGTGGAACACACCTATTCTATAGTTAATAGACTCTCCCACCTATAATAAGTAGGAGTAGTAAGAGTAACAAGTCAGTCGCGGAGTCGCTCAGTGGGTCGGTCAATCAGTCGATGCCGGATGACGTTAGTCGGATAAAGTATCAGCGACCACAACTAGATTTACTCTGCGTCATTACCTATTATATCAAGTTCCTAATGTTTTGTACGTCGAACCTATTTTAGGACCTACTTAGTACAAATACAAGCCTCCACTGTGAAACCACTCCATAACATTTATATATAAATATAATAGGCCAGTTAATAAAATTTAAAGAATAAAAAGCCAACAAAATAATACCAATATTGTCAATAAAATTGATATTTATTATATATTAAACCTTTTGACTGAACTGAAGCATGAAGAGAAAGATTTTAAACTTGGAATTTTCGAACACGTCTATGTTCTTTTTCAACAATACAGGGAATAAACAAAGAAGTGTAACTTACTCTTCTGATGAAAATATTATCTATATATATATATATATATATATATATATATATATATATATATATATATAGGATATTTGGGTGGATACCTATGAGCTTCATCAGACCTATGGGTTCTGTATGTCAGTATGGCTTGCCAAAGACTCACAAGGACAATATCCAGTTAAGGCACATCTTTCTATAGTGGTTTCAGTACAGCATAAATTGACCAAGTATTTGGCCAATGTATCACAACTGATATTGGAGATCTATTCAGTTCATTGCAGTAAAAATAAAATAAAACCAAAATTGATTTCAACACTAAACAACCCCAACATGTATTGACACGTCATAAAATCAGCCAACCTAACTAATCTTTCAAAATGGAAATAAATTTCTGTGGATTCCAGAAAAAATCTATTCATTCTTTTGACTTTATCTAGAAGCAAGAAGGCTTTTTATTCAGTTTTCATGTTTGTTGATGGCTGTTATTGATCAATTATTATTTTGCTGATAACATCATTTTTAACCTTTTGTTTGTGAGTTGGCATCATATCAAACATGAACATTGCTTGAAAATTTAATGAAGACAAATTTCTGGTTGTAAAAGTGAAGAGAAAATTGTAAACATGGATAAACATGCTGAAAATAAGAGAGAATTGTCAAAAGGACAGTTTTTCACAAGACACCACTTTTTTTTTCTTTCTTTTTTTCTTTTTTTTCTTTCTTTTTTTCTTTTTTTTTTTACTATCTTTACACTTCAGCAATGTTTATTGTTTTAAAAATTGATGATTAGAATTGGAATAGAACCTAAACATATAATCAAAGTTGATTTTATTCATTTTTTTCTTTTCTTTTTTTTGCTCTTGAGAATTTACAACAAAAATATTAAACACTGTTTATTAGATTGTTTCTTTACAAGAATAATTTTATATTTGCAGCATTCTAAAATCTAATACAATTAGAACTAAAACAATTCGGTATTTATAATTTACCAATTTATAAAGAAATACATATGAAAACAATTTTATAAATTTATAAACATTTACTAAATTATTAAAATATGTGAACCAATGAGAAGAAAATCCATATTTACTATTTTATAAAGTTTAAGTCAGTTGGCAATTAGCTGATGTGTTTTGCTAACGATTCCAATAAATAATACAATAAAATAAATAATGCAAAATTATTTATGTTATCAATTCTCAAGAAGAAAAAAATCCACTTTCATCATATGTTTTATTCCAATTCTAATCATCACTTTTCAAAATAATAAACATTGCTGAAGAGTGAATATGGTTAAAAAAAAAAGAAGCCGTGTCATGACAGTAAACTGTCCTTTTAAAACAATGTCTTATTAACACAACATCTTATTGTGGTCACATAAGCCCGTGTTTGCCCCAAAAAATTTCAAAACAGTTAAAATGTACATTATGTCCCATTTATCTGGCACCAGCCAGAGTTGCTGCCTTTAAAGTAGAAAGTAGTTTAGAGAAATCTTTTCAAAAGAAAGAGAAAGAGAGGATGAAAGAAAGCAAATTCGAAATAGCAAAACAATATTGTTTTTTTAATTTCATTTTTATTTTCAGAATTTAGGACATCTGTGACAGTTTTTTTTTTTTTTTTTTTTTTTTTTTCCAAATATTTGTGTAGCAAACATTTTCTGCTTTTTTTCTCTTTTTTTTCTACAATGTTCACTCTGTAGAAGGTCCAAGGGCCACTCAAGGTAGAGGATTACAGAGTAAGAGGCACAGCTTATGCGGATGTGGTGAACAATTACTTAGAAGCAAGTCAGTCAGGGAGGGTGACTTGCATCTGGTGCAAAGAAAAATAAGTTCCTTACCTCAATACATGACACATCGCAGCATTTTCTTCCTTGAAAATGGCATGAATCTCCCCTTCCCACTTTAGATTATTCCAAAAAGTTTCTATTCTGTAACGGTGGCTTTTGTACAGCTTAGCGTGGTTCAACCAATAGCAAATCGTGTACTGATTAGTCGGACTGGAGGATGCCATTTGACTGGGTAACTGAGGACAAAAGCGAAGAATGCTAATTGGTCAGTCGGATGTGGTGTTGGTATGATAAAAGAGGCAATGAGGAGAAGGATTTTTACTTCGGTGATGTGTACAGGAACTCAAGAACAGCAGATTGAAAAGTATTTAGCATTGTATGAACAACATCAGAACACAAGCTCATTTACACTGCAGTGGCTATGTTGGGAAGATAATGGTTAATTCTAGACTTGAACAGGTTAAAATTGTAGTGCTCGTGGAAGCATGCTTTTAGGAGTCAGCACCACAAGGTAGTTCTACGTGGGAAGAAGCTGCTCAGGTGGAACTCACATCTCACCAATGGAATACAAAAGGAATAAGGGTGGTTAACTACAAATGGGTGTGGCATTGCAGAGTTTTAATTGGGAAAGGTTAGAACTGGTGGAACTAAGGAATGTTTTTTGTCTGAGCACTTTCCATGGAAATAACATGGAAATAGTAAGAAAGCGATTGCAGGATGGAAAATAATTTATCGCCTACAAAGACACGGAGACACTTTTGGGCTCTGTCAAGTCTGACCCTTGTAAAGATCAAAGACAACAGGAGGTGTGAGGTACTTGCTGGAGCAGTACAAAGAACTGACCATTTTTCCAGCATCATTAGCAATGGATTGTATTTATGAGTTCCACTTGAGGTCTGGGCTGAGTTTAAAACCCAATACATGCTCAAAGCATGGAGCCTCCCCATGGGAACATTCAAATAATTCCTTACCAGAATAAATTAATATTTTTATTTCAACAAAATAAAAATTGAAATACTAACATTACCCATGATTCCAGAGATCTGTGTCATTTTTAGTACAAGCTCTCCTATCTAAAGATGGGTCCAGCAACATTTTCCTTTTCCAATAGGTCATATGAAACTGACTTACTAAATCTTACTATTAAACTCTTATACCCAATATATAGAGATGGTTATAGCCTTGTTAGTGAAATTGAGTAGACAGAATTCTTTTGGGGCTGTCATTGGTTGAGCTAGCACAAAGCCACAAGTCATAGTGACCGAGGGTTTGAGTGTGCCAGACTTGTTCAGACTGTTGATCATGCCAGATAATGTGTTCTCTCCTAGAAACTGTAACTAAGGTTCACGGAAGTCAACGAATTCCCTGATGTCTGTGCCCCCACTAAACGTTTCCTTAGATTGGTCTTTGATGTCTCTATAAAAATAGATTTGGAGCTCAGTTCATTTCCTTATCATTGGAGATATATCCCATAATTTTTTTTTTCCTTGCTAATAATGCATTATTGTTAATTGTGGCGTACAAGTCAAGTTTTCAAGCCTAAATAAACCTTTCCAAAATTAGGGGTCGACTTATATGGCGGGTATAAAATGCAAACCTTCACCACCAAGTTGTAAACAAATGGGACAATTGTCTTAACAATTATTGTACACCACTTACTGTACCGCTGCCAAACATATCCCACTAAAACTTGTGTTTGGTGAACATATTTGACATATTAACAGAAATTAATATAAATAATAAAATAGTAACGCAATTTCAGCTATTGGGTTTTAAACTCGACCCAGACGTCAAGTGGAACTGATAAATACAATCCATTGCTAATGATGCTGCAAAACAATCAATGTTACAGAACACATCAAGTCCAACAGATGATATGCAAAGTGTAAACACTGTCTGAAGCTATTATGGTTAGTGTTTTCTCAATACACAAGTAAATGGTGTGACCGTATGTATTTTTGGCAAAGGTAAAGGTATTCTATAGAGCAGTGATTCTCAAACTGGCAGACCGGCATTTTTTTTTTTTTTTTTCTCAATGTGTCACATACCTGTAATATTTCATGGTAATATTAATTTATACCAGAAACGAATGAATATAATAAAAGTTGGCTATTTTTTATTTTCCATTTATTTTGCAAAAAAGAATTCAATGTCAAAACATATAAAAAGTAATAAAAAAAATAAGCAGTTAACACAAAAACAAAAATTATATAACCTCAATCTTTACAAGTGACTCCTTAGCATGGTCTGGACACTGGCTGCGTACCGGTAGCTGATGGTTCACCGACCACCACATTGAGTAGCACTGGTATAGAGTAGCCTAACTTCATTTACCAGTAGGCCCAATGTGGTGAAATAGGACCAAAGAATTCTAACCTACCTAAGAGGCCATAATGTCTCACCTGCCTGGTCGGAGTTGCCATTTGCAATTTAGGTAAAGTGCATTTGTATTTCTAGTGCTTTTAAAACTATCGCTAATTTTCATATGTGGTTAAAAACTGGCTTGACCTGTGTTGGTATGGGCTTGTTATGATTATCAGCTACACCTAAGTTTTGGGCCCACTGGTAGCTAACTGTATATTTAGGTGGTCGACCTATACGATAGGTATAGGTTTAACTCAGAATTTTGAGGTAAAAAGTCTTGGTCGATTTGTATGTTGCAATTTACGGTAGTTAGAAAGATTTGAAAAGCAAGTGCAAGTAGAACCAGACTCAAAAAGTGTACCTTAACCTGGATTTAAATACTAACTGTAATTTACTGTTTAACTGTGACTGGCTTCATGAATCCAGTCCTTTTAGGAATTGAGGTCACTCTTTACTTGTCCACGTTACAAAATCAAATTCATCAAATTTGATGCCCTGATTTATTTTCTCTACACTGGAAAACATGAGCATGCACACCTGTTTTTTTGTTTTTTTTCATATTAACTTCCTGCAACTTGTTCCATTTAAAAGTTGGTGGTCTTTGAATTTTGACCCACGTGATGGGTAGAATTAGGTTGACTATTTTGACCTCCCACCTGCTTTAACTGACCCAATTCTGAAAATGTCACGTACACCCAGCCTTATCACCCCCACCCTTCCCACTGAGAATTGGTTAATAACTGACCTGAAGAGAAGCACTTAAAAAAAAAAAAAAAACTAGCAGCAAACTAACCCAGTTGTTTTATCATCAGTGGCTGTCCAAATGAAGTGTCTTCTGCTAAGAATGGGTTAAAAACTGCCAAACAATGAAACAAGGTGCATGAAAAGACAGTGTATTTGACCCAGTTGTTTTATCATCACTGGCTGTGTTCAAAAATGAAGTTTTTCAGAAAAATCTGACATGAAATTTTGATTTCATTTCCAACTTTGAATTTCTGCTATACATTTTGACTAATATCCTTATCGTTGTTATTGCCTCAAAATTTTATCTCTTGTGCCATTTTTAATTGCTTTTATAAAATATTAAAAACAATATTGTCTTGTGAAAAAAAATTTTTTCAATGAATAATGAATTTTTACTAGAATTTTTTTCATTTTTTTAAAAATTTTAATTAGAAAAATTTATCAAGTTTTAATTTTTTTTAAATTCTGTATTAATTTAAGCCTTTTAGATAATAAAAACTGTATTTACTAATCATGAATGGAAAAGCTTAATGCAACTCATCAAACACCAATATTTTAAAAAGAATTTTAATTTTTTTTACTAGTGTATAAACATGCAGTTTTTTTGTAAATACAGGTGATCATACACCACATTATCAGAAAATAAGAGCAGTAACTATTGTAAATTTAAAGTCAACATTTCTAAAATTCAATAAAACATTTGATTACGGAAAATATTTTCCTAGAGTTTTAAGATTATAGAGTACTTAAAATTTATATACTTAAAAAAGGTGCCCACGTCTTTTTCAAAAATTATGTTTTTCAGATAGTCTCCATAGAACAACATGAGATCTGTCATCAGGCTGCAAATATGTTTAAAAAAACACAGCTACTGTCAGGTTAAAAAATGCATTTCAGTGATATTTTAAACTTAAAGTAAATAATATTTGTTTCAAATTGTGTTAATTATATTTTAAATCAGCTAATATTCCTCAAATAACCTTTCAGAAAAGTAGATTTTATTTTTGGAAGATTTTTTAATAAAGGAAATTACGCTGCAATGAAAGAAGACTAAAAAGCTATTTTAGAAAAAAAAAAAATTTCCAGTCAATTTAAAGTAGTTTTTGAAATATAGTGAAGTATTTTGCTTACTGAAAATATTAAATTTAATCTATTAGCTTAAAATTAAAATAAAAGCTGCAAGAAAGATTTTTCATTTTTAAAAATTAATTTTAAATCTTAGGTATGACGTTTTTTTGTGAAAAAATCTTTTTAAGATTTGTGTTTTTATATTTATTTATATATATATATATATATATATTGATTGATTGATGTTCAGTTAGTTTTAAAAGTATTATAAAATATTAAATACATGTGTTGTTTGTATATTTCAGCTGTTGAAATTATATATAATAACTGACTATTTCTACATTTTTGTCTATCTTTTTGTTCAGAGGGTATCACCAAAAAAATATTATTTTAGTTATTTCCCCTTGCATTTATAATGCCAGTTAGTCATGTTTTATTAGGTTGGTGCAAAAATAATGATGTAATAATATCGTTTTTTGACGTTAAAAATTACGTCAAAAAATGACATTATTACGTCATTATTTTTGCACCAACCTAATAGTTAAGTGTATAATCCAACAATAACTGCAAAAATTTATTTAAAAACTCACTTTCTAATAATAAGGACTTAACATGACATTATTAATTATAAATACTCATTTTTGATGACATACTGATTTTATTTATAATTCTCTTTCAAATATATCTACTTATATAGGAGAGGCGGCTGAATTTTTTTTTATGACCTGGAGCCATGAAACATAGGCTATAGGCTATTCCATTTATTAACTTCTCATCAACCAAAGTCCAAACCCTTTAAACAAAATATGCTGATGTTTGGTCATTAAAATAATTTATTTGGGATGTAGGTTGCACAGAGAATTTTTAAGCACCTCCTGCACAATGACACCTTCCAGAATATTAACACTCTATCGACTATCTGCAGATTTGTTAATCTATTGGAATGGTAAAATGATTTATCCAATTCATTGACAAGTTTCAATGTCATCCTTGCAGTGAATGGCAAAGAAAGATGGATATTGTTACCATAACATTTGTAAAGTTCTTGAAAATCTGTTAAATCACCCCCCCACCCAAACATATCCTGTGGTCTGTAGACACAATCTCTACATTGATCCATTCTAGTGACTGCCTTTGTCATGTTACCAGTCAAACCTGAAAAACAATTATTCATTACCTGATTACTGGTTTTGTTCTTGAGTGATAATCAAACCACAATTCTGAAACTAAATTTAGAGCCTTTCATGTTTAAAATAACACCCCAAACAAAAGCAGTGATTTCTGGAATGTTTCTGGCAAGCCGACAAAGTTGTGGGTGTCAAGTGAGATTCAAATGAAAATATGTTTGTTTATTACTACTTAATGAAAATGAATTTCTCACGTTTATTGAACTGACTTCACATCTTGTTGGATGTTAATACAAGCAGTCAGCAACAACTCCATTAGTTAATCTATTTATTCTCTCACTTGAGCCTAACAATTGCCATAAGAAAATTTCACAATATAGTTTTGTAATTGTTTTTTGACTTAAGGATATTGCCTTTGTATGATGTCTGAAAAATAAGATTTTATATATTGTGTATTTAGGCAGCAATCCTTCTTTTATGCAAGCTTCATTAAATATGACAGGCAAGGTTGTTTGATTAAGTTTTTTATATAATTTCTCATATGATCTTATAATTTTTTTTCTTTTCAGTAGATAAATTATGCAAAAACTGTCCAAATGTTATATTTTTCTGTATTTAGTATTATCAGTCCGTTATGTGCCATGCATTATACACGCTTATGCGATCATGTATCTTTTGATACATGACTGGCGAAGCAGTTTTTTTTTAAAGTGAATGTAATGAATTTGAACTTGGCTCACCAATTCCTCAATCCAAGCTGTTATACATTACTCCAGTGATTTAATATAATAGAATTTATTTCTTTTCAAAAACACAGTCAACATTTGAGAAATTATATAAACAACTTAATTAAAGCACCTTATCTGTCATATTTAATGAAGTTTGCATATATATATATATATACTCTACTTGACTCTCCTGTCAAATTCGACGTGTGAGGGTCAAGCAGATCAGTTCCTAGGAAATTGACAGCCCGACACCAGCACGAGATTTGCTTATAGTGGTGAAGGTTTCGTGCAGGACCATCCACACTTTTTGAAGTGCCGAATACAGAGATCTGGTGTACTACGTGCCACAAGGTCCCCAAACGACCCTCCGCAGGTTTTGAATTCAGAGTTGTCCTTCTCCTAGACTAGTTGCCATCCAAGTCTATAGAACCCAGTCTGTCCTGCTATTTACCCCTAGCTGGAGGGAGAAGAAGTGGATTCACACCTTTCCCAAGGGTATTAGCATGTAAGTGAATGGATTCAAATGGAATTCGAATTTGGCTCTTTGATTCCACAATCCAAGCCGCTATCCATTACTCCACTGTATTTGGGTAATTGAATGATAAACTGAATAAAATCTTATTTGATGCAATTTGTCTACAGGTACAGTACTTATTGTAAGACCAAGAACAGCCTTAATATCTGAGTGAATGTATGTGTGTGACATTGTAAAAATGATAATTATCAATATAAAACAGGAGATAAGCATGGAGCTGTGAGGTTTAATAAGATTTTAAATCTTTGTCCCTCTCCAAAAAAAAACAAAAACAAAAAAAAACAGTGTTTGGAAAGGGCATCCTTGACACCTCTATTATTTTAACAATCTTCACTCCTGGCAATGTTTGTTAATTTATTTTTTGGGCTTGGTGGTATCTTAAATATAGGGTGTTAATTATGAAATGTTAGATTTATGTTTGTTTTGTTGTTATATATATATATATATATATATATATATATATATATATATATATGTTGATAATTGGTAGGGATAATTCCAATGAGGGCATAAATCCAAAGAGAGTTCAATATAAGAAACAGAAGAAGAAAAAAAAATAAAAAAAAATAATAATAATAATAGTAATACAACAACAACAACAATAATAATAATATTAGACAATAGACAATTTTTAAAAACCCATTTGGTTATAATTTATTTCATGAATACATATACAAATATTCCTCTCTTCAGTTTGAAAGTTTTTAATAAATGGAATCAGTTTGTCCAGAAAAAAGGAAGATCTTTTGACTGGGCAAATTGATTTCATCTATTTGTATATTTCATGAAATAAATTATAACCAAATGGATTTTTAAGGATCGCCTGTACTTAATTAATACTTAAATAGCAAAGTAATTATTTGCTTGTCTGCACTTACCCATTATTTCATGTTTCCTCTTTAGTAGTTTGTTTTAGTTTCTAAATTTGTTTTTTTTTCCTTCTAAGCAGTTTGCAGTTTTTGCTCTTAATGATTTAAGGAGTTGCCCCTTTTTAGAATTTCCAATTTGATTTTGACTAAAATGATTAGTGCCCCTTTTTTAGTCGTGTTTCATCATAATGTAATTTTTTTTTATTAAAAATTTTCCAAAACTAAAATATACTTTTCTGAAAGTGGATCGGGTCCAGCTGAGAAGTTATACAAGACAAATATCTATCTCATTTTATTCATATATATATATATATATATATATATATATATATATATATAATATCTCTTCATGTATAGGATTGGTGTATATGGAATAAATTCCAATGACCAAAAAATACTATTCTTAAGAGTGCTCAATACAGAATAGAGCAAATATAATTTATTCAAAAATTATAACATAAATATGTTATAAAATCACTACAAAAATAGCCATTTTGTTTCAACACTTATGGTGTCTTATCAAGTGATGATGTTGAAAGTAAAATAGAGTTTTAAAAGGTTTAGATTGACCAAACACCCCTTGATGGGGGAAACACTGTTACATAAGCTGCAATGACCACTCAAAATACAAGTATTATATATATATATATATATATATATATATATATATATATAAAATACTAAATCCATAGGTGGTAGGGATTATTCCAAGGAGGTCTTTTTAGTATAAAAATATTAAAAAGTTAAATCCATTATGAGAGCTCAGTGTATAAATTTATATACAGAGCAATATAAATATTATAAATATAGCCAAATGATCTGATAATAAACCAGACATTTAAAAACATAATAAAAAATGAAGTAACAAAATTAACTTGACCTTAAAAAAATTGGTTGGGGGGGGGCGGAGGGTTACACTATAGAAAAGAGAGAAGTGAGGGAAGAAAAAGATGTTTGTATATTAGAATAAAGGAAGGTAGAGGAAGATTTTGTTGGTAAACCTTTAACTACAACAAATATCCAGTAAAATTCACAGAAAAGGAATCTGTCTTGTTATTCATTTCAATTTCATAATAATAATAATAATAAATACCAATAATGTAAACATATCTATGACATCCACATAAATGATTAAATACATCTATAAACACATATGTGTGTGTGAGATATATATTATATGTATTTATATACACAAATATAGTTACAAACCTAAACATATAATTTTTAGTGTTTAACTTTCAAAATAAATATCTATTTTTAAGACAATTTAAACCCAATTTATGATGACATTTAAATATGGTTTTATTTCTCTGGTTCAATAACTGGATTGTACTTTTGTATTATTTGGATTTTTTATTCCAGGCATAAATTGCATCTGTTTCTGAAACTCTTAGGAGTTTTTGAGTTATGATATTCCATTAGATCTGTGGAGTGAAGCTTCTATCTTTCAATTTCCAGAAATGTTTTGAGAGAGCTGTTTGGTGTTTTCAAGAAGTGCCAGAGAACGAATGCTTGTGATTATAGAACCTCTCTTTCCAATTCCCAGCAGAAATTCCAATGTATACTTTTTTTATCATTTTCATTTTCTTTTGGGAAGATGGTTGCCTGTTAAACAGTATTTTCAGAATTACATATACGTCCAACTGGTTCTAAGATTGCAAGAGAGCTTGTTATTTAACTGGTTGTTACAATATTTATGTAACATATTATTATTATTATTGTGTATCAATTATATTATAAAGATTGTTCGGGCAGGAATGACTGATTTTTAAAGTTTTCTATTAAAAATTTTACGTAGCAGGTTGTTCTGAATATCTCTTCAATAGTGTAACCCCCCCCCTCCACAATTTTTTTTATGTCAGTTTAATTTCACTACTTCATTGTTTTTGTTTTTTTTTTAAATGTCTGGTTTATTATCAGATTGGTTAAATTATATATTTAGGTTTGTAACTATATATGGAATGAGTGTTAATTGTAAAATAGTCATTCATAGAATAAATCAATAAAGTTAATGTAATTAATGGCAAATTCACTTCACTAACAGATTAAGAAGGTATTAACTTACTCACAACTCACTGAACGACACAATGCGTATTTCTATTAATTGTAAAATGGATTAATGTTCAGTCCATATTGCAAGTACTTTTGGTAAAACATTTACCATCCACAAGCATAAATGTTATTTTTTTCTCAATTTCAGGTAAAATTGCAAGAGACAAATGAATGTGATACTTGTTGAAAGATGTTTTATTAAAAAGTGTGCCATTATTAACATTTAAGAATTTTTTTTTTTTTTGAGTGTGCAGTAATGTGATGCTAAATTTTGGAATATTGTAGTAATCATTTTTTATTTTTACTGTTGATTTTTTATCATTTTATTTTTTTAAATGTCTAAATATAAAAATATTTCATTTTTCAAATAGTCAAATAAACATATTTGATTATATATTTTTCTCTCTTGAATATGACTTTTGCTTGATATATTGCTCTTTATTCACATTATTTATATGCAGGCTATTTTCCTCGTCTTTGTTGTTGTTATCACAACATTTCAGTAGTTGTACTCTCCGGCCTTCAGCAAGTGTATGTTGATTCGGATAACGTGTAGACAATTTCGAACTGAACCTTTTACTGAATTTTACGGGTGTACACTGTTCTTGTTCCACTGTCAATGTGTTGAGATATCTCATCTGGTTTATTGTCTTTTGCTCGGTTATTCCTCGCCCCGTCCCCCTTATTCTGCGTCCCATTTTCCCCACTCGGATTGCCTGGCTAAATTTAAATCATTTAATAAAATGTAGTCGGTCTGATGTGGCAGGAATATATATGTATCTCTGTTGAAATAAATTTATAACCAATTACATGATGAATTAAATCTTTTCTTTTTTATTATTTACATATATATATATATAGACAAAAAATTTTTAGTTATATCTAAAATTGTACACGCACACACATAATCAACTATAAGACATTTTGTTTTGTGATATATCTCCAGAAACCTTTCCAACAAGCCCCACACTATTCAGAAGGCATCTTTGAAACTCCTTGCCCAGAGATTCCAAAGTATCTTCACTCTCAAATCAAGAAAATAATCAAAAGTGCCAGTTTGCGATATACATTTTTGTTTATTATTGTATATGTTAACATCTAAGACTAATGCCATCTGCAGATTGGTAGCTTTCGAAACCAAAGTTATCTAATCTCTCGTTTATTTGCTATAGTTTTCTATTGGTTGCCATAAATGTTCACACTTGGCCAGAACTCAAAAGGATTGTTGGCAGCAAGAAGCAGGTGTTTACCCAGGTGTGTATGTAACCTCATTGTTGAGCTATCTATATACCTTGTAAGAAACTGGTATATTCCCTACCTAAAAGATGAGTGGGGATGGAGTGGGAAGCAACCCGTTATTTCCGTCATTGCGTCTTTGCCTTTCTTTTTGAATTTACTTCCTTTTGGGATGTTTATAAAAATCAATGTCTTAATCAAATTTGTAATTCAATTCAGGTCACTCACAAAAAGAAAAAAAATAAAGAAAACAGTCTGGTTTGGTTTTAAAAATTAATTCAGTTATTTTAAAAAAAAAAAAAAAAAAATCAAACCCCAAAAGCACTTTTTTCAAGATCTTAGACGAGCGTTTCTCAACTGGTCCACCTGGGCACACTGATGCACCCTGAAAGGGAGCCCAGTGTGTCTGGGCACACTGATGCATCCTGAAAGGTAGCCCGGTGTGCCCAGGCACACTGATGCACCTGAAAGGTAGCCATGTGCACATGAGGTTAACAGAAGAGCAATTTATGAAGTATTTTTATATTTAAAATTCTTTAATTACAAAGAAGCTAGAGACACCAAGCACATGGCTTCCATGTCTAAGTGAAATCTTTGTCATTTGATATTTTAAACTGGATATTAAATTCCTTAATCTTTAAGAAGAAGGGGATAATCCTTTCATCTTTGCTTTCCTCAAGGCATAACATATAAGGCCTAAATTACCAAAACACATCAAGTACAGGTTTTCACACAGGCATACGTAAATATACAATGTAGTGTCATATAAATAAATGCTTATTTCAAGAGACTTCTTTATTATTTTCAAATTTCATGACTAATTTTATTCTTATTAAAATTGAAAGTACACATCAGAGTTTTAGTTATTCTACAAGTGCACCCTGAAGCAAAAAAAGGTTGAGAAACGCTGTCTTAAACTATTAATGGAACTGGAGAATAAAACAGATCTCTATTGTAAAAACTTAAATAACCTTGTACCTGACAGTGCTCAAAATTTTATTTCAGAATTGTTTTTCTGCATTGCACTTTTTAGTGGAAGGGAAGCAACTTTAGTTTCTGCTTGAATTTTTGTTATATGTATTATTTACGTTATTTGCATTCGAACTAATATCCTCATCTTTCTTGTTATCATAACGCTTTTTTTGACTGTTGTGCCCTCCAACCGTCTTCTAGTGCTTGTCAATCTGAGTAACCATAAGGGAATTTTAAAATAAACTCTTTTTTTTTCCATGACTCGGGATAAATAACTGATATTGCATATTGGATTTCCGATTTCGTTAGAAAAAAAGCCGGGGTGACGGAAAAATCTTTTCTAGATTATTCACAAATATCAAATTGAGCTTCACAAAGAATTAAAAAAAAAAGGAAAAAATGCTTGGCTTATAATTAATTGTATCTTTTATTAATTAAAGGTTTGATTTAAAAGGTTCAACATAACATCAATTTTGTAATTTTGTTTCAAATGCAAAGCTTGTTAATGTTTTGTTACCTTTCTCTTTCTCAGGCAAGTAAGGGTGTAGAAAAAAGTCACTAAGGTACACTTTGCTAGAGTATGAAAAAGTAAACTAAAAACAAATATAAAATAATTCTTTTTCATTCAAAGTAGAAATATTTTTATAGTAAAATAATATTTTAATTTATTTAAAATTAGTTATAGGAATTAATAATGTTATATTAAACTTAGCTTAAAATATTAAAATTAGTCCGTTTTTTTTTTTGTTTTTTAGGAACTTTTTTTTTATAAGCAACTAAAAATTCAGTGACTAAAAATACTAAGCAGCTCTCTCTACTACTCATGTGTGACTTAAGAAACTCAAAAAGGAATGAGAAAGTAAAACAAAAATTGTAACCAAATACGTTTTTATTTTATATACTGTATTTCTACTAATTATTGAAATGTCATTTACTCATTACCCATGGCTAAGATCCGCCCATTGTAGCGAACCATCCTCACTCTTTTAGTACTCCTATGGGGAATGTAAGTTCCACGCGAACTGGTTTTTCCCTACAAACCACTGCTTTGTAGAACCGACTCCCAAGAGGATGCTTCCCTGATTGCTACAATCTTAACCTGTTCAAGTCTCTGGTTATCTGCATAAAATGTGCTTTTTTACTCTACCTGGAATGACTCTTATTTGTGACCTTTGCACTTAGCAAGAAAGGTCATCAATGAAAATATGAATTCATCAAGTACTAGTTCACTAAATTTTATTTTTGTTTACCTTTGTAGCAAGACCATAAATGTCATACAGAGAAGGCTGGGTTCATGCCTTTCCAAGATTATCAATATACCATGCGGAATATGAGAATACTAATTTACCGATACCAGAAAAAATGGCGGCTTTATTTAGAAATTAAGATCTCAACGTCTGCTTTCTCTCTGAAAGCATAGAACGATGGACGCTCAAGCAGCTTAAATTTTTTATATGATTTCATTTTGTAGATGTCTGCAGAAAATGCTTTACCCACTGGAGTGTGAGGACCATTCAACTAGATACGCAGTTTTAGTTAAAAAACAAAGACAAAAAACTCTCTTCTTGTTTTATAAGAAGTGTTGCAATTGGAAACAGTGACGTAACTACTAGCCAGTATTTAGACCAGCTTTTCTCAACCGGGGTTCCCCGGAACCCTAAAGTCCCCAAGTGTTCCGTGAGAACAGGTGAGATAAGCTAATAATGCACTTTTGACTTTTTATTTTATTTCATTTCATTTCATAATATTAAACACACACAATTCTTGATTATTGTAATATTGTAATATAGACATCATCCTTACGTTATTAAAAAAATTAACCCGGATATAAGAGAAACTTTATCTCGTCCCAAATTAGAGCCTGTGTTATAGGTACCTCCACGAAAATGTAAACAAACAGAGATAGCATGATGAAAAAGACGCCGAACTTGACGAAAACAATTTTTTATCGTCTAATGTTCATATTATTATTAAAGAGGAAAGATCAAAGTATTTTTGGGGTATTTTTTTACATTTTTTAATCGTTCCTAGCACGTCCGAAATTTTCGTTACAAATTTTGTTTTTTTTTTGTCACCAAAAAAGGACAGATAATCAATCATTTTCAATCATTTGTTAAAAAGATGAAAATCTGACTTTGATATTCTTTTAAAAATCAATTATCATTTTTTTCAAAACTGATTTTAATAAAATCAGAAATTATAATGTTTATTTAAAACATTTTGAACCAAGCTTAACTTAGCTTCTGCGCCGAAAAAATGTAATTTGAAAATAAAACAAAGCAGGTCATAACCTTTCGCCTCGTTGACAGCTGTTGACAGCTGTTGACAGCTGTGATTTATGACGTTTAGATAACTTACGGGAGGATAATTCTTTCTACGGATGGAAGGAAGTGAAATTATTTAGATTTAAATGAACAAATTATTTACCTCGTTACTTTTAAGAAAAACTTTCAGCGCTCTAATTTTTCATTTTTTTTTTTTTTTTGTACTTAGCTTTCATCTTTACGTTTACGATGCTTTATGGAAAATATAAAGAAATTAAAAAATAAGACTGTTAAGAGTGAGATTAAATTTCATAAGAAAGAGGTATCTATTATTTATACGTACCTTATGAATTTTTATCAGAAGTGTACATAAAATACTATAATTTTATATATAATTATATTTTTCCATACGTGTTTCGCAAAAGTAAAGGCCTTAAGAGCGGAGAACAATGCTGAACTCAAATAATGCAACTAGAGATTGTATCCTGGTTGATCTTCCGTACTTTGTAATTAACGCTCTATTATAAGCATAAAAGTTACATTTTTAATGACGTTGGCTAATCGGATTGGTCCAAACGATACAATTTTCAAAGCGCTAGACAATGGCGGTCTCATCTGGACACAATTGAAAGCTAGGCACTGCTTTTAACTAATTTTATAATATTTTTAAATACTTAATGTAAAAATCTATTATAATTAAAAGAAATAACAAATAATTGTATTAAAAATTCAATTTTCATTGGAAAAAGTTTTTGCTTTCAGAAAATATTGTCCATATTCATAAAAACAAATAGAAGCAAATAAAAGCATTTGAAATTAAATAATATATTTGTTTTATTGAGTTTTGTATGTTACAATTCAGAGCTGATTTTCAGGTACGTTGGCCACAATTAAAAAAAAAAAAATACATGATTTGCATTCTTCAAAGCCTTGTGCTTTTAACTATTGCAATTTGTAGGGGGCGGCAAGATCTAATTTCTAGAGTTTTTCATAAAATTAGTTATGGGGTGTTAATAAAAATGAAAAAAAAATATTTCTGCCATGACTTTTATAAAAAACAACATATTTATAATAATTTCGATCATCTGTGAATAGTTTCTGAAACTTTCATTAACATCTGACAATTATTTTTATTTTTACAAGATTTTCAAAATTAATGTGTGTAAATACAAAAAAAACGCGCTAAAATTATCTATGTTATTTACTACCCCTTTTTGCAACAAAGATAAACAAAGTTTTTAAAACAAAATTTAGAATATTCTAAAAAGATGGAAAAAATTTTGAAAAATAATTAAAAAAAAATTTGGTCTATCCTCTTCATAAAAACATAAGCATTTAGACGATAAAATTTTGTTTTCATAAAGTTTGGCGTCTTTTTCATCAGACTATGCTCTTTTTTTAGCGATTTCGTAGAGGTCTCATGGCGAGTTCTACGGCAATAAAATATCCGTAGAAATTCCCCTATCGCATCGTTAAATATTTGAATTTAACAACTTTAACAAAATATTGCAATAACAATCATAAAAATGTGAATGCGGGTCTTTAAGAAATGGATACAAATGAAACTATTTGAAATTGACAACGTTTTCCATTTCACTGAAACAAACCTTTCTTTCTTTTTTAACTTTACTTACTTACACCAAATAAAACATTTCTTGTTTATCTACGCAATCAAAACGGAATAATCCATTCTTTACGAGATATTGGCAGGAGACGTTCAAACTCTTCTATCTTCCCTTTCTTTCTAGCCAAATCCCAGCCTTACGAACATTTCTCTTAATTATAATTTTAAAATAATTCAGCTCGTCCTGGGTATGACGATAAACTACGTCCAACAGCAAGGCCTCTGATCAGGAGGTTTTGAGGAGCGTGGAACCACCTCTTAATTGCTGGTGTTCCCAGGTCCACTCTGACCCGGAGTGGTAGCACCTGTTAGGGTCCCAGCTATGGGCAAATAGTTAACACCCAAACTTGTGTAAAAATAGGTTTTAATACAAGAAATACTTTGTAATAAAAAAAATTATTACCAGCAATAATTTTTGAAGGAAAAATTATTATAAGCAATACTTTAAAAAAAATACCAGCAATACAAACAGTTATACATTCTTTGAAAAAAAAATGACCAGCTACTTTTCTTCAAGGAGGAATATTTTTAGAAATAGATCTTTGAAGAAAAACATTACCAGCAATAAAAATTTTGTCGGCATTCATTTTCTCACTGAAACTTAGTAGTTTTTTTCTCTTTCTGCGCGATCAAAATGAATAGTCTATTATTTATGAGGTATTGGCAGGGCGTAACGGTCGTGCGAATTAACAAAGGGAATGACAAGCACAATTATTATAGGATATTGTGTCCTATTTCAATATTTTCATTTTTCAAATAGTCAAATAAACATATTTGATTATATATTTTTCACTATTTTTCTCTCTTGAATATGACTTTTGCTTAATATATTGCTCGTTATTCACATTATTTATATGCAGGCTATTTTTCTCGTCTTTGTTGTTGTTGTTATCACAGCGTTTCAGTAGTTGTACTCTCCGGCCTTCAGCAGGTGTATGTTGATTCGGATAACCTGTAGACAATTTCGAACTGAACCTTTTACTTCATTTTACGGGTGTAACACTGTTCTTGTTCCACTGTCAATGTGTTGAGATATCTCGTCTGGTTTATTGTCTTTTGCTCGGTTATTCTTCGCCCCGTTTTCCCCACTCTTATTGCGCGTCGCGTTTTCCCCACTCTTATTCCGCGTCCTGTTTCAACCGAATTCAAGTACACACTACTGGTCCAGAGATTGAACTCACAATTACTATATCGCCAGATTCACAAACCAACACTTTAATCCATCCTAGAAGTTCGTGCGAAAATACCGTTTGTTGTTGAAGATTGCGTTCATTAAGTTTTTGAAATGTTATCGTTGAATTTTAAATCTTTTCCGGTTACCGCTTTCAAATACTTAATCTTTGAGTTGTAGTCGTTAGTCAGAACAACATTTTTGTTCAAGTGTTACATTTAATGTTTTATCACCGAAGTTAAGCAGCGTGAAGCTTCGTCAGTACCTAGATGGGCAACAGCTTGGGAATTTCAGTTGCATAAGGAGGAGGCGCGGTGGAGTAATGGATAGTGGCTCGGATTAAGGAATCGGAGAGCCGAGTTCGAATTTCAGTTGAATCCATTACATTCACTTACGTGCTACTTACCCTCTTCTTCTCTCCCCTAGCTATGGGTAAATAGCAGGACAGATCGGGTTCTCTAGCCTTGGATAGCAACTAGTCTACCGTAAAAAGAAATGGCAACCTACTCAGTCATGTATCGAAAGATACATGATCGCCTAAGCTTGTATCACGCATGACTGAAGGGCCAACAATTTTTCTACTGCTATCCTACAAGGCTCCAGTGGTGTAATTGTTAGTCGGAGAACAGAGTTCTAATTCCAGCCGGGTTTGTTATATTCACTTGTGCAGAAATACCCTTGGGAAAGGCATGAAACCACCTCTTCTACTCCCAGCTATGTTATATCCCAAAATAAAATAAAATTGTGTGTACAAAATTTCAGCATTAAATAACCCATAGAGCTTTGATATGCCGCTAAACAAAATCAACTAACCAACATTTAATTCAGTGTTTCTCAAACTTTTTAAGCAACGGCACCCCGCGGAGCAAATGAAAATATCACGGCACACTTAGTAAAAATTTTAAAGGGTATACATTCTAAACCATAGATTTAAAAAATATATATACACACAAATATGAACTTTATTTCAATGTTCTATTTAATTATTTGTACAGATTATTTAGTGTGAAACATGTGTCTGGTGTTTTTTGTTGTTTTTTTTTTTTTTTGTTGTTTTTTTTCGCGATTTCCTCAATGTTTGCCGTGACAGTATTTTCACGGCCTTTACTTTCTGGTGCACACACATAAATTTCTTTAAATCTTTAGGAAATGCTTAAATCTGTCGGATTTATGAGAATTCATTACTTCCTTTGGAAAATTTGCTTCGTTTACATTTGTATACGAAACTCTGCAGATGTGAAAAATTTCAGGAGATCTATGACGAGAGAAGTTTCGCTTAAAGGTACAATTTCGGCCTTGCCTGACCAGTTAGTTGTCTGTAGCTAAGTTGGTCAGGGCGTACCGGATCTAACGGTAGTTCACTCCACCCAGAGGGACGCAGGTTCTAATCCTGCCAGAGAGCGTATTTTTTTCTTTAATAAGATTTCTCGAACATCCAGGTCGGTAGACGAATATAAATAAATAATACTGTTTAATAAATAAACGGAGCGTCTACTCAGATGCGAATATTCGCTAAAAATAACGTTTAAAGTACACACACACACACACATATATATGAAGCGCATACAGACGAACATTTCTTGTCTTGTTATTGGAACCGAGTCTTTGCCGCAGACACACGAGTCAATCCGAGTCTAACATCTGGCAAACTGACTAATTACCTAACAGCTGTCAACAGAGATCTGTCGAGGTAAAATCGTGACTCTTTCTTACCTTTCTTCACCAACTGATCAACTTTCATTTCACTTTGTGAATGGGGAACGGTGTTTAGCATTAACTGACTGTCGTGTGTTGGGTTACGTTTTTCTAGATTGATATGTTTGAAATCGAGTGCCCTGCCACAGCCCAAATAGATAGTGTGATAACTAGCATTCCATATCCTGAGAAATCGTCTCGTACACGGATGATGTCTTTAGGACGATGTCATTGGCCTAAATAAATGTCCACTTAAATTGCTGCACATCTTTTCCGATTCTTCACGTCCTTGCGTTCATTTACTTTCCTAGTTGTAAAGATATTTGAAATCAAATCGTCAATTTTTGAGTAATTATTATTGCCTATCGCATCCACTCCTTCCTACCTATTGTGATGAAGGCCCAATCAAGAGGCCTCCGTTGGAGCTAGCTAGCTTAAATGCCGCCCGATAAGGCAGCTTTTAAGCATGCGCGCTCGCGCACACACACACACACACACACACACTCTCTCTCACCAATACTTTGTGATGAAACAGTTCAAAAAAGATACAGCTTAATGAGGAAGGAGGCCCTGGAGAATCTGATACTCACGGGTCGAATAGAGAGAAAGAGAGACAAGGGGAAAAAAGCACATGACATACCTGACGAGCTTGAACAGGTGGATGACAGAACGTGGCCTGGAGGAGGAAGGAGAGGGAAGGAACTTGTTGAGAGCTGCAAAGGATAGAGGGAGATGGAGAGCCATGATCGCCTACGCCCTGAAAGGACATGACACATAAAAAGAAAAAGAAGATAGCTGATCCCTCTTCAACTTGATTTTGTTGGGCATCACAGAAACGTCGTTTATAAAAGCATGCTAACCCCTCCCCCTCTCAGGTGAGTTAATATAAGTACTGTACTTATTCTTTCCCATAATTCAGATTTTCTGGTAGGTAGGCATGTAGATGTGTGGACGGCTTAAGTCTTTTATGTTTAGTTAGTTTTCTTTAATTTCAATACCGTGGCTGATGTGACCCAGGGCACTCAGTGAAAACCAGAGTCAGAATTAGTAAGAAGGAAATCGCATTTTAACGAAACTTTGATTACTTCTATCGTCATTAGTAAAGTTGCTTCAGTATTTCTCTATGAATCTCCGTGAAGTTATTTGTTCAAAATGAATGACTCACCTTTCTACTTTTCTGCCTTGCTAATTGTTTTTAAATTAATGCTCTTTTTCTTTTTTTTTAAATGGAATCTAAAGACCCAAGTGGACACCATCCACCCACCCACACAGATTAAAAAGAAATTTTTGACTTTGTGTCTGGTTAGAGATTTTATAACACCTTATAAAATTTATAAGGTTTATTTATGATCCCTAGAACTTAAAATCCGTGAACTAATTCTACTACTAGAAAAGGAAGGCTTTAAAATAAATGCTCTCTCAGGTTATTTTGTCGTCTTGCTGACAACTCGTTTCTGTTACCCTGATGTTAATAAAGAGATGCTTGAAAAAGAAGGCTTTAACCGCCTAAGTAACATATACAACAAAATTCAATTGATTATTATTGTGTTTCAATTTAGTTTCACTTCCTGGTGTTAATTCTTATTGAAGAGGAGGAAGCCTGTTAGTGTTAATAATTGACTTCCGCTCTTAAATACTTACCAACAATCCGAGAAGGTTTATGCATCGGCGTGCGTGGGAGGAGTCAATTCTTTCATTATCCTGTTTTTTAACAAACTCGGGCCTCTCATAAAATCACCCGGACCCTTCCACTGGCCCAATTCCGTTGTGGTTAGAATAAATTCACACCCACTTTTTTTTTTTTTTTTTAAGTTGCATTTTCTCTCTCTCTCTCTCTCTCTCTCTCTCTCTCCCTCTTCATGCAGTCAACTACTGATAGTGGTGGGGAGAAGGCGAGAAAAGAAAACAGATTTTTATCGAATAGATTGTGAAGACCATCTCTTTTGGTAACAGATGTAATGAAAGAGGTTTGTTGGAGAGGAAGCGTCATGATTAGTTGGGGGTTGGGGAGGAATTAGTATATCCTTCTCTCTTAGCTTGCGCCTATGCCCCTCACATCGATATGTCTTCTTTTTGTTGTTGTTGTTGTTTGTTTCATCTACAACAAAACCGGCCTAACTTGCCTACGTGACTGAAATCGCGTACTTCCACGTTCATCTGAAAACCTTCTTTGCTCTTTCTACGTCCCAACACCAAACACAAAAGATGATGCCCGAAGCAAAAGCAGCAGCAGCAGCAGTTCCAAGTCATTTCAATCCCTGCCACTCCCCACCCCCACCTTCATTTGCTTGCTTCTGGCAAGCACCTGTTTGGCATAAGTTTTTTTTTTTTTTTTTTTTTTTTTTTTTGTCAGGCGTGCCAATCAGGTTTTAACTGTCTCGAATTTCACGACTGGCTACAAATATCTTCGATAATCTTTGCTTCTATTGATTTTCGATTCAACATCACTTTCATTAATGACCCGCAAATGATTTCTGCGATTTTCACATATGATAATAATATCGATTTCCTTTTTAAATTACGCACACACACAGACAATTTACTGTTTTTGTTTCTTTTTCTTTTCTTTTTTTTTTTTTTTTGCAAGACATTCATAATTGTCTAAGAATTTTCTTGGTTTCTTCAAGAAATATCCTTTGTATTATTATTAGTTTGGTGCAAAAATAATGTCGTTTTCTCACATATGTTACTATGTGAGAAAACGACATTATTTTTGCACCAACCTAATATTATTATTTAATTATTATTATTATTATTGGCACTATTTAAGTATACTGGTCCACTCGTAAAAAAAAAATGACGATTTTTTGGCGGTGGGGGATAATTCTTATAGATTACCAATTATCATCAGACCTTGTCAAAATATGACATTTGTCAGAATCAAACAAAAATTATTGATTTATTTATTTTTTGCATTTCAGAGGTGGGGGCCCTGTTAATACAGTGTAGGTACCTTCATGATCGCTAAAAACAGAGCATAGCTTGATGAAAAAGACGCCAAACTTGACGAAGAAAAACTTTTAGCGTCTAAATGTTTGTTAATTAATATTATTAATAGAAAAGATCAAAGTATTTTTTAATTATATTCTAAAATATTTCCTTCTTTTTAGAACATTCTAAATTTTGATTAAAAAAATCTTGTTTCTCTCTGTATCACCGGAACTAGTAAAATATACAATTTTTGCGCGTTTTTTTCTGTATGACACACATTAATTTTGAAAATCTTGCAAAAATAAAAATAATTGTCGGATTTTAATGAAACTTTCAGAAACTATTCACAAATGATGGAACATATTATAAATTATGTTTTCCTTTTTTAAAGTCATGGCAAAAATCTTTTCTTTCATATATATTACCCCCACACACACACACACACACACACCCCACCCCACTCCATAACTAATTTCAATTTTGGGAAGATTAGTGATTATATTAGTTAAATTTTACAAGGCTTTGAGGAAACGAAATCTTTTTTCTTTCTTTTTTTTTTTTCCTTTTTTTTTTAGTTGGACCAAATCTACCTGAAGATCATCTCTGAATTGTAACATAAAAAACTCAAAACAAAAATATTATTTAATTTCAAAAGCTTTTAATTGCTTTTATTTATTTTAAGAAACATGGGCAATATTGTCTGAAAGCAAAAAGATATTTCAATGAGAAATGAATTTTTAAAACAATTATTTGTTATTTCTGAAATATTTTATTATTTTTACATTATGTTGTTCTTCTAAAATTAGCTTGTATAATTTAACAAATGTTGTTATTAAGTAGATATATATTTACACATTATAATTTCCAAGGCTTCTTACAAATTAACGAACAACAGTATATAAAAAAAAAATAATTTGTGTCAATAACACTTTAAATCAAATCTATGGGAGACCAGAAGTAATTAAAAAAACGTTACGTGGATTGAGTTTCTGTCTAGTATTTAACTTAAATACTGAATTTTTAATACAATTATTTGTTATTTCATTAATTATAATAGATTTTTACATTTAAGTTGTTAAAATATTATAAGATGAGTTAAAAGCCGCTTCCACTTTCGTAAGTATCCTTTTGAGAGAGATTTATTTTTGTGAAACACGTGTGGAGAAGTTAATTTGATTTTTCAATTTCAACTGAGAAGGGTACTTACAAGTATCAGTATCATCTTATGAAATTTAAATTTGTATTTTATGTATACTTCTGATAAAATTTAATAATAAAGGTACCTATAAATTAATTAGATACCTTTCTTAGAAAATTTAATCTCACTCTCAACAGTCTTATTTTAATTATAATATATTTTCCATAAAGCATCATAAACATAAAGATGAAAGCTAAGTACAAAAAAAAAATAAAAAAATTAGAGCACTGAAAGTTTTTCTTAAAAATAACAAGGTAAATAATTTGTTCACTTAAATCTAAATAACTTCACTTCTCTCCTTCCGTAGAAGGAATTATCCTCACATAAGCTATCAAAACGTCATGAATGCCTTTCATCACCTGTCAAGTAACATGAAAGGTTATGACCTGCTTTGTTTTATTTTCAAACTACGTCTTTTCAGAACAGAAACTAAGTTAAGCTTGGTTCAAAATATTTTAAATAAACATAATTTCTGATTTTCTTAAAATGAGTTTTAAAAAAAATATAATTGATTTTTAAAAGAATTTCAAACTGAAATTTTTCATTTTTTTTTTATAAATTGGAAAAAATTGTCTGACATGATCGATTATCTGTCAATTTTGCTGACTAAAAAAACAAGATTTTTAACAAAAGTTTGGACGTCCTAGGAACGATTAAAAAGTACAAAAATACCCCCCAAATTCTTTGATTTTTCCTCTTAATAATAACAAACATTTAGATGATAAAGTTTTGTTTTCGTCAAGTTTGGTGTCTTTTTCATCATGCTATACTCTTTTTAGCGATCTCATAATGGTACCGATGTAAAATTGATCTCTGACTTTTTACTGGGTTATTTGGACTTAGGTGTTTATGAAAACATTTTTTTTTTTTAAATAAAATTTCTTTCTTTTAATTTTTTTTTTAAATAAAATTTCTTTTTTTTATTTTTTTTTAATAAAAAAAGAACAAATGGATATGTATACTTTTAACTTAAGAAACAAAAAAATTAATAATAATAGCAACATAAGGGCAAGCAACATCACTCGGTTCCACCCTTGCTCCCAAAATTCTCTTTTCCATGTATTGTGTGTGTGTGTATATATATATATATATATATATATATATATATATATAATTATGCTAAAACGTTAAACATTTTGTGCCAAATATTGCATTTGTAAATAATGTTTTGAATTATTCTCTAAGAAATAGAACAAACTCCTATGAATATTGTTTTGTTTTGTCTGCTTAGGAAGCAAACAATTTGGGTCAGTCAAATATAAAATGAGAGAATATCTTTTATATTCTAATTTCTTTTTTGTACAAAATAAATGCTTATCATAGTCTTTACCCACTTGCCTGCTATCAAAATTAACAAAAAAATTGTTTTCTGCCTGACTATTTCATGTAGAATCAATCTTCCTTGAAACTGTAACGATCAGGTTTCTGCTCATGAACATGTTTGCTTTTGTAAAAGCAAAAACGACACATTGCAGCAAGAATTTTGCTAGGGCAGTACAATTAAACTACTCTAATTTTAAGAATAATGCTATTTTTAGTCCAATTTGCAACTGATTTAATTCAACTTTTGTCTTTTCTGATTCCAGTTACCAGTTTTCAAAGAAAGATTAAAACCTTTCAAGTAATTCATCAAAATGCCAAAAATGTTTATTTCCTTGTTGAACTTTATAACAATTTCCTGTTTATGATAATTTCTGTCTTTCATTCTTTTTTGTTGAAAGAAGGATGGTTGGTATTAGTGAACTAAAGCATGTTGACATTCAGTGTAATGTGACACTGTGACGTCCCAGATGTTGATCAAACAAAAAGAGAAAGAAAGAAGGAAGACTCTTTTAACGGGATGATAATTGTTGTTAATTGTCGGAAGATGGATTGAAAAGTTGAGAAGAAGAAAATTAAAAACAAAATGTACCTGATTTTCTTACCTAAATAATATGTTTTTCAGTTCCTATTAATATTAAGTACAAAGTTTGAAGTGCCTACATGTAAAATATTTCAAATAAAGATTTATATTTAATATTTTTTTTGATATTTTTAAAATTGGATATGATATACCCATGGTTAGTAGTGGTGTAACTTTAATTGATGGTTAGTGTTCTAGGGTTAAGGAGAGTGGAAATAGATTTTTCTTTCTCCAATTCTTGAATGGTTTGATCCAATCCAGGGGATCACAGTATGAAGCAAGCTGATAGATAATAAGGACTAATGACTGAAAATCCCTTTTGTTTTCTGCTGCACCATCTGGAAGATGGATTTATCACTCCAACCCCAGAAAGCTGAGCTGAGGTTGGCTGTTAAGAAAGTGGGAGAAGGGAGAGAAACCGCTTATATAGAAGTGTAAAGAGAGTAGGAGTTAAGGGGTGGCTTGATTCCTCTGACCCCTCTCAAACAGGGACTGGACACCCCCAAATTTTGAAAACCACTTGAGTAAATGTATTTTTCTATATGCAAATTTGGAAAAGGTTGCTACTTAGGGTAGAAGACAAATGAACCCAAGTCCTAGTCAAGCCCACCATTGCCGGATGCAGGACTCTGTGTAAGCTGGAGATTTAAGAGACAGAGAGATACATACCAGAATCTGCATAATGTGCTGAGGCCTCCTGACCAAAGACCTTGTGCCAGGCATGAAGCCAGTAACTTCAAAATTTAAGTTACTACTAAAACAAGCTGCAGACTCTGAAGGGGATCCCAGTGTCATTTGATGACAACAACAAGTGGGAAGACAACAGATTAAATAGGAACCAAATCATTACATTTTTTTTATTCTTTATTCCAAAGGATTCTTATTTCTTCTTGTGTAGCTCCCAAATGATCGAACCATTTTCACTCCAAGTTTGTGTCATCAATGATCTTCTCACCCACTGAGATCAAAAACACAATGTGGCAGAGGAGTGAATGGTCGTGAACAGACAAACGCCAGCTGAGTGGAACCATACCAATATTATTGAAAAAATGAATGCAAACTTTCCTTGCTGGAGTTTGGATTCAATTTGTCTATTCCAGTTTGCTTATCAACTCTTTGCAGCGCCCTGTTGGTGATTAGACTTTAATTCTGGCTCTTGCGCTATTGGTAACATTTTCTTAGCATGATAATGGGACAATATTAAAAAAAAAAATAATTGAATTCTATTATATTTATTCTAAAAGCAACTCCTTTCTTGAAATGAATAAATAAATAAAAATTCTTACTTCTCACCAATAGTAGCAGCTTTTAATAAATGATGAGAAAACATGCGCACACACACACACACACACACACACACACACACACACACACACACACACACACACAAAAGAGATAAACAAAACTGAAGTGCTTCCTTTTAAACCAAAAGAAAAAAAAAAAATTACCAGTAAATGTCAAAAAATAAAAATTAGGACCTAATGGCAAGAACTAATTTTGCTTTAATAAACAAAGTAAGAAAATTATATTTTTTTCTGTCAAGTTAAAAAGAACCAGAATGAATGATTAACAAAAAGCATGAACTAAAACCCAAATCCTCAACTTCCTCCTGCAAATTCCCTTCATGACCTCCCCCTCTTCAGTAATACAAGCAAAGTGAAAGCAGTTGATTTGTCAGGAAGGAGACTTTCTGATGTTATTGGTCCGGAGGGGGACGATCCCAGCGTGCGACACCCTCTGGAAAGTGCCTGAAAACCATACCACAGGTCGACACAAGCCTTGGGAGTTAAATTGGGTAGACAGAACACTTGAGAGATGTCGATAGCGGTGCTGGCATGAAGTCACAAGTCATTGTGACCAAGGATTTGAGTGTGCTGGTGTTGTTCAGATTGTTGATCATACTAGATAACATGATCTCTCCCAGAAACTGTAACTAAGGTCTGCTCAGCATAGTTGCTGTTTAAACCACAGGTTGGCTCTGTGGGTGTTGAACAAACACAAATGTGCCTAAGCGGGCATCTGTAATAGGGATTGGCTAGCCCTAGTAAATGAGTATCCTCAAATACGAGTGGCCAGTTATTATTATTATTATATTGGGTAGGCACCATGGAGTATTGGATAGTGGCTCCGATTGAGGAATCAGAGAGCTGAGTTTCGAATTCCAGTCGAATATATCTCATTATTTGCAATGACTTGTTGCCACTCATCAGCCAGATCTTCGATACATTTTCAGATAAAATTACACTGGTTTTCTTGAGAAAATATTTTCAGTCTGGTTTTCAGTAGAGGGAGACCCCCCCCCAAACTCCATCAAAGTATTTTGCAGCAATCTAAAATGTGCAAAGTAATTTGAATATAGCAAGTAGGGGTTAGAACAGAACAACCCAGTTCCATATTTTTTCTTTGCTGTATGCAGTTTGGTATTCTCATCAAGCAGAACAACATTCTCCCTTTTAATCTACTGCATACGCTGCCAAAATTCAGGAATTTTAGTCTATAACTGCTACATATAATTACAACTGGTTTAAAAAAAAAAAAAAATAAAGTAATTCTTAATCAACCTAATGTTTTAATGGTGTTTTTATTACACTATTAGCAGTTATAAATGGTAATTAAGTTATATGTGCAAATAACCTTGGGAAAAGTATAAATCCACCTCTTCTTCCCCCAGTTATGGATTAATTAGTAAGAATTCCTAAAAATATTTTCTGGCTTTAAATAAACTGTAGAAAATGAATAAGTGGATCAATGAATAAAATACTGATTAACTACAAATGCTGTTCTTTTATTTACATTCTCTTTAATATAAAGCTATAGAAACTACCGTGTCCACAAAGTGAGGGATCAGTTTATAAATTGATTGTAGTATAAAATTGATACCCCACTTTGTAGCCACATTTTTTGTTTGTTTATCAAATTCTGATTAGGTATGAATCCAGCTATGGGTTAATTAATAAGACTTGTATCACTAAACTATTATTATATTCAAGAAAAAAAAAAAAGAATTTTCACAATCTAAAAATATTTTCTGGCTTTAAATAACCTAGAAAGGGTTGATAATCCATGAAAATGCATCAGTGATGAAAGTTAAGAATATTTTGATTTCTGGCAGTTTAAAATTAATTTTAATGATGCTTTTATTCTGTATCTGTCTATATTTTTGAGATGAGGTATTATGTACATTATTTACATTATTTGGACTATTGTCCTCATCTTTGTCACCATATAATGTAAATAATGCTTTTATTCTGCTACAAAAAACTATAAATGATAACAGTTAAAAGAACATCATGTTGATTTTTTGATGATTTAAAAGATTTTTTTGTGATGTTCCAGCATCGACTGTAAAGAGAGTTAATCGGGAAAGCAACTGCTATCCATTGAGCCTTTGTAGCCAAGTAGACTGTATGCTATCTATATTACCATACTCATCAAGGGGTCAGGGTTCAACTGGTTAAGCCAGTTGGGCCTCGGGCTCAAGACTTAGCTTTTCTTATAGTTTCATTTATTTCACAAAACCTGATGGAACATTGCTTTGAATATAGTTAATCATGAGTTTTTTTTTCTTTCTTTCTTTCCAGAAACCAGTTGTTCTCACAGGAACAAATTTGGTGAGCTCAGCTCTTCATTGGGACCTGAACTACTTGAAGAATCACATTGGTGATAGCTTGTTTACTGTGTATCAATCAAACAATAACTATTTCAGATATTATGAATCTCGAAAAATCTCCACACACAAAGACTTTAAACCTCCGACATTACAAACAGAAATGAATTTCTCAGAATTTGTAGATAAACTCAAGGAATGTCAGCGGACAGGAACTCAGTAAGTCTCTTCTTCTTTCCTGTTCTGTTGTAATTTTACCAATAATTCCACTATCTTTCTCTTTTTCTACAAATTATTCCTTTCCAGGTAAACTTTGCAGAGGCTAGCATTATGACATTGACTTTGAATTTCTGCAATGAGGAATTATTATTATAATCATTATTTTATTTCCTTTGATTTCTGGTGTGTACACATTTCTTTCTGGGTCCCACCCAGAGACCTAAGGTTAGAAATGGCATCATGACATTTTCCACTGACCAACTAAAAAAAAACAAAAAAAACACGCACACGCACACATTTTACATAGATAAAGCCCTTCGTAAAGTGTGGGCTGTACTTGTCAGAACAATTTTATGTATCTCTTTGAGGCGTGGACTTCCAGGAATCCCTTCAATTAGTCTACTGGAATCTTTTCCAACCAACCCTAAGGCTCCAACTACAACAGGGAATGTTGATGTTCCCATATGCCACACTTTTGAAATTTTAATTATTATCATTATTTATTATCATTTATTATTATCATCATTATTATTATTATTTATTTTTATCATTATCATTAACGTTATTTATTATTATCATTATTATTTATTATTATTTGTAGTAATAGTAGTAGTATCATTATTATTGCTTTGCCCTCAGTGACAATTTTTCACAAATCTATTTCTGTTCCTTTGTTATTCATTTTAAATAGTGTAAATGAGTGGGCATATAAGCTCTGCATTCTTCTACAATAAACTGTCAAGGCTTTATCGACAACAGGGTTTGCAATAGCCACTGTCAGTTTTCACAGATGTCACTGCAACATTTGGCAATAAAATTTTTTTCTTTCATTTATTTATTCTTTTGGAATAAATTGCATGTTCTTTGCTTTTCTTGCCTCCCTCCCTCCCTCTCACTCTCTCTCTCTCTTCTGTTCCACCCTCCCTATGTCCTCCATGCCTCCCCTAGCCTCTTACTCTACTTCCCATGACTTTGTTCATTAAGGGAATGTTAAACTGTTCCTCCCACATATATATATATATATATATATATATATATATATATATATATACCCGACTCAATCCAACACCCGTGAAATAACTTTTTCCATGGTCCATGATGTCTTGGCTTTTTTGTCTTGGCCTTTTTTCGTGCCAATGTTCTGAAAATAAGATTAAGAGAATGAAGCTTGACAATACACAGAAACAATTTTCAGGAAAAAAAAATGAATAACTTGTCTTTGTCGTTTTTTTCCCTCCTACAGAAAAGTTTACCTGCAACAACTCCTATCCGAGAATGTAGGAAAGAGAATAATAAAGGACTTTATTGCTTTCAATTGGAATTGGATCAATCGACAGAAAGTAATCAACCACTGGGGGCCACTGTCATCAAATCTACTCCTTGTAGGCATGGAAGGTGAGTGAAATAAAGTTGGGGTCAAGAAAGGAACAAAAGAAAATGATTGGATGGCAGGGATAATAATTGGAAAGGCTTTTTGGTATCCAAAAGTTCATCTTGTCAGGATTGACTTCACAAAAATTTAACCCATTGTAGCCAATCTCAAATCTCTTGTACGCCAGTTGAGAAAATGAAACAGTTATTTCCCCCCCCATAATAAGTTTTTATAAGAATTCTACGTAAAAATTCTATATAAGTTTTACATTATTTCTATGTGTCATCTAAACATTATGCATTGTCCTAAAACATTTCAAATTGTATCTGTTATAAAATGATGTCACATACTAAGTCTGATCAAAAAATATCGGGACTGGTGCTATAAAATGAAAATTACAACAGACGTCAATTCACCATACACTTTATCCAGCATCATTTTCATTGATGGAAGCATTCCTGGAGCTCCTTTTTGGGGGCAAAGTGATCAGCTGCCTCGTCACATTCTCTTGGATTTTCTTGACTTCTTGAAATCTTGTTCCTTTCAAGTGGGATTTCATTTTTGAAGAGGAAAAAGTCACAAGGGGCGAGATTTGGGGAATGTACTGGTTGTCGGACCTGGGAAATATGTCCTTGGACTCAAAATGCTGCACAAGCCATGGTTACTGGAACCTATGTGGTATGGTTAGATGACAACACTCTGCAGACTTTACTTGCGAGCATGGAGATGGGGAATAATAAAAAATAAACATGTTTCTGAGGAAAGATGGAACTTGCAAATTAGTTTAAATGTTATTATTTTTAAAAACTATTTTTCACCCAATGTAAGGCCCAAGAGCCACTTTAGGTTACTAAATGAGGTTGTTGTTGTTGTTGTTGGGAAGCATATTATGAGGATGTGTAGGATAGATAGTGATTGACACTAGACTTGAAGAGGTTAAGATTGTAGCGATCAGGGAAGCATCTCCTCAGAAGTTGGTTCCACATTGCACCAGTTCTAGGGAAGAAAATGTTTGAGTGGAACATTCTCCTTGCCAATGCAATACGAAGGGAGTGAGGATGAGTCAAACCCTGTGTACGCTGCATGGCGACTCCAGGCTGTAAAGGGTTAGGGAACTGAACTGGTGGAACCAAGGAATGTAGTTCACCTGAATATTTACCATGAAAATAGTGACAGAGAAGCAAGAGGCTTGCAAGAAAGGGGCTGAAGGTTGGAAAATAATTCATCACCCACAAGGCCATGCAAATGCTTTTGGACTTGGTTGTGGATGAAAAGTGAGGATTCGGCAACTCCAACACAGATATGGTAGTAATCGTTCATTTTCCGTCTGATCTGTCTCCTGTAAACATAGAACATCACTGGAAGAGTCGGGTACTTTCAAGGAGCGGAAGAGGGAGCCAATCATTTTCCCAACATGGGTCGTAAATATGAGTTTGCCTTGAGATCTTGTATGAGCTTGAGTCCCAATAGACTTTCCAGGCAAAGAACCTCATTGAGAGTCCAACTGTTCATCATAACTAGAGAAACCTTAGGGTCTTTGATAATAAAACGTTAACTATATTGGAAATAGTGAATGTTACAATCCATTTTCTCACCCATAGAGCTTTCCAAGTAAGATCAGTGGGCGGGGGGGGGGCATCAGCTGCCCTGGTTCTGATTATTTAGATTTTTGGTGGTGCCCCCATAAACCGCAACATCATCTGCATAGATATATACTAATGATCTGAGAATGCTTTTGGGTAGATTGTTAATATAAAGCTGGAAAAAACCCAAGGGTCACTCAAAGTAAAGATTACTAAAAGTGGCTGCTCTAAGGGCATACAGGCAGGGACCTAAGGTTGCATACTATGATGATATGTAGGATAGATAACAGTTTACCCTGGACTTGAAGAGGTTAAGATTGTAGTGATCAGGGAAGAGTCCTCTCAGGAGTCGGTTCTAGATTGCAACCATTCTGGGTAAATGGAACTTCCTCTTTACTAATGGAATACAAAATGAATGAGGATGAATCAAATCAGTGTCTATGACATGGTGGGTCAGAGATGTGTGGGTCTGGACTGGTGGAACCAGGGAATGTAGTTTGAATACTAGCTTAAACTTGGTAATGTGTGAGTAATGAGTAGGCTTTTATGAAAATAATAGCTACAAGTAAATTATTGCTAACCAAAAGAAACTGTTCATATTTTCAGACACACAATGAATGATTAATTCATTCATTTTCTATGGCTTATCAACCCTTTGCAGGTTATTTAAAGCCAGAAAATATTTCTTTTTAGATTGTAAGATTTCCCAACGGTATTTGTGCATAATTGAATAAAACAAAAACAACAGTAATTGGAACTCTGCTCTCCACTTAACAATTCCGAGCCATTATCCATTACACCACCTGCACATCCAAGCTTACAGCACCTGGTATTCACAAGTGGTCACCCATCAAGTACTGACCAAGCTTGACACTGCTTAACTTTGATGATTGTACAGGAACTGGTGTTTCAACGTAATGTGGTCTTAAGCCTCCATAATGAAGGAAGAAGGCTTGGAAAATTTAACACACACAGGATATATTGAAAGGAAAAAGAAAGGAAACTGAGTTTGAATGGATGGATGAATAGGAAAACAAAAATAGTAGAGGCAAAAGTTGTTAAGAGCAATAAAAGACAGGATGTTGTGCAGAGCCAGATCGTTTATATCCTGAGAGTATATGGTATATAAAAGAATAGATGAGATTGAAATGTAGGGACAATTGTAGTTTGTCTTTGTTTTTAAATACAATTTGGTTTGATGTACAAATGATGGCCAACTCATATTGGGTTTTATATTTCTGATTGAAACAACAGTATTTTCAGAAATTGGAACTTAATACATTTGCTATTTTTACTTTTAAGTAATCTATTCAGTTTGAAGTTTTTTTTTTTTGTTTTTTTTTTCTTTTTTTCTTACAATGACATTCACCTTGTACAAGGCCCGAGAGATACTCAAGGTAGAGGGTTACACAGTAAGAGGTACAGCTTATGTGGATGTGTGTATAAGATAACAGTTAACCCTAGCTTGGAACAGGTTAACATTATAGTGATTGAGGAAGTAACTTTTTGGGAGTCCGTTCCACAAGTGGTCAGTGGGAAGAAGCTGCTTGAGTGGAACTTACATCTGATTTGGGGTGGGGTATGAAGGGAATGAGAGTGGTTCGCTACAACATGGGTGGGGTGGTGGGTCTTTGCGTCAAAATTTAAGAAGGATAAGGTAAAACTCTTTAATCTAGCAGCATAAGAAATATTTGATAGTGTCAATTTTGGTGAAACTTCTATATGCCACGTTTCTTGTCCTTTGTAGCTCTTACTAAAGCTTGTCTTTTCTCTATTTCTCCTAATTCCTGTTCTGGTTACAATTTATGCACAAGCTCGTTCTTCTTCTAGATGGCATGTCCCTTCATGGCTCTCCACAGCTTCCTGTCCATTGTAATTCTTAGTTAAATTTGTCTTTTTGCTATCTCTCTTAATTCTTGTTCTGCCAACCATTTACACAAGCTCGTTAGGCAGAGGTTATGCACTGTTTTCTTCTGTCCTTGTCTCCAATATGTTCTATGAGTGTCAAATTTTCCAAGCCCTCTTTCCTCATTATGTGCCCTGGAAATTTCAACTTTAAATATTAGTGTCCTTTTTGTTTCCATTTTCTCTAAAACTTTGTCGTTGCTGACATGTTCAGTCCACGGTATCCTCGGCATTCTTTGATAGAACCACATTTCTCTTGCCTCAAATATGTTCTTCATCCGTGAGGAGATTGTCCAACATTCACTGCCATATAGGAGGACTGATATTACATAACATTTCAGTAGTCTTTTCATTGTTTGTATTGAAAGGGTCAATTCAACAGAACTTAGTCTTTGTACAAAGCAGGAAAGAATGATACATATGTGTCTAATCTTAAGTTTAAGCCCATCAAGTTCAATAATGTTTCTTATCGGGTTTGAGCTTAAGAGTTGATATGACATGAAAAATATTCATGTTAGGATAGGTAACACCATGAGATTGCTAAAAAAAGAGCATAGCATGATGAAAAAGATGCCAAATTTGACGAAAACAAAATGGTATCACCTAAATGTTTATATTATTATTAAGAGAAAAGATCAAAGTTTATTTTAATTATTTTTTAAAAGACCTAAAAGATTTTTAGTGATCTCGTGGAGGTACCTATGTTAGGATGTCAGTGAATTTTATTAGCTGATCTGCTTAAATGTGACCACATTTAAATATTTCCTTTGTGTTAGGGAAAAATGCATAAAATGGTGGCATGTATTGTCCTTCAAGCTTAAAGATGGTCTTGTATATCTGTCAATACTCAGACCTCTTGTTTATATGAATAAATGCAAAATTGGAGCAAAATTCTCCCACAAATTTTGGGGTTAAAAAGTCCCAAATCTAATTAATAGTAATTTATATTTACTCAAACCCCCCACCCCACAAGGTCAGGTTGTGACACAAGGTCGGTTTAATGTGTGGAGCCAGAGTGCATGCACCTGGGCTAGGAACAAAAATTCCTGACCCCCTGCAAACTTTGGCTGTGCTGGCCTCGGTGCATGCATTGATCCTTCTCTCTAGTGCAATTAGAGGGTATGACCACGGGGAGCTGTTCCCCAGGGCTAGCACCTCTCAGTATAATTTTCCTCAGTTGTGACTCTGTCCCTTGATGGAGTCAACCCTGAGTGCACTCTGCCCAAGGACAGAGATGCAACTGAGAGATGATAAACAGGGTTTTACAAACCACTCGAGAGAGTAATTTGCATTTAATTGACCCTTGTTTTGATTTTCATATCAGAAATAGTTCTGTTTAGGAATATTTTCTTATATAGTGCAGAAAAGTGTTCGAAATTGGCATTTTACTTAGCCTTGGCTTTCAACAAGTTGGCATTTATAGTTTGTAAATTTTCCTTAACTATAACAAGTCTGCCTCCACACCCTACAAATTAATTTCTTCTGTCTTTACAGTCATATTCTTTGAACAAATATATTGAACGTCCAGAAACCCTTCAACATTTCATAAATAGTAAACATTAATCTCATAGAAAAACAACTAATTTTTCCTAGAAAAATTATCAGATAGCGAGCGGGAAAAGCCTGCTAGTTATTAATAACTGTATATATATATATATATATATATATATATATGTATATTAAGTATATCTTCATTGGGTGTTAACACAATCCTGTACTCTGGTAGGCATACAAGCATACAGATGGTGAATATATTGGGTCAAAACAACAATTTAGTGTTTAGTAAATTTCAAAGACAATATTTAAGTATTTGTACAAAGATTTATTCAACCACATCTGAGGCATTTTGTTTTATTACCTTTCATCATCTTTGAGGCAACTTCATGATTCCATCCTACCCACAAGAATCTGGCATCTTTCTGTGAGATGAAATGGTCCAAGTGATTTTTACAGGCTTTTAGAGAATTTAAGTTCTTTCCATTAAGATGATAGTAAGTTTCATGTGACATCCCAGAAATAAACTCTACCAATTTCTGCCATCTTCCACCATTGATCTGGTCAAACATGACACTCTTCTGATTTGCCAATTCCAGACATTTTTAATCAATTGCTGTCTTTCATTAGTTCAGTAGGGAACAATTAATATCTGATTTTGTGGAAGAAGCATATAATAGATAATGCCCTTTCAATTGCACCAGATACATAGTATCACTTTCTTTAGATTTTGGTGTGTTTAACAGTAGTTTATTTTATTCTCCCCAGATCTTTTTGCTCCACATTGTTGTAAACAATCCATTTTTCATTGCCAATGATCGTCCTTTTTAAAAATGGGTCATTTTTGTTGTTTGAGCAGTTTTGAATATGTCAATATGGTCCATTGAATTTTTATGTTAAATTGTAAGGCACCCAATCATCTTAAAGATGCACATATTTAAATGTCTTACAACGTTCATATGAGATACGTGGAGCATCTCTGTTGTAGAGTAGGACACAGCGTACTTACTGGTCTTCCCTACTACTATGACAATGGATTTCTCCTAATTATAAATATGGCAAGTAGCCACATTAGAGTAGGATTTGAGTAGTATTTGATTTACTCAAGTTTTTCCATTCTGTGTATGAGTATTTAATAAATTTCTTCTCTTCCTTTGATACTCTCTCTAAGGCCTTCTTATTTCTCAGCTATTTTGAACAAAGAAAACATTACAACAATCTCTGTGATATCCCATGTTGTGTAACTTGCATTATTTTGAATGGACAGCAATGTTTCATCATCAACTGCAAGCCTGCCAAAATGTTCTCAGCCTTCCAGATAAAAATTTCTACATCTAAACCTATCAAACCACTCACAAACTCTCTTGGCTATAGCACCATCTCTATAAATCTCTCTTTTTTGCTGTTTTTGCTAATTTTAAATTCTTCATTTTTGTGGGGGTGGGTATTCCCAGAAGTATCTTTCTTTTTTTTTTTTAATCTTCATTTTTAAATGATGAATTCTTAGACTGTCAAGTTAAAAATAAAAAAAAAACAATTCCAATTTGTTCATTTTACTCATCAGAAATAAATTCTTCATCTGAAATGAGTTATTACAAACTTTACAAAATCTACCAGGAAAAAAAAATCCTTTTCTCCTCCTTTCATTTTTTTTTTTGTTTTTGTTTTACAGGCAATATAACATCAGTCCATTATGATGAACAACAAAATTTCTTTGCCCAAGTTAGAGGCCATAAACGGTGTGTGCTTTTCTCTCCAGATCAATTCAAATCTCTTTATCCCTTTCCAGTTCATCATCCACATGACAGACAAAGTCAGGTGAGTGAATTTACAAGATTATAATGCCCCACTCCCCACGAATAATAAAAAACAAAACAAATTTCAGTTTACAACAGATTTTAGGAATTATTTTTGTTTTTTCTCCTCTAATTTCATACAATAAGAAAATTAGAATTTGACTTTGAAATGTGTTTTGTGTCCCAAGATTAAAGATTATTAAGCAGAAACATACTTTAGGCTTTGTCTTTGTGAAATTGTTGGTTTCTATTAAATGTTGTTAATGTTGAATATCCTTCTAAGTCCTTATTGAATATGTGACTGAGAAAGCTTAGAATAAAGATATTTGCCCAGACCTTCAGGAAAAGGCTTGTTACTGTGAAAAAAAAAACTTTGATTCTATGCTGTGAAAGAACAAAGGCTTGACATTAGAGATTACTTTCTCACTCTGGAAACTTCAACTGCCATAAACAGAAGCATAGAATAAATTCTTTGATCCTGCAGAATTTAGACTCCAAGACCCAAGCTTAAAATGTTGTGAATTTACAAAATGTCAAAATTTCAATAACTCTTGGGTGATATTCAATGGAACACATTTTCCTGTTTAAATAACAGAAGACAAAATCTAACTTTGGTTCCCCAAATTTAAACGAGTCGACTGTAGTTTGGCTCATCAAGTCAATGCAAACGATCCTTTCCTTAGCGGCATAATATGTTCTTTGCCAGGGCTAAATACAGTTTTGAATTAAGTTTTCCTTCTCTTAGATTGGTTGCCAACCAAGGCTATAGAACCCAGTCTGTTAAGGAGTTGACCTTGTCGGGATCATCGAGTCAATGCAAATGGTCTTTTCCTTAGCTACATAATATGTGCACTGTCAGGACTGCATAAAAAAATAGAATAATCTTTTTAAATCCTTTGTCTCCCTTGTCTTGTACATATAAAAATCTAATTTACTCCTCGACATTGCATTTTAAAAAAAGAAACAAAACTCTAGCAACAGACAGTATCTGCTGTAAATGTTGGTAAATTGATAAAATTCCCCTACCCTGAATTGTGAGGAGGCACGGTGGAGTAATGGATAGCGGCTCGGATTGAAGAATCAGGGAGCTGAGTTCAAATTCCAATCGAATCTATTACATTCACTTATGTGCTGATACTCTTGGGAAAGGTATGAATCCTCTTCTTCTCCCCCCAGCTATGGGTAAATAGCAGGACAGACAAGGTTCTAGAGCCTTGGATGGCAACTAGTCTACCACAGAAAGAAATGGTAACTTACTGCAGGAAAAAAATCTGCTTCGTCAGTCATGTATCGAAAGATACATGATCGTCTAAGTGTGTATCACGCATGGCACATAACTGACTGACTGACCCTGAATTGTATCTTATATCCGACCACTTGGGGGACATGCTTTGGAATTGGCAGGCATGACATGATAGGTCGGAAGAAATAGTGTCTTGACTAGTTTGTAAATGACAACATAATTCATTTGTTTTTTGTTTTTTTTTTCAATTATTTATTAATTACTAACAAACTTTTCCACTGTGTGTGTGTGTGTGTGTGTGTGTAGATAGCAGTCTAAATAAAAATTAGGCTTTATATCAGGTATACAATAATATCAAAAGCTACAAATTATATATTGGGTAGAGTCATAGGTAATTTCTCTTTTGGGGGAACCTGTTGTAATGACAAATATATCAACCTTACTACTAAATAATCATACACAACAGGTTAAGAATAAATTTGGAGCAGACTAACATATGACAATGTTCAATGCAAATGACTGAGCTTTGTGAAAGAATGCTAATGTTCTACATTTGCTGAGATCGTCAGGGTATTTTTCATTTAGAGGTTTTTGTTTTTAATGCAGTGAAACCCTTAAAGCACATTTATATGCTCAGCAGCTGCAATGTGTCCATAAAAGTTTGGTTGAAAAGTGTCCTGTGCCTGTCAATAGAAAAAAATGTTGTCCTCCTCCAAGACAACACAAGTCATACAGCAAGAATAAATGATACAGAGAAAATCATTTTTAGAGCTTGATTAGTCTGTTCTAAAGCTGCCATATTTAACTGACCTTTGCACCAGCCAATTATTACCTTTTTCGATCATTGCAAAATACTTTGTTGGAGAAAAAATTTCTTTGATAAAAACCTGATTTAAGCGTTCATAGAAAAAAATTTTCACATCAAGACCTGTGGAACTTTAATCAAAATGTATTGAAGAGCCGCCTGATAATTGGCAACAAGACATTGCAGTTAATGGTGAATACAGAATTGAATAAATTTTACTTTATTTTTTGGGAGAATAAACATTCTAAAAAAAAAGTGGGAATTATTTATGCCTCAATGAAAGTGTTCATTTTCAAAGATTTCTCTCAAAGAGAATATTCCTTAAAAAATTCCTTTCTGTTTTGACTTTTATACTTTGACCCAATTTACAATGATGAATGAAGACTGAGTTGTTTGTGGCTAAATACTGGTTGCAGTACATATAGTCTAACCTTGTCAGGAGTTAGTCTTTAAAACTTATTGTCATGATCTGGCATTGTTGGGTTCCTAAGTGTTCATGCACACACACACACACACACACACACACACACACACAGATATATTGAATCAAATAGAAATTTGAAGTTCTTGTAGAAATTTTGTCAATTGATAAATATTTTTTTTTTTTTCCTCAGGTAAATTTGGAAAATCTGAACTTAAAAAAATTCCCCAAAGCTGCTGAACTTAAAGGAATGCAAACAATCTTGGAACCTGGAGATGTTTTGTATATTCCAGTCTATTGGTGAGGAATTTTCCATTCAACAGTTTCTTTGAAATACTTACAGTCATTGTACATAAAGTATATATATATATATATATACACACATCCAATGACAAAATTATTTGCACACTCATCAATTTTAAATATTTTTATCCATTTCTCAGAATCTATAGCCACATGATGGCAACTTTTTAAAAAATTAATAAGCAGAAAAAAACAAATATAAAACTGAATTTTCAGAATAATAGGATAAATACCACAAATTTGACAGGTGAATTTATGCAAAATAGGAAAAGACCAAATCAGTCGAACAGTAGAAAATATCGTTTTAAATTAATTGTAAGTAATTTATATAATTATTTTATCGGTGAAGCCTTCTAGACTATTTATTCAGTAGAATATTTGTGATAATTTCAGCAAAGAACATCATGTGTGGCATAAAGTGTCACCATTGTTATTCTTACATTAACAATACAATGGGGAAGACAAAGGAGCTTAGCATTGACTTGAAACAGAATTATTAACTTCCACATGTTGGGAAATAGTTACAGCACTATTTCAAACCGGTTAGCTATCCCTAGATCTACGGTACATTCCATTATAAAGAGGTTTAAACAGTTTGGCATGACAGAAAATTTGCCTGGATGTGGAAGAAAACCCAAATTATCACCGAGAACTGCATGAAAATTGTGTTGCAAGAGTTGTTTTCAAAGGCATTGCCAAATGTTTGGATACGATGGTTATCAGAGTAAGTACTCGAACAATACGTTGTTTAAATAGAAATGGGTTGTATGGAAACTGACAATAACGAACCCCCTCTTCAGAAACCATGTAACATTGTTACTCAGTTTAATTTTGCCAAAACGTTCTTGGACAAGGAAAATTGCTTTAAGGAACAAGTATTATGGAGTAATAAAACCAAAAATGAGGTTTTTGGACATAATAATGTACAAAAGATTTGGTGCAAGAAAGGTAAGGCTTTCCTCCCAAAGAACACAGTGGCAACATTAAAACATGGAGGCAGCTCGATGATGTTTTGGGGTTGCTGTAGCTAAAGGGGGACTGGACAATTAATTGCAATTAGAGGAATAATGAAATCTGCAGACTATATCAAAATTCTGGATAAAAATTTACATCAGTGCAAAATCTTCATCTAGGTTGGCAAGAAAATGATCCCAAACATATGTCTAAATCAGTGATTGCATGGCTTCAGAAAAAGATTACAGTTTTGCCATGGCTTTTGATGAGTCCTGACTTGAATCCTATTGAAAATCTATGGCAAGAATGGAAAGTATGAATAAATGGTCAGCCACTAAAAAGCCTTCAGGAATTAGAATGTGTAACTATCAAAGAGTGGAAGAAAATCCCAGAAAAGTGTTGTTCAAATCTTATAAAAACTTTACAAAATGATTGCAACAACTTATAAAGATGAGAGACCATGCTATTAACTATTAATATTGTGAAAATTATTCAAGGTTTTCTATTTTTTCTACTGTATGAATAATTTTGTCTTTTCCTATTTTGCATAATTCGCCTGTCAAATTTGTTGTATTTGACCTGTTGTTCTGAAAATTTGAGTTTTATTTTCCATTTTTTGTGCGCTTATTAACATATAAAAACCTGGTATCATACGGGCGTTAGATTCTGAGAAATGGATAAAAATATTAAAAATTGATAGGTGTACGAATAATTTCATCATTGACTATATATATATATATATATATATATATATTAGTTTTAAATTTTTCTTCGAAAACCAAAGAAAAATGTTGACAAAGATGAGGATGATTACTAAATCATTTTTATTTATATGAGGGCTGCTGAAAAGCTCTCATCCTGACCAAGAAGCAGGGATGAGTGAAAGCCATACAAATCCCCATCCCCAACCCAACCATCAGTTCAACACACTTTCTCGTTTCTTTAACCTTTTGCAAGCAAGGCAAAAGAGTCGCACTCTCAGTAATCCCTCCTCCACGGAATTGAGAAAACATTATTATGGAGAGAGAGTAATAAAAGAGTGGAAGGGGACAGATGACGACAACTGATATGGCCTTTAAATTTTTGAACATCACAGTTGACAGGAAAGCAAGAACCTGGAATAAAATTCCACAAGCGAGAAGTGAGAGAAAATAATCTTAACGTAGAACTTACAGTTCCATCCAGCCACTTCAATTGTACAATGATCAAATCTTGAACTATGCTTAAATTTATAAAATTGAGATGCCAAAGAGGAAAGCCCAACAGAATGATTGCTATGAAATTATTTATAGAAGAGTTACAGAGAAGCTACGTTATGGCAGTGGGAAACTGACTGAAGCTGAGATGCCAGGTCAGGACTAATAACATTACAGATTCTTTTTTGGATTTTCTCAAGAATATCTTTATACATAGCAGTAGCACCAGACCAGATGTGGCAATCATTCTGCTTGTAACTATTTGGCCCTTCTGAGGATCGGTCATCCATATTCCTTTCTCTGTGCAATAAACTTTGAATTTGCTTGCTGACTTTTGACTCTTTAATTTCATTGGTCATAAAGATGCCATGTGGCTGTCAAAGGCTGGCAGCCTTGTTTTTTGGATTTTCTCTCTAATTATAATTGCATAATCATACTTTGTCAGTATGGACAAGTCATTTCAAAAACTGATCACAAGTTGGAGATGTCAACTTAATATTGTTTCTAGTTAGCATTCAGATATTTTTGACATTAATTTAGATGACAGCCTCAGCATCTCTAACTTCTCATCAATTATAAACTCTATACATTTTCTGGATATCTCTAATGTCTTGATAATTGTGCATGATCTGATATTTTAAGAGTTGACGCCACTGAAAGCTTCCAAGACCTTGTTAGATATTTGGTCTTAAAATCTCAATGCTGGAAGTTGGCACACCATTTGTTCAAGAATGATGAGGGAAGGGCATTTGTCACTCCATGTTTGCATGATTTTCCGTTATACACTTGTGGAATTTTTTTATCCACCCATGAACATTTATGACAAGTTGAAGACTTGAAAAATATCCACCCCTTTTCTCTTTGGCCTTTATTCTATCTCCGTGTTTGGAATTGAATTCTAATAGAAGCACATGAAATCATCTTTGCAAACAGGCATCTTTACCCAAGTGAAAAAGAGTGGAGTCTTCTCCAGCTACAATGACTAAATAACGTTTAATTCTGTAGCCACTGAGATATCCTGTCAGTTTAATTTCTTTTCTTTACACTTTCACTTTACATCTTCGCTTGAAATGTGTGTGTGTGTGTGTGCGGTGGGTGGGTTTGATCATGCAGTAAAGGTCTTTTCAAGGAATTTGAAAATCTGAAAGTGCAAACAAATGCTCAGATTTGGGAAAGTGTGACAGGCCGATTATTTTTCAGCACCCCCCTTGTATATTATCTGTCCAAAAAGCACATGTACCCATTCCAGCTGTGAACGTCAGTCCAAATTCTACTCATAATTGGAAATATCTTTTATTTACCTGCACCCCACCCCAACTTCTGCACAAGTTTCCAACAATCTATGTTAGACAAGGTTTTAATCAGGCCATTTATAATAAGTCGTCACTTCCTCCGAAGTGAAGAGTAAGTGATGTGCGAGAAAGTAGGCCGACAAAAAAAATAGACCAATCTTAGTTTTTGACTGTCAGATGAATATCTGAATTGCAATGATTCAGCTTGTAGTTGTGATTGTTTACGACACATTGTTTGGTGGTTGAGGCAGTTGCATTAGAAAAATAGGTTTTGCTTATGCAGGTATATTCTCTCCAATTGTAGGAAAATAAGCCATCCATGACACCCCCTAATTAAAGGCTTGTGGGGGAACTTTCAGCTGCCTCATCTATTGCTGGAACTGAAAACTAAATAGATGACGAAATTTATTTTCTTGCTCTCGATCTACAACATTTTTATTGAGCTGGGGGGTATAGAATTTGTCTAAAATCATTGTCATCATTAGAACACACATGCTTTAGATCAGCATGTAGCATGCCAGTTCTAGCAACTGTTTCTCCTGCCAAGACGCAGGTTTGAATCCCGCCAGAGAGACCTTATTTTTCTTCACTAAGAATCCTCGAATATTTAAGCTGATTGAAGAAATTAAATAAATATACTGTTTATTAAATGAACATAGCATCTAATCAAATATGGGTATCCACTAAAAATGTTGGATTAATAAATAAAAATCCATCACTCTATCTATATATATATATATGTATATATATATATATATACACACACTGCGTGCCAAATTATTATTGAGATCACTTTTTTCTACTATTTCAAAAACTGTCCAATCAATTCACACAAAATTTTCACACAATGTTGGCAACACTAAGCTGTGCAATCACTGAAGTTTTCGTACTGATCTAAACAATGTAAACAAACTGGCGCCATATTTGTTATCAGCACAGTGATTTGAGCGTGCCAAATTATTAGAAAAGTATAAGAATTTAGTGAAAAGATGGGCCGTAAAAGCAGTTTAAGTGATGCTGAAAAGAAAACTATTACTTCAGAATTCTCAAAAGGTAAATCTACCCTAGAAATTTTTAAAATGATAGGGAAGTGTCATCAAACTGAAAAATTCACCGCCGACCCTACACAAGTACACAAAAGGGCATATAAAGGCAAGCCGAGGGTTATTTCACGTCGTTTCATGTCACGACTTAAACGAAAGGCCATGAAGAACCCTGGACTTACCAGTCAAGGGCTTTTCAGTCGTATTGGGGATCCTACTGTGTCTAAAAGTACTTGGTGTCAGTATCTGAGGGAAATAGCAACAACAATCAAACCTGTATTGAAGTCTCCTTTGACAAGAAATCATTCAAAATCGATTGAAATGGGCCGAGGACAATATTCTCTAAAGTTTTGTTCACAGACGAAACTCGAGCAACACTTGATGGGCCAGATAGATGGTGCAAAGGCTGGGTAATGAACGGACAGAATCGCCATCAGTGTTTGAGATGCCAACAAGGCGGTGGAGGCATAATGATCTGGGGTGGTATTATTGGAAAAACATTAGTGGGCCCATGGAGAGTACCAGATGGCGTCAAAATGACTGCTGATGCATACATAGCATTTATGAAGGAGCATCTTGAACCATGGATGAAAAGGCAAAGAGTTGCCTTCCGAAGGGCCATTGTTTTTTATGCAAGATAATGCTCCCTCACACACTGCTCACAAGATTACTGAATATTTGAAACAGGCTTCAATGGACCTTGAAAAATGAAGTAGCCAGCAAATTCTCCAGATTTGAACCCAATTGAAAACCCTTGGAGCATCATGAAGCGAAGACTGTACACCAACAGACGACAATTCAGGAGCAATGCTGAGTTGTGGGAAGCAATTCTTGACATATCTCGCAGCATTACAGCAGATGACATCCTATAATTAATAAATTCTATGGATCATCAACTTCTTCAAGTAATTTCAAAACAGGGAAAGCACATTCCCTATTAATTTGTTTAAAACTGTGACTTTGTATCTGTTATTATTTGTTTGATTATCTTATTTATTAGCTTCTTTTGATCATAAATATTCATGTGCAACATTAATAAACGTTTTGTTTGCTCAATTCTAGGAATTTTACTAAACCTTTCTAATAATTTGGGACGCTTAAATCACCATGCTGATAACAAATATGGCGCTAGTTTGTATACATTGTGTAGATCAGTACGAAAATTTCTGTGATTGCGCAGCTCAGTGTTGCCAACATTGTATGAAAATTTTGTGTAAATTGATTGGATGGTTTTTGAAATATTAGAAAAAGTGATCTCAATAATAATCTGGCATACAGTGTGTGTGTATATATATATATATATATAAAAAGAGAAGGAACAGATGGAGTAAAATTCCACTGTTATAATACAAAACTGTGTTTTTCACCGGTGCAAATAGTAATATAAAACTGTTTTTTGATATCCATTACTGTAATTTTTCATTATGCTTTCAAATGCAATGGTTGACAGTCGTGCTTAGTGTTCATTAGACTAGGAAAAAATGATGAAATTTTTTCTTCTGTGTTGTAATGTCATGGTCATGTGTACATTAAAGTGTGAAAATCTTTTTTATAGACATTTTAGAACATTACTACAGTATTCGTAGTTGATTCTACTAAGTGACAACTTTAATTTTTTAATGTATATTGCTTTGAGGATCTGTAGTTTGAATTTGTTGTTTTCTTGATATAGGATAGTTGTTTTGTATTATTACATACACCCCTGAAGATGATCTCCAGAAGATCAAAAGTACTTGGGAAAGGGAAAATTAAAAAGGATTTTCATAGTTGTAGCACATTTCTCACATCATTTCATTACAATACGCGGAAGGTTATCCGTGAGTATGAACAAATTTTATTAAAAATAAGCAGAGATAATGTCTGTAATTTATAATCAGACATATAACATTTCAAACACTGACCTTTATGCTACCATGGTTTTTACCAGAATATTTTAGATCTTAACTTGCCCCACATTTTCGTTTTTTAAAAATTGTAGTAACCACTCTTAATTTAACTGTTCTTTTTGGGAAATATCACTTTTATTAGATATGTGACATATATAAAAATTCAATAATTGGCTTGACTGATAGTGACGTGGATTTGTATGTTGTCATTACACTATAATGTTAGCTATCTATCTAATTCAGCATTTTATATGATATAACTTCAGTATTAAGCTGTTACAAGTGTTTCCAAGACTATAAACCTTCCTGGAGCCAAGCCACAAGCTTAAACATGCTCTGTTTACTAACAGCAGGAGCCTTTCTGCTCTTGACTAAACAAAATCAGATGTATGTAAACAATGTGGCACCAGTATGTGAGAGACACATGGTAAATGTGTTGTTGTATGGGAATTACTTTTTCTTTCTTTTTTTTCTTAGAAATTTCTTTCCAATATTAGGGTGCGTCTTCCAAGCTGGAAAATACAGAAAATATATAATGAATGTTCATATGGTTAGCACTTCAGACCAATAAATTAGAAAGCCAAGTTTGAATTCTGGTTGAGTTTGTTAGATTCAATTTTACACTTGAGAAAGGTAGGAATTTATCTCTTACATCAGCTATGGATTAAATAGCAGGGTAGACCGTTCTCTAGCTGTGGTTGGCAAACAGTCTCAAAACTGTAAATGTTTTATTTTAACCATTCAGAGGTAACATTTTTTCTTACTGAAAACTTAAAGTTTTGAATTTTTGTGATTTTCTTGTCTTTTTGGCTTCAATTTAATGATTGATGACTATTCGTGATTTCTCTTTTTGCAGGTGGCACCAAATTGAATCTTTACCAAAAAAAGGGGTCACAGTTTCAATAAATTTCTGGTATAAAGTCAGAGTAAGTAAGACTGGTTTTAATTTGCTTCTTTTTTTTTTTTTCTTTTTTTGCAGCTTCTCCAATTAAAATTTTAAAATTTGACTTTTTTTTTTTTTTTTTTTTTTTTTTTACCTTTCAGAATTATCTTGAAGAAAGCATCACATATCCATTGAACACATCCCAGAAAATTGCTATAATGAGAAATATAGAGAAAATGATAACAGATGCACTTGGTGATATAGAAGAGGTCAGTGACATTTTCTGTCTTTCACTATTACATGCCGAACATGTCTTCGTTCTGAAAATAAATAAATGACATCGACACTTCATTTTAACAGATATATTTACCAAAATTAAGCAAAAATATGTTGAAATACTAAAGAGTAAATTTATTCAATAAAATTGCCATTGGCTTTAACCACAGGCTCCAGACAACTTAGGAATCTTCAGCAGCCTTCATTTCATCTTTGGTGTTACAAGGGGTTTTGTTGTTTTCTCAGTCAACACCAGTCCACACATAATAATAAAGGGGGTTCCAGTCTGGGGAGCTAGGTGGCCAGATGTAAGGGGTGATATGGTTGCAGAAATTGTCTGACAGCCATGACAGGGCTCTCCTATGGTACAGTCCTGTTGCCAGACATAGTCCTCCATCAGCCACCCTCTTGAGCTAGGGCAGCACTACCTCCTCAAGGAACTTGATGTAGGCCTCTGTGTCAGGTCTGAGGCCCTCACAAACAAATTTGGGACTTCTTTTCTCAGAATCCTCTGCACTGTCCTCAGATTGACACCCAAACACTTTGAAATGTTCATATTGGAGCTTCCATCGTGAATGCCAAGCAGTAGAACATACCGTTTCCAAATTTTTTAGCAGGGTGAATTGTCATGGTGCACTTTTTTTCTCATAGACTGTGCCCAAGTGACCCTACTATACTGTGCAGCTGACAAAAATCGAAAACAAACAACGTGCATGTGCAAAATTAAAATGGCAACATTTTACCCATTGCACATGGTATGTAGGTATTTGATTCAGGTGGGTAGGTAGGTGATTCTTGGGACAAATTCTGCTGTTAATTCTTCCCCCTCACTTTACCACGTCCTCGCCCATTTACATATCATGATTTGGTGACTGGCAATATAAATGACAGCTTTGGAATTGCATGACAGACATGTCCATCACTCTGATAAGGGTGAAGAACACGTTCCTTTCTAGAATGTCTTGAGAGAGAGAGGAAAAAAAGTGATTTCTTGATGAGGTGAAAATCTGAGCCTTTCTACAGTTTCATATCAGTCTCTCCATAATTGGAGAGGTGGCTACTTCAGGCCCCTGAATTGGGTGTTAATTTTTCATTTAGTCATGTAACAAAGATTTACTCATTTTCAAGTTATTGTACACGTAAACATTTTCAAACATATTACACTTGTTTCTTTGGATTTCTTGCCTAACGTACATGCTGAAATTTTACGTCTTTTTTTTTATTTTTCAGGTTGCTCCCTTCATGCAGACAATGGTGCTTGGCAGATACACATAATCCTGGCTACAACCCCCCCCCCACACACACACACACACACACACACACCTCTTTATTTATTTATTTATTTTTTTTTTTTTTTGGTTGGCATTTCTTCTAAAAGTATTGTCTGAACCACAAAACAAACAAAAACCATTCCTCCTTAATTAGTATGTCCCCCCCCCCCCACACACACACACACACACAAACCCCAATTTTGCATTGCACATCAGAAATGCAAATATTTGGAGAGTATTTTTAAAAAAAAAAAAAAAAAGCTTTAACAAATTTTTTAAATTAATATCACATCTCCAAAAGTGATTTATTTCCAAAAATATTTTGAATGTTATTTGGAGAAGGGCTGAAAATAACCTCAGAAGAATTTTATCTAGGCTTACTCAGGGAAGTGATTATGTGATCAAAATGAAAATCGCTTTACTTCCAGTCTTGTAACTTCAGCAACCCTTTTTAAAAGAATTGGTTTTTGAGATGTGAGATTAATTGAAGAAAAGAAAATATTCCAAATGAGAATCTTGTCTCTGTCTAAATTCCTGGGAATGTGGACTTCATCATTATTTCCACTCAAAACGTTGCGAGAACAACAAAGATAAGACGAGGCTAACAGTGCAAATAATGAGAATGTTTCCCTTTCGAGAGAAAATTTGGGTTCTTGGGGGGGGGGGTTGTATATTTGTAAGTGTTAATTATTATATCTTTAAGGAACTTGGGTGGGGATCAACAAATATGACACGATCATAAGGAAAAAAAAGGAAATTTAATAACTTTTTGTTTGTCTTAAAATGTTTTATTCATAAAAAAAAAACAGAACACGTTGCTTTTTTTTTTTTTACAAATAAAACTTTCCATTCTTATTTGATCATTAAGCAACTATAAAAGGTGGAAATAAAGTCTTGATTCTCGACTTCTTTACTAATCATAGATTATTTGTATTATATTCTAATTAATATGTACAGTGCTGTAAAGGTGATCATTTTTTTTTTTTTTTTCCCCCCAAAGTCATTTGTTGCTGTCAAATTGTATTTATTTCTTTCATTATTTATATTAATTGCTGTAATTTTTATTTTTCCCAAATCCATCATTTAACCTTTGATAGACAAAATGCTTCGGGGAAGATTTTGTCGATTTTGTTTTTGTACTACAGCAACACTGACATTTTACAATAAAACCAAGGAATTTCCTATTGAATTGTCTTCGTTTCTTTATCCTCTCTCTTTATACCAATTCTAGTCTAAACCAGAAGAGGTTTTGCATTGAGAAGTCCTCGATATCGTGATAAAGCCCTGAGCCTGTTGTTGATACTGTTAATACATTTCAGCCAATCCGTTCTCTATTCCCCATCAGTTGTACAATCCAGGTGAAATTCCTCCACTCCCCCCCCCCAACCAAACACTTTTGTTGTGTTGAAATCCATCTTAATCCAACTTATGTTGTCCTTTTTCAACTACCCCATTCATCAGCATTGAGTCTGTCAATTTTCTAGACAGAGAAGGCAATATACATTCACCCTCCCCCAGAACAGATCTTTCCCCATCTATCCCTGGTCTTTATCACAGTCCAAGCAAATGTGGAATTTCATTTTTGACAAACCCGCTGAACATAAACAAAAAGTATATTGCTAGTCACCGCACCCCCCCCCCCCCGCCACCAAGTCAAATTATACACCTGACGATAATTTTTTTTTTTTTCTTATCAATCTTTTGTGGGTTATTTTAAAGTCAAATCATTATCTGGATTTTATAAATAAGAATTATTTTGTAAATATTGCATTAACAATGTTTTGAGAACAATAATTTTTTTTCCTAACATGATTTACTATTTAACCTATAGCTGGGGGAGTCTGGATTCATACCTTTCCCAAAAGTATTTGCATGCAAATGAATGTAACAAACCCGACTGGAATTCAAACTCAGCTCTCCTATTATAAATCTGATAACATTATTTCAATTATTATTAGAAATAACTAAAAGAAAAAATGACCAGAAAAGGATTTTATTTTATTTCCGATGCGTACATCAGGAAATCAGGAATTTCTTTATTTGGTATATCTTGTTTTTAGAAATAGCATCAAACAAATTATTTACAAGACAATTTTTAACCAACCAATTTCTCATCATTGTTTACAGTTTTCTTTTGAAAGTTTGTGAATTTTGGTAATGACAATTTTCTTATCTAATGAAGATGAAAGATTTTGGGAAAAGTAATAACAGCAATTTTGTGGCACAGGCTAATTGACTGGCATCACAAGTTTCAGGGGAAACGATAAATGATAACAATGTTTGCTTGAAATCTCTGCTCTCAGCCCATGTTCATCCGATTCCCATCACCACGACGGACATCTGGCAAGACAAAAAAAAAAAAATCATTCAAGAATTTTTAAATTATTTTTAAAGAAGTTTCTGGTAGGAACTGAATTTTTGGATCAAAGCTGGACTTTTCTGTCTCAATCAATTTCCATTTTAAACATGGCCTTGTGCTCCCCCCCCCCCTCAATTGCAGATAGATACTCATACTCTACTTGTACAATACAGACCAGAGTGTCGAGCAGGTTTGTCTGCCTAATCTGAAATGGAGGACCAAGAACAGTGTCAAGAGAAATGAAAACAAGGGAACACAATGAAACTCACCATCTTTCCAATCATCCCAATTCCGCATTTTGGAAAGTTTCTCAGCATCATCTTTCTCAATTTTTGCTTCTTCATTTCTTTCTTCTTCTTCTTTATCCTTTGAGGTTCTGTCTGGATCTGTTGCCCAATCTTGAAGACTGGATCCACTGCATACACACATAAAAAAATAAAAATAATCATCTCCAATGTGCATTTTATTATATATATATATATATATATATATATAAAAATGGATACAATGTTTAAAAAATGCACTATCCAGCCAGGCTTAACCATAAATCTAACAATATAGATCGTATTAATATATAGCCTTACAAATCAAAACCTACCCACATTTCTCACCCACACAAGACAGACATGCTTACAAAGGTGTTGAGGCATCACACTTGTACACATATTCACTGACTTCTTAAGAACCAAATAACACACACACACACACACTTAATAGAGACTCATCCTCTTTCCATGAACCAATAAAACTGTCAAAATGACCATGGGAATTCAGAGCAGTATGAATCCATCCAGCTCTTATCTCAAATAACAACTTAAGAGACTGTTTGACCAACACAAGGTCTGACCAAAATTCATGTTAAAAAAATAAAAAAACAAAACAAATGAAAACTACAGACAAAAGTTAATTTTCTCCATCAAGGGATTCATTTCTGTAGTTCACTGCTACCAGCATGCAGAAAATTATTTTTCTCCTGATGATGGCCATGTTGGCCGAAACTAGTCGAGGAATCTAAATGAAATAATAATAAAAACGAAGGAATATTAATATACAACCTAGTGTGTCTGAAGATTTTAATTTTTTAATATTTATTATTCAATATATAAAATATCCCAGCTGTAGTGGAAAGGGAGGTAAATCAATTTAAGTTAGTAAATTTATGAATGATTACTTCCCTTAGTTGTTTTAATCTATACAAATAAAATGTCTGCATTTAGACAAAATTAGTTCCCAAGCAAAGTGAACCATTTAACTCATCAGTTCCTTTACTCATACGAAACTTTGATTGCAGTCTTATTTGTTCAAGTTTTTCATGTGAGACACTCAGATACCTTTGTCTATTGTTTTGCTTCAACTTGGTTTTGAAATATGCTTTGTCATTACTGTCTTCTGATCAATATTTCCATTTCAGTATTATATTAAACATGGAAAAATGTTTAACATAGAAAAATATTGAGTGAAAAGTGATTTATATAATACCAGGAGTAATCAATGAATCATAGATGCCATTGAAAGTGTAAAAAAAAAAAAAAAAAAAAATAAAAAATAATATATATATATATATATATAAAGGGAATGGATTAATTAAACAGCTTATTGGCTTTTATTTTAATTGTGAATTCTTTATCTTCACACTATTGAATCTCAATACACTGTTTCTCATTGCATCTCATGATTGAAACATTCCAACAATTGCCATTATTTTTGACATCACAGGCAAAATAGCATCAGATATTCTCAGGAAAGCAGTGATGGAACAAAACAACTTCAAAACACACACACAAAAAAAAAAAAAAAAACTGAATAAATTTTCTAAAGTACATTTCATGAGTTTAATACCAAAAAATTTTCATTTCATGTTTGAAACCAAAGTTTGCTAGTTATTTCACCGTTAGCAATTTGAATTTATAAAATACTAGTTCACACTAAGCATGTAAGGGCCTGGGGCATCACATGTACTGTAGCCATAGCAGCAGCAAGTGAGTCTAGGGTAAGAGACTGATAGAGATCATCCTTCTAGGCTGGCTGCCAACCAAAGCAAGACAGCCCAGTCTACTCTACTATTTAACCCATAAATAAAGGAAAGATTCACACTTTTGCCAATGGTATCAGTGTAAAGTTAATTAAATAGATTTAATCAAAATTTGTACTTGGCACACCAATTCCACTTTCCATGCTGATAACCATTATGCCATCCATACAACCCACTCTGTCCCAGAATAATTGTTACATTTGTATAAACGCTTCGTATATGAAACGTACAAATCTACAAGAAGAAAATTTGGTTCTCATTTAATGTGATCGCTTTCTCAACTGCAAAACAAAAATCTCTAAAATGAACATTTTTTTTTTTTTATGAATTATGTTCCGAATTGAATAAACACAAAAATCTTTGAAATTGCTTAGAAAAAAAATTGAAACTCACGTTGGAAGCTGGAATGTTCCATCTTTGACTTTTTGCTCATAGAATTCCTCAACTGTCATTGTCGGTAAACTTGGATAACCAGCACCAATCACTTTCTTTTGTAATTGATCTTTTGTGATAATGAAAGGACGGAAAGGCTAAAAAGAAATAAAATATAACAGATGCAATTATCGCCATTGTAATAATAACAACATATTTTAACAGGATAGTCTTAGATGAAGCATGATTGATAAAAGCAACAAAGAAAAGAAATAATGACAATATAAAAAAATTTGGACAACTTAAGCTATTACATCTACTACTACTACTTGCAGGTATAAGCAAATTATTAAAAAGGTGCCGTCTTGGTCAGAGAAGTTTCCAACAAGTTCAAACCTCACTTTGTTTTCTGTTGTGAAATTGGTTTTCAGTCATTGACATGCATTGGTTTGATGATTTTTGTATGCCCCTAAAACTCAAGGGGGCTTGGAAGTCAGCACTGAGAAACATGAGAAAGGAAGATATTTTAAATATGTAAAACAGATGAAACCTGAAATAAACACTTTATTCAATAAATAATTTAAATATAAACAACTTTTATTTGACTCTTTGATTGGAATCCCACCCACATCCAATCAGATGGAGGGATGCGTTGCACCCCTTTGTCCGCTACTGTTTTCAGTATAGACAAAGAATTTACCATAGCTGCAGAGTTTTCACACATGAATTCTCAGCAGGAATGACAATGACCACAGAGTGAAATTCCTGTCGAATCTGGTTACCTCCCAGTTTGCTGATGTTGCTAAGTGATGGCTGTGAAGATCAAAAACATGACCAACTGATGACTCCAAGAATATTGCTTGTTTTTTTTTTGTTTTTTTTAGTAGCACTAGAACAACAAATTGACTACATGGAGAGCCAGGGTTGTCGTGTTCAAAGTAATCAATAATATCACAGTTAGGATTTATAAAAGAAATCTGCAGTCACACAGCAAATTCGGATAATAAAAAAAATAAAAGCTTAAGTGCATTTGACTCATGTTTGTTAACAATGGATTCAACATCTCTTATTTATCCACAGACTAAACCAAAGTATGAATCGAATCATTGTTTTGCACAAACAAATTGAATATTTCTAGCAACAGATAGTGGAATGGATTTTGAAGTTTAAATAATCAATTTAACACACAACTTGTGTGTTTTTTAGCATTCTTGTGACTGTGCAGGTAGAGCCCCAAACAGGATACAGCAGTTTAAGAAACTGGATATGGGGAAAAGTACTTAAGACTTGAAGATAACTTAATATAACTCATACCCTCTCTCTCTCTCTACACTTGCTAAAATGATGACAAGTAATAAATTGTTTCTTCAGCTGATATAAAAAAATAATCTCAAGTGTTCTTCAGAGATAAAGTCATTCAAATAAAGACTTAGCCATTGAATTGGTTTCTTTGGTAGAAGTGTTTTAAGGAAAAAGGCAAGGTTTATAAAAAACAAAAAAGAAAATCTCAGCCCAAGTTGATGATAGACTTACTAGTTTACTTACATAAATTTATTTGCCAAACATCTTATATGGAGAATGGTTTTTGAGAAATCAGTTATCAGAAACTTGGTCAAATATAATAACAGACCAGGTGGTTGTAGAAGAAAAAGAAAATCTTAGGATGAATGGTCAAAACATACCAATGCATAATTGTAACAAGCTGTCAGGTTTTGTTCTCATATAAGCAAATGCAAATCAACTTGATGTTGGCATCTAAGGATCAGGATTGTCATCTAATCTCCTTATTGACTTTGTTTGGTTCCACGCTCCTCAAAACCTCCTAAACAGAGGCCTTGCTGCTGGATGTAGTTTAACGTCTTACCCAGGACACAGATGTAGTTTAACATCTTACTCAGGATGACTTATTCCCTTTGTCTCCTCTGGTGGTGATGACAGAGAGAGCTATAAAAGCCCAGCCTACTCCTGAAGTCATGAGCAGGAGTCAGAGAGAAATATGGGTGACAGATGGGTGAAGATTCTCTTCATGTTGACAGTTGGACTCGAAAGTTTTGATACCCACCACTCCCCAGATGGTCCTATGCCTGGAAGTCCGATTTGCAGCAAATCAACTAAGGCAGGAGGCAACAAAGGAGAAACAGGGAGTTCTGCTAAAACTGCCAGAAAAAAAATAAAAATAAAAAAAGTGACATACGAAATACGAGTGGAACCGACCTCCAAATAAGTGAGAGAATTAAATGAAACATTACTGCTGTTCTATCATCATCATAGTTGTAACTGGGTAATTCAAAGTTCATACCCCTGCATACAACTGTCAAGCATTAAAATTGGGACCGATTTATTTTTTATGGTTTATCAACCCTTTACAGGTCATTTAAAGCCAAAACATATTTTGGATTGTAGTTTTGCAGGCGAATATTGGATTAATTTTTTTTGGAGTAACAATGATTTTTTCCAGATACAAGTCCCACTATTTAACCCATAGTTGGGGGATGAGATAGATTCATACTTTTCCCAAGGGTATTTGTATGTAAGTGAATGTAACATGCTTGACTGAAATTTGAACTCTGCTCTCCAATTTTGTATTCCAAGCTAGTATCCATTATACCACCCACATAACAGATACAAGAAAAATAGTCATAAATGAACAACCTTCCTGCAAATAAATGAGAGAATTATCAAACCAACACATAATACTGTTGTTTTATCATCATCATAGTTGCGAACAAGCAGTTCAAAGTTCAGTTCAAACATTAGAATTGTGGAAAGGAAGAGACGAGTTAAAATAAATGACATTTTGTTAAAATCTTGTTAAGGGATTCCACATTTCTTTGTAATCATTTCAAAACTTTGATCAATCTCAGGACTCTTCCAACTTTGGTTTTGTGTGACTGGTTTGGGCTTGTGATGTTTCGACCCTGAGGTGGAGACTTCGTCAGACCTAAACACAATGTGGATGGAAGCGACTCCTGTCCAGAACATCACCAACCCAGAGAGCAGAAAACAAGCCTGTCAGTTACAATATTTGACGTGGCTGTTGTGACTAAGGATTCTGACCTGAACATTACCACAAATGATTGCATCTGTAGGGTTACAATTGGTCACACTAATTACAGCATTACACTCTAAGCTCGTGCCATTTTTATCATCTGCTTAACATAGGGAATAGGAAAAACAGTACTAGCTTACAACAAGACATCAAAACAATGCAATCTTTGCCTTGAAGAGAAAATAGAAATAATTATTTTTTGGCAATCTTTAACTTTCATTCCTACAACAGAACGGTTTGTCAAAAGGACATGTTTTTCCCTTGACACCACTATTATTTTAACTACTCTCATTCCGTCAGCAATGCTCGTTTTAAAAAGTGATAATTAAGATTTTAATAAACCCAAACATATGAAGGTGTATTTATACAATTTTTTTGTTCTTTGAGGTTTTACAACAAAATTATTAAACACTATTGATTTATTAGATTATTTATTTATAAGAATAATTTTATATTTACAACATTCTAAAAATGTGAATCAACTACATAATACAATGCAATGTTTATCACTTATCAATTTATAAAGAAATAAATATGAAAACATTTTTATTCAAAACTTTATGAAAAAAAATATGTCAAACATAAAAATTTAAATAAACATAATGAGTAACTTTAATTGCTAATTTTTAAAAAAAAATGCATTTATTCCTGGCATTTCATGCAACCATTCATTGATATTTTTATAAAATTATGAATTTGTTTTTGTAGATATTTTATAAAAAAGTAAATAATAAATATTGCATTGTAGATGATTTACATATTTTGATAATTTTAAAAAAAATTCTCAATAAAGATTTCTTTTCAAATTTATTTCTTTATAAAATGATAAATAAATCTTTATAAAAAGGTAAATGATAAATTTCTCATTGTTCTTGGTTTGATTTATTTTGTTTTATGGCATATCAACACTTCAATGGGTTATTTAATGCCAACAAAATTTTTTATTGCTGGTAATATTTTGTTTTGTCAAATATCTGTTTCTGGTAATATTTTTCCTTCAAAATTGTATTGCTGGTAATAATTTTTTTCAAAAAAGTATTGCTGGCAATAGTTAAATATTTGCCCATAGCTGGGACCCTAACAGGTGTTACCATCCCGAGTCAGGGTGGACCTGGGAACACTAGCAATTAAGAGGTGGTTCCATGTTCCTCAAAACCTCCTGATCAAAGGTCTTGCTGCTGAACGTAGTTTCTTGTCTTACCCTGGACGCAGATGTAATTTAACATCTTACCCAGGATAGTCATTGTTCTTGGTTCACCTATTTTCGGAATCTTCTAAATAAACATTGATTAGGAAGTGAAGATAGTACAAAATAGTAGTGGTGTCAAAGGAAAAAAAAAAAAAAAAAAAAAAAAAAAAAAAGTACTTTTGACATTGTTTTTTTTATTTGTGGACACAAATGTTTGCCCATTTTTCCAGGACAAGATAAACTCTTAAACAAAATATCAGAGTTCATTTCTAAATGCAGATATGAAAACAAATTCCTTCCACATTACCTACAACCACATTTTGACTGAAAAGACTAAATTAAATCCCATAACCTGAATCTTAGTAAGTATTTTAAATACCAAAATTTACAGCCAACAGAAACAAAATAAGCAAAAACTAATGACTACAAATAGCCTGAAGCACAGGTTGGCAACCAGTGACATGTCATGCAATTTCCAATGGAATGCAGCTGCAAATGAAATCACAAAGTTCAAACCAATAAGTACTACAACACCAAGAAGATATTTAGCAGTTTCAATTTTAATATATACTAAAGTACATGTACTATATATTACTACATAAAATATATTGTAGGTATATTGACCTTGACTTTTATAAAAAAAAAAAACAAAAAAAAAACATATGCTGTTTGCATACTGAATGATTTTAAAACCCTAAGTTGACATATAGTTAACAAAAGGTTGCCGACCCCTGACCTAAAGCATTAATCATCAACAAAAAGAATTGGAAGGGCCAGTTTCCCCCTTTTCCAACTTCTTTTAACACCCCCCAGTGGCCTATTAAGGAAGTAGTGATACATGATCTGAAGATCATTTGGAGCTTGAAAATGACAGTCACCATGCATATACCTATGTCCAGTGTGTGTGTGTGTGTGTGTGTGTGTGTATATATATATATATATATATATATATATATGATTAAGTGGAAAAAGTTTCGGCCCTTATGACCTCATCAAATCCTAAAGAACAAAAGACGTCACATTAAAAATTTTTACATTTTGTTATATATATCTTTCCTCCAAAACTGTTCTTGATATATAAAAAAAAATTATATATATCATTATCAAATACACACACTGTGTATATATATATATATATAAAAAATAAAATATACAAATATATGTACATACATATAAAGGTTTCCAAGAGGATAGAATCCAGGTAGAACTCAAATGTCCAGGACAGAGTAAGAATATAATAAAAAGGCTTAAACCCTAATATTAGTGTTTAAGCTTTTTTATTATATATATATATATATATATATATATATATATATAATTATGAACTGTTACACAACTAACATGAAAGTTGCTGCAACAAAAATGCATATTTGTTTCGATATCCAAAGATGTATCGTCAGGTGGCTAATGATGGTGCTAATAAACGATTTTATTTAAAATTACAATTAATGAAACATCACTTTTTACATTTTTGAAAATTTTCCATAGAAGGCAAAGAAACAAATATATAAAAAAAAAAATTTATTCATTCCATAAAAAGAAAAGAAAAACAAATTAAAGTAAAGAAAATAAGAAATCAATAAAAAAAAAAAAAGAAAAAAAAGAAAAAAAGGAAAAAAAGGAAAGGCATAAGAAAGAATAAGAAATCAACCCTACTATGGAGAAAAGAAAAAAAAAGGAGAGGAGTGTATATCTAAATTTTACAGATACAAGGAAAAGGAAAAAGAAGAAAATAAGATATGAGAAGTTGTTGATACCAGATTTAGCCAATGAAGATGCCTAGTATCAACAAATCCTAAATATATAACATTATAAAATAGTAAACTGATTTTTACTTGCCTTTTAAGAGCAAATTCTTGGAAAATTTCTATGAAATTGGAGTCAAAAAAAAAAAAAAAAAAAAAAGAAAGAGTTCAAGAATTCCTCACCTTCTTTTTAAACCCTCCTGATTTTTTCTCTTCAGCAATGTCAATTCCTTTGGCCTTCATAGCAGCCATCTGCTTCAAAATTTCAAGCTCCACTGAAATCATAAGTAACATTACAAGATCTTTTATGTATATATATTTATTATAATTATTTTTTTTTAAAATATGTCTCCATTGCAACAAAGAAATTTCTATATTTCGAAAACGAAACTCAAAATTTAACTTTAAAATTTAAACTTAAAATTCAGAGCTCAGTTCCATTCTCAAGCGATGCTAAAAATAACTTATGAAAGAAATGGATTTACTCTATTTTTAAGTTGGTGGTGATAAGAGAATTCTTATGTTTTTTTATTAAGGGGGTGTTGGCTTTTTTACAAATGAAGAAAACAAGTGTATCTGTGTGTGGCAAATTTAAAGTTATTACTCTCTCGTTTATTTTATCCTATTAAGGTTTACACTGCAATATATTTGTCATTTTTTTTATTTGCTTTCTTTTTTAAAACTACATGAAGAGTTTCAAATATGACTAAGTTATATTTTTTATTTCTACAAATCTAAAATACTATATTTCTTTAATTTACTAATAGTCTATATATGGTATTGTAAGATTAATATATTGGAATTTGATTACGCATTTATAAATTATTTTATATATATATATATATGATGATAATGATGATAACGATATGGTGATATAATAATGATGATGCTGATATTATAATAATGATGATATAATGATGATGATGAAATTATATAATAATGATATTATAATGATGATGATGATGAAATTATATAATAATGATATTATAATGATGATGATGATGAAATTATATAATAATGATATTATAATAATAATGATATTATAATGATGATGATGATATTATAATAATGATAATGAAAGATGGTCCATGTAAGTTTCTTATAATTTGTATATTTAATAAGCCTTTTAATGAAAATCGAGGAATAAAAAGACAACAGAATGATAAAAATATTGTCAATAAAACAGAGTTTTCCCTTTCATTAATCCAAATCATGAAGGGAAAGATTTTAATGTCACAATTTTCAGACATGCCAGTGTCCTTTATCAATATGATTAGAAATAATGAAATGAACTCATTTTTATGAGGAATCTATTTTGATTTTATTTACAAGGCTTATCTAGAGAATGTCTTGCCATTTGATATAAATTAAATAATAGCCTACCTAGGGCAATGGTATTAGGTTGGTGCAAAAATGATGACGTAATAATGTCGTTTTTTGACGTTAAAAAATACGTCAAAAAACGACATTATTACGTCATTATTTTTGCACCAACCTAATACCTTAGTCCAATTAGAACTCTAAGAGTTGTGCCTCTTAGAATCTCACTGTCTTATCTCATTTCAATTTTTTTCTGCAAAGTCTCCTTTTAGGATTGCCATCAGTGATTTATTAGATTCTCCTTAATCTTGTCCATAGTCTGAATTAAATTTCTGTCTCACCACCTTTCAATAGCGTTTTTAGCTTTGGGAATAACAGATAGAAGTCACTCTATAATCTGAATTTAGGCAAGGGCAGTGACAAACCTGAGTGATGAAAGACTTTTGTTAAAATAACTCTGAACAAGACTTGAAAAATGGGCAGGCACAAGTTCATGCAATTGCATCTCACTGCAGACTGAGTAACCCTATAGGAGTGTGTCTGTTCGGACATGCGTAGTAAGGTCCCCTCTAAATGGTTGCCAACTGATGCACCCAGTTCTGACGACAACTAAATGACTGAATCATTTCTTGCCAGATCTCAGATTTACTTCTTGATTTTATTATTGATAATGTTCAACTTTTACAAAATCTGTTTTTCTTTTTATCCCATTAGTGATTAGAAAATTTACTAGCGAAAACAAAAAATAAATCAACAGTTGCAGCGAGTTGTAAAGAAAAAATCTTTTTCAACAAGAGAGGTTCATCTAGAATTTCTCAAATGGTTAAAAAAAAAAAAACAAAAAAAAAAAAAACAAAGAAATATAAGAACATTTACTTTTGATGTTTTCAAAATCATCCAATGCCGTACTGATCCAGTTTTTAAGCAGCAACAAATAATATTTTCGCTAGAAAGAGAAAAAAATTATTTTATTAAGAGAGATATTTCTTTTCCAAACTTAAAAGTCAATTTTTAAACAAACCCAATCACTGAAGGGAAATGATAGAAATTATATATTCGGTTGGTGGAAAAATAATGACGTAATAATGTCGTTTTTGACGTTAAAAAATACGTCAAAAAACAACATTATTATTTTTCCGCCAACCTAATAGAATGGCATCAAGGTACCAGATTAACTTTTTTTTCACCATTGTCTCAGAAACTGAAATGAAATTTAAAAAAATAAAAAGTTGTTATTAATAGTTACTACTAAGGGGTCCTCATACACCTGAAGAACGTTGGAAGAGACAATGGCCAAAACATTGTAATAACAACAAAGATGATGATAATTTATTTATACATTTCAGTTAAATCATCTTAAATAATTGTACACAAAAATGTTCTTATTACCTAATTTTTATGCACAGAGTAACATTTAAGTTTTTAAGAATTGTTCTCAATGTATTCATTTTCTATTAGGTTGGTGCAAAAATAATTTCGTTTTCTAACATATGTTACTATGTGAGAAAACGAAATTATTTTTGCACCAACCTAATATATATTAGCACATTGCATCTATCAGAAAAAGCTTCCAAAGTCTTTATCAAAAAAATTAAAATTCGCCCTTGTCTTTTCAATTTAATTTATAAGAAGCAGAAAACATAACACATAAATATTATACAACAACCAAAAAAGAAAAGTAACGTTATTTAGGGGTCTAATTTTCAGTTTCACTAATGACTAAAGACAACAAAACATTGAAAAATTCTTCAAGACTAATGGTTTTTCAAATGGCTAATAATATGCTTTCCTAACTTTATTTTAGATACAAATTGCTGGCCTCATAAAGATTTTGACAATGCCTCAAATGTTCTCAATAAGGTTGTGAACCAGAGAATACGGTATCCACACCATAAGACTGTGAATTCAGTCAGACCAAAATTGAGTACTGTTGTCATATCTGGGCTAGAGTTACCCAGTCCTCACTTTCTAGCCTTGATAGAGTTCAAAAGCATATACTTTGCCTCGTGAGTGATGAATTGTTTTCCACTCTGCAACTCCTTTCCCCATAAATGAAACATCTTGAAACTCTTGCAACTTTAACCTCTTCAAGTCTAGGCTCAAGTGTTACCTATTCTACATATCTTCATAATCTACACCTAATTCCATCTACATCCATAACACAAACTCATCTAGTAACACTAACTTGAATGGTTCTTCAGCTTTGTGTAATGAGTGAACATGTAAAAAAAAAAAAAAAAAAAAAAGAAAAAAAATTCAAATTTACCTAAGAATTCACTGGTTGCCCTAACAGTGTTAAGCTGTAGAATTTTCATACATGAAAATGGCTTTTCATTTCAATCCTAGTTTTCTTTTTCTTGGGCCTTCATGGACCTTTAGAAATTCAATTGAGGCAAAAAAAAGGTCATCTTAAGACCATCATCAACCTCCCAGCAACTTGAGATAAAATCTCAGGTTTTTCACATTTTAGACTATTAGCAAAAGGATGACCCCAAAATGCAAATTACAAATTGGAAATACCAAAATAAGTGCAAAAATTAAAATGTCTGGGAAGTGTTTAAACTGAGGACAGAAAGTGTCACACTGAAATCTGACGATGCATTAGGATAAACAAAGATGCCTTCCAAAAGCTAAGCAGGGTAAGAAACATAAAAATTTTGTTAGAAAGAAAAAAAAAAAAAAAAAAAAAAAAAAAAAAAAAGAAAAAAGAGGACTGAACTGTTACATGATATCATTCTATATAGCAGTGTGTGCTGGGTAACCTCCTCACAGATGAAGAGACTTGAAGCAACAGAAATGTGGTTCTACAGAAGGATGCTGAGGATACCTTTGACTGACTATGGGAGCAGCGACAAAGTTTTTTAGAGAAAATAGAAACAAAAAGGAAACTTATACTTAACATCAGTAAGAGAATTTCTAGTGCACATAATGAATGAAAGAGGGCTCAGAAAATCTGATACTCACAGGACAGATTGAATGCAATGCATTACCTACTTAGTGAGCTTGAATAAATGGATGGTGGAACAAAGTTTACGCGAAAAAAAACATTTTTGATGAACTGGAAATTTGTGGAGGGTCATGTTCGCCTCCATTTTGACAGGACACAGCACATTAATAAAAAGCTTACCACAGAAACTAAATTAAACATGCCTAAAATTATTCTGAACTTCTTCCAAAGAAACTGTAAATAAGAAGACATTGTTTGGATCTGAAATACTTGCTCAAGATTCAACTATTCAAAAATTCACTTTTTAGTTTTCCAATTTCACATATTAACACCTTTCTTTATAATCCAACTCAATATCTTTAGAGTTAAAAAAAAAAAAAAAAACCCAACACAAAAAAAACTTACTTGAATTTCTTCTTCCACGTGTTCCTTTTCAATATGAACCCGTAATTCTTTGATTTCTTGCAATGTTTTCTTTTGTTCTTTATAACGGTCAATTTTGTTTTGGCGCTGATTAGCCATTCCAAGTAAATCTGGTTCCCTAAAAGGTTACAAAAGTAAAAAAAATGACCAAAACAAAATTAATTCAATGAGGAGTGTGGAGTATCTGTTTGCAACAAAAAGTTAATTTTTCTGTATAGACACAACTATATCACACCTGGCCGGAAGTTACTGCCTTTAATTTCCGGTGACTCAGCATTTTTCAGAGAACAATACACAAAAAGCAAAACAAATGAAACATGAACATACACAAGTTCTCCTAACTAAAAATAATGACCAGAAACTACTTTATATACACATAGTGTCCAAATGAAACCCATGTGTACAGTCAAAATGTGGAAGGTAATTTTTAGTCATCAACCAAAAGACATTGTCAACCAGCAACGATGCTAACCGCAGCTGACATAAACACAGCAGATTTCTTCCACCAAATAACTTGGCTAACTTGGCCCCGGGGTAGAGCGACGTGCTCCCCCTCTCACCTTCACCTGGCCGACCCTCGTCACTGACCACACGAAGCAGCCAAACCTAGCAGCAGCCACCAGTGAAGCCATCCGCTCCCAGTTGTTGCCAACTTCAGCAGCAGCAGCGGGCCAAGCCAACCTCAGTAGCAGCAACAGCAGGCCAAACCAACTTCAGTAGCAGCAGCAGCAGGCCAAACCAACCTTAGCAGCAGCAGCCGAATGTTATATGCGATAGTACTTTTAAGGACGACCTAAGCCACATGATATGTGATGGTCCTTTTTAGGGACTACCTGGCCACATTATATGCGATAGTCCTTTTAAGGACTACCTAGCCACATGGTGTGTCGATGGTCCTTCTAAGGACTAACTAACTAACCGTCTTACATGTGATAGTCCTTCTAAGGACTACCAAGCTGCGTCTTACACGATGGTTATTCTAAGGATGAACAAGCTACCCCAGCACTGTCTACACTGATCCTCCCCCTTCAAAAACACCAACGCGCTCTTTTCCAAGGGCGAACATCCAGGGATCGACTGGACCTCGAATACCGCTGTTCCATCTGCCTATCTCCGAGCTGCTGCCTTGAACCCAAAAAACAATCCTTCGACTGGGACTCCCTGACTTCACGATCGAACTACACCAAACAATTCCTGTACACACATTTGTCTGGATCGACAAATAAATCCGACATTTGTTATTCTAAACCTCTGCCTTTGTTCCTCATTGTCTTAGCTGTTCACACCTTTCTTCATTAAAAACTTGCAGGGGTGACATACTTATCGGCCCCGCAACAACTACATGTTACAATGTAGATGTAATATGTACATCAAAAAGTCTGCAACCTAATGATGAAAAAAGCATATATATATATATATATATATATATATATATATATATATTTTAAATAATATAGACAAGTTTTGTCAATTTATTTTAAGTAAGTTCCTTTTATATTGTCTGATAAGCTTAATAACATTTATAATTGAGAGACAAAAGGGAATCACCATTATGTTTAAATCCAATGTAAGCTTTCGGCTTACATAAGCGATTATCAAAGATGACAATTACTTTTCAATATATTAACCAATGCACAGACGAAGGAATAATGATAGTCTGCTTTTGTAGCATGAAAAATTTCAAAGCAATGACTAACTCGTGTATATGAGATGCAGAAGCGAAAATCGTATCACAACTCATGACAACACACATGACCATGCAAGAGTGAAAACGAGAAATATTAATTATGGGAAGCCGTTGGTATAAACCAATGGCTTCTGTTATCAATTATAGACATTTAAGAATATTCGTGGAGATTTCATAGTTTATTTTGTTCAGGTTAGGTTTCAACTGTTTTATGTATATAGCTTCAGGAATTTTTAGTTTTTGTTTATTGTTTTCATATTTAAGTATAGTTGTGTTTTCCACAAAGATTTTCTGGAATTATGTACGTGGCCAGGCATGTTGTTTTAAATGCCAAAAAATGAGTTATCATTCAAATGTAGAGTCAAGCATCGTGAAAGCGAGTTTTCTGCCTAAATATACACAATATATTATATATATATATATATAATATATATATATATATATATATATATATAGCTCTATATTATATCTATATATTATATCTATCTATAAATCTATGTATGTGTTTTTTTTGTTGAAATCAACTTTTTGTACCAATCTGTTTTGTTTTATATGTCTTATTCAGTAAAGAATAGCAACGGAATTTTGCCAACTGTCTTGGTTGTAAGGATGTATGACTCAGGCATGGGATATAAGTGGAGTGTCATAAGACAACATGCTCCTGTGTTGTAGGCAAGAAAATTCAGAAATAAAATAATTAAATAGTCTGTGGGATCCATTTTCACTTCCCAACCTATGCTGAAATCTATCCACAAAGATGTTCAGCACCTGTTACCTTTTTAGTTCAGTGATCTATAATTGCAAACACCCATGCAATGCTGAATATATTGGCATAACTAATTAGAGGTTGAGACCATCATTGATCAGCACGTTCCTGTAAGATCCATCAAAGGGCAGTGTGAAACTTTCTGAAAATTCCAGTTCTGCTATTGCAGAACACTCTATAAATAATCCGATCTGTGCCTCATCTTTCACTAGGGATTTTGTTTATTATAATCAGCAAAGAACATTCAGATTAGCATCAAAGAACTCTTGAGATCATTTATATTAAGTCCAAGCAGCCTTCTGTAAATAGAAGGAATGGTTGCTGGGTCTAAACCTAATCTGTCTGGGATTTATACTGTTGATTCACTGCTAGTAAATTTTTTCTCCCTCCCCATTTTTTTTTTTTTTTAGTTGTTTGTACACATTCCCAATTGACTCTGAAGAGCAGTAATTGATAACAGGTTAGCCCCCACCACTTTTTTTTTCTTTTTTATTGTTATTATATATTTTTATTCAACACTTTACTTTTACTTTTTTATACTTGCTTTCTGCCTCCATTTCATATTTTTGTATATACAAGTTGAGAATCCTTTATCCGAAATTCTTGGGACTGGAAGTGCTTCGGTTTCCAGATGTTTTCAAATTTTGGAATACAGGCTATTTAGTTTGTATATAGCATCTATAAAATGAGGCAGCTTGAGAAAAGAGCCCAAGCATAAACATGATATCCCTTTACATTTCATAACACAACTGGTACATATACACTGAAGTTAGTTTTATATAAATAAACATATGCACTGAAAGTAGTTTCATATGTGTTATGGTCCGGTTCCTTGTTCCACAGCGATAGTCCAAGGTAGAACCAATAAAGAACTCGAATACGGATATGGAATAACACAGATATATTACAAACAGGAATATATACAGAGAAGTAGGAAGTGCTAGTACGAACAATCAGGTTTAGTAGTAATTGTCTGTATGCAACTGTTTCCGACTGACTGACTCGCTTGCTCTGACTGACTGACTCCTGACGGACTTCACGCCAGACTTCAAACTGAACAGTATTTAGTCACCCACCCACAAGGGCATCTTGTGGGACAAGGGCATCTTGTGGGACAAGGCCAGTTTAACATGGGATCTCTAAGCCCGTGGGCTCAGCCCAAAATATGCCGTTTGAACCCGTATAAATGGGTTCAGGGTCGGTTTACCTCCCCAAAAGAGACTCCGCCCTTCGGTATAGCCTCGTTCGGGTTCCTCCCCGCCCGAAGGCAGAGAGTTCAACCGATCAGCCAGTCACCCGACTTCGGACTAAACTCCCTGCTTCCTCTTGAGGCACAGTATTTATTACGTATGGAATAGTCCATTATGTTATTATGGGTAAGGTCCCATAGCACATATACAGAGTGTGATGGGTTAAATTGTTGCCATTTTATAGTTTTTAATTTCGCACATGTTTGTTGTTTATTTCTGATTTTGTCGACTGCACACTATAGTAGGGTCAGGAAGGCACTATTTATAAGAAAACGTGCACCATGATGCAATTCACTCTGCCAGAAATTTGGAAATGCCATGCTGTACTGCTTTGCATTCATGACAGAAGCTCTAATATGAACATTTCTGAGTGTTTGGGTGTCAATCTGAGGACAGTGCAGAGGATGCTGTCTCCAAAAGATGAAATGAGAGTAATGAATACCAAATAGGTCTCAGACTCAACATGGAAGCCTACATCAAGTGCTTTAAGGAGGTACTAATCACCTGGGTCAAGAGAGTGGCTGCTGGAAGACCCTATGTCTAGAAACAGGAATCTGCACCATGCCACACAAGCAGGAGAATCCAGTCATGGCTGTCAGACAATTTCTGTGACAATACCACCCCTTACATCTGGCCACCTAACTCCCCAGACTGCAACCCTCTTGATTATCATGTGTGGGGCATAGTTGAGCGAGAGACCAACAAAACTCCTTGTAACACCAAAGATGAACTGAAGGCAAGGATTATGGCAGCATTCACCAATTTAAACAAGCAGACCATCCAGAAGAGTTGCAGAAGATTCTGAAGTCATCTGGAGACTAATTTATGTAATTTAGGTAAATATATCTCTTAAAATGAGATGTTAGAGTTATTTTTGCATAATTTAGATGACAAATTATCTATCATACCCTGCAAAATTTAATAAATTATGTGTACATACAGATACAGGTAATGAGGCTAGTCATGTAATGTTCACACGGATTTTTAAATGGTGAAATTAAAATTTCATTTAAAAATGTTCTGTACTTTATGTACATAGATAAAAAAAAATATGATGACTACTTACAAAAAAAAAAAAAAAAAAAAAATATACTTTTTGACATTTTGAATAATAACTTTACTGAGCATGAAACAACTGGTATGTAATCCATGAAGGAATCTGTTGTTGAGACAATCGCTAAAAAAAAAAAAAAAAAAAAAAAAAAAAAACTGGTGCCAACAAAGGCTACATAATTGCGCTGGGAAACCCCCACCCAGGGCTGATGAGGTCACTTAAAACAGCTGCATATCAACTAGGAACCTTCCCAGTTCTTTCAGAAATTTTCCATTTATATCATGTCAGCACCTGAAAAACTTTTAGATTTTGGATAAAGGATACTCATTCTGTATTTATATATACTAATAAAATGTCCATTTTTAAAACTGAGAGGATAATGTGAACAAATCAAAAGTGGTAGAAGTTTGCTTACTTTTTTGTATGAAATGGCTTAGTGATTTCCTTGCCATTCTTCCCAGAATTTTCTTCTTCTTCATCATCTTTGTCTTCTAATTTGATGCTAGTCAAATTATATAATGCACAAAGTCGCATGAAGTCTTTTATATAAGCCTGTCAGAAAAAAAAAAAAAAAAAAAAAAGTAAACACCAAATAAATGTCATTTATATTGGTCCCTTACAAGCAGGTAGTTTTATTTCATACAGAAAGAATTAAGACATGCATCAAAATATTTTGTTTTCACTTATATAAACAGATACATTCTAGAAAGAATTAATAATATATAGACATTATTAATCAATACCTTACCCCCACCTCCTCAGACATTCATATTATTATGTACTTTATTCAGTAACTCTGAGTGGCTCTCGAGCCTCACATTGGGTGAATTTTGATAAATAAATCTTTAAAAATAAACAATTAGCAATCAAAAAATACTGCTTCCTAGATAAATGGTATTTGAAGAGCCCTTTATTCAATCCTTGAGGGTCGATTGATTCCATGTTTAGGAAATATATCATTCAATACTCGACAGTTTTAGACACCTTTAGCATCCTGCTACCACTTTCTTATCAATGTTGAATTTTATTCAGCTTCATACAGATTTTCAGGAAATATCAGCTTCTAAATGGTCAATAAACACACAAGTGGGTGTTGCAATCCACCCACATTTCCAGTGCATGACCAAGTCAAGTTTCCCGCCATTTTCTGTGAGCCTGTCACGTGATTACAATAATTATAAATAGCAGACATGAGCTTTCTCTCTCTCTCCTTTCTTCATTTGCCCAAGAAGATGTTAAGGATTCTCGTCTCGACCATAGGCAGTCAGACGTTAAAAGCATATTTACGCATGTACAAAATTTTCCAAACTATATTACAAACATACAGAACATTTCCAAACAAGCAACAAGAACTTTCTCATTGAAATATTCTTCTAAAGCTACATTTTATTCAGCATTCTTCAGCTTCATAATTCATTCAACTTTTGTGAGCTCAGATAAAAATATTATTTCAGTCAAAGTCACATAACATCAAAACCTTTTCGCATGTACATCATTACGCAAAAATAAATATAAATGTTGATGTTATAAAAACTGTTTTTATTCCTTCTTGCCATTTCACATTTTGTGGTATTTTGCGTTAAATATAAATTGTGTGGTGTCCATTCTTATTAACACATACCACTACACATTTTTTTGTTGTTTGTCCATTACATCCAGCCACTGACATGTAGAAAGACAACAGACTGTCACTAAAGTGTGGGTCTCTCCCATTTACTATGAGAGGAATGTCAATTCATGAGAAGGGTGGAGTTGCAAAGTGTTATGAGGGAATTGAAGTAGGCCCCATATAAGATTCCCATGTGATGGATGCAGACGTTGTAATAAATAAAACAGATGTCTGATTTATACTAGTTGTAGTAAACTATATTACAAATAAGTCCTTGCAAACTTAATGGTGTCTGTGACCAAACTTATCTGCTGAAGAAGAGTCGATGTTTTCACCATCTACAGACTGTGGTGATAACAGTGTACAGCAGGCTGGTTCTGCAAGTGTGCATTTCACAGGTCTTACAAAGAGTGAAGCATTCTTCAAAAAGTAGTAGAAAAGCACACCAATCAGCAACTGTAAGCTAATTGGCTAAGCTTAAACTACCAAGGGCAGATAATCATATCTCTCATTTCACAGTGTGCCATACATATTGCCACACTATGGTATTATTAATCCATGTGATTAAACAGTTTCTTCACTAATCCTCTGTTCCAGGTTTCATTGGAATATTATTAACCAGAACTATGAGATTATACGAGCATTATAACATTTACCAAACAAGAGTATATAACTTTTCAGCACTACCAAGCAGAGGGATTGAACTTGCAATAACTAGGGAACCAGACATGTTTTTACCAACACTTTAAATCCATTATACCATCATCTTTGTTATGATCACATACTGATCATGGCTAAAAAGATTAAACCATTGATGAGTGAATTTGGTGACTAAGTAATTAGGAGTTCAATCCCTGGACCAGGTAGTACAGATATACTCAAGACTCAGTGGAAACAGAATTAATAATAATTAATAAATTAGCCAAAAGGAGATATGCCTAGACATGGACTGTGGAATGAGGACTGAATAAAGGGGGTTCAGTTTGAAATTCTCCAAAGCTTATCTGCATTGACAGAAACCTAAAGAAGGCTGGAAGGCATGACAGCTGAACATTGTGATCATAAGAACAAAGATGAGGATATTAGTTTTGCTGAATACAATGTAAATACTTTAAATTCCCTTGGCCACATGTGTCTTAGACAATCCAGTAGTGTCATTTTGGAATTTTAAACCTAATGCTTGTACTCAGAGGTGGGTAAAATTGTATGAATGAATAAATAGTTCTGTTGAAAATCGCAAGAAGGTTACTGAGAATGACAAAAAGCACCAGAAGAAGGCTAGAGAGTACAGTGGCTGAAAACGCTGTGAATAAAACAACAAAGACAAGAGCATGCTGGTCTGAAATGCAAGGTAAATAATAATAATAATTCCTCATCTCCAACATTATGGGCTTACGGCCACATCATGTGTATTATGTGGTCTTGTATGATCACTGAAGTTAAGCAATGTCAAGCCTGGTCAGTATCTAGATGGGTGACTGCTTAGGAATACCAGGTGCCATAAGCTTGGATGTGAGAGTGGTATAATTGAATATGGCAGGAAATTCTTAGTTGGAGAGTCGAATTCCAGATTCCCATTGGGTTCATTATATTCACTTATGCAAAAATACCCTTGAAAAAGGTATAAATACACCTATTCTCCCCCAGCTATGGATTAATTAATAAAACTTGAATCATTATCATCTCAAAAACAAAAAAAAAATTCTTGCAATCTAAAAATATTTTCTGGCTTTAAATAACCTACAAAAGGTTTATAAGCTGTAAAAAAAAAAAAAAAAAAAAAAAAAAAAAAAAAAAAATCAATCTAAAATTCCAAATATAATTTGGGTTTTGTTTAAAAATTTAATTATCTTCTTGTAATTTATGTCAACATGAATGTTTTTTGTTTTTTTGTGGAAGGGCAGGGATTTGGGGGCCAAAATCTGAGATTGTAATCTAAAACTTCTCCAAGATTAACTGTAATTATTTCAAACATTGTATTAAGAATATAATGTGCCATTTTCCAAGAGCTGTAGTACTGCTGAACATGAAACATAGAAACCAAAAACCTAGCTTTTATCTGGGCCCAAATATTCAGTGATGTCTAAAGAGGCAGGTGTGAATGGGCTGAGATTGATAAGAAGAAAACAAAACAAAGTTTCAAATTATAACACAGAGGTCACTGAAGAGGAAAGGGCAGTGAGAGAGAGAGAGAGAGAGAGAGGAAATCAAGAAACATGTCATGATGGACAGAAATTGAAAGAATAGAGAGAAAAGGGAGATCACCAACCTCTATGGGATCAGGTTGAGATCATAAACAAAGAACACCATTGGAAAATTCGTAAACTTAAGGAATTACCACATGTGCTATGCCACAAAAATCTCCTGAGCCAACCAAGAATAGAAATGAATACAATATGGGAACCAGTAATAAGGAGTGCAAGAGAAAAGCGATAACAACAACAAAAATTGCAATATGAGCTCTGGTAAAAACATGCAATGATAACAGCAAAAAATTGCAATATGAGCACTGGTAAAAAATGATGCTGAAGACATTAGGTTTATAATACCCAGAAATTCATACACAGATGGACTCAAGGACACATGGCACAGTGGATAAAGGTGTTAGATTCATTGACAGAACCCAAAGAGTGTGAGTTATGGCAGTGAGTAAAATAAAGGGTTCAGTTCGACAGCCAAAACGTTGTAATAAATATGGCGACAAAGATGAGGACAATAGTCCAATTATTGTAAATAGTGAGAAATTGAAATTGTTATTAAAATGTAAGATAATTATATTATATTAGTTGATAACACAACAATATTCAGTAAAAGGAACCTTCAGATATAGGAATAACAGAATATCATCTTTGATGGTGAATATCTTTGTTTAAATGTCCATATAACTACTCTAAAGATGGCACATGTGAGCCAAAAGCATAGTTCAAGGACGAACTTAATAAAAAAATATCCAAATGTTAAATAATTTGTCGTTATTTTCACCCGAAAACACAAAATTTAGAACAGCTCATGATCAGACAACTCATTGTTATATTTATCAATATATGTTTAAATAATTATATTAAATGCACTTTGAACAAACAATCAATTTCAAAGATTTTACGAGCTTAAAATAAAAAATTACCAGATGATTGTTTGCCACACTTGAAAGCAATAAAGTTTAATAATTGAAATTTCCGCAAACTACTTACCTTGGCTTTTTTCACTAAATCTAAACGTTCGCCTCCAACTTTTCTCATTGTGAAATAATTAAGTAAAGCAGGTAAGAGCAAATACCTGAAGAAAAACAAAGGAGACAGGATTCATTCAGAAAGCATTTAATTTGAAATGACATTTTGGCAAAGTTTAATATATGGCCAGCCAAAAAAAAAAAAAAAATAAGAAAGAAAGAAAATGTATAAAAAGGACATTTCTCTCTAGACACCACTATTACTGTGTACTCTCTCAGTAATACTTGTTTTAAAAGCTGGTTTTAATGTAGCCCAAATATATGAAACTATATTTATAAATTTCTTTTTGTTAAGAATTGACAACAAAAATGTTAAACACTATTTATTCACTTGTTTAAAATTGAGTGATGATGCTTATATCTTAACTGCTACGATAGTTTAAAGATACATTTTCTTCAGCACATGAGCAGTTCAAAGCAGTGTTATCATTTGCACATTCCCAAAAACAAATATTGAATGGTAGGCACCAATGGGACAGCACCAACAGGTAGAGAAGAAAAAAAATAATTAACAATAAAATGCTAAAGTTTTCTCATTGTAATACTCATTTAATAGGAGTAGATAAGTTTGGCTATCACTCAGTTTACACACCTTCTCAGTCTATTGAACAGGAGTAGGGGTTTATCCCTTGTTTCCTCTTTATGGGTCATTTAATGCCAAAATTTAATTTTCTTGGAAGCTTTGGTAATTTTTTTTTCTTTTTAACTATGAAAAATTTTTTTTACATTTTTTTTTTTTTTTAAATATATTGCTGGTATTTTTCCCATAAAAATATATTTTTATATTTTCATTATCTTTTAACCTCGGTTTGGTGGGGGGGGGATTCATTATTTGCCCATAACTGGAACCCCCAACAGGTGCTACCACTCCAGGTCAGGGTAGATGTGGGAATAACAGCAATTAAGAGGTGGTTCCACACTCCTCAGAACTTCCTAATCGGAGGCTTGAGTAAATGGATAGCAGAACAAGGTTTAGGAGAAATAGCAAAAAAAGACAAAATTTATTAAGAGCTACAAAGTAAAGGAAATTGTGGAGAGCCATGATCACCTATGTCTGAAAGAGACACAGCACATGGAAGAAGAAAAAAAAGCAATGAGACAGTTCAAAGAGCACAAGTTGTCTAGTTTTTTGTGTTTTTTTTTTATTATCACAAAATTTATGATTTTATTGCTCACCCCAAGGTAGGATTACCCAGACTGCTGAGTGGGAGAGGAATGTATTATACCAATGCCTTATTTCAAACTCAGTGTGTGTATACTTGTGAATACATTAAATGGAACAAGCATATACAAGTCACTCACATACATACATATGTATATAGATGAAATATGCACATGCAAAGTTACACGCAGACAGGGCATGACAGAAAATCATCCCTTTTCGAATAATATAGATGTAATAAATTTGGCGAGGGAACAATTTATTAACAATAGAAAACAGATCCCCCCCCTTTATGTCCAGTAGAATCTTAGATTAATCTTATCTATGCTGTCAAAAATTAAAAAATGGTATTTTTTTTTTCTATATGAGTCTGGAAATATATTTTTTTTAATTATTTTTAACATACTCTGCTCTAGCATGAAGTCTTTTTTTTTTCCATATACCTACTTCATAAACGTCATGGAATAGTCTAACACCTGGCGTCAAAAGTCCAAGGGAGATAATATTTCTATCAGAAAGTTACAGAAAGAAAAAAAAAAGATTGAGAATCCTTTATCCAAAATTCTTGGGACTGGAAGTGCTTTGGTTTTCAGATTCTTTTGAATATTGGAATACAGGCTATTTAATTTGTATATAGAATCTATAAAATGGGGCACCTTAGGGATAGAACACAAGTATGAAAAGGATATCCCTTTACATTTCACAAAACAGCTTGTACATATACCCTGAAGATAGTTTTATATCAGCAGATACTTTATCACCGCACACCTTTAAATATTTAATGCCACACCATTTTTTAAATTTCTGTAACCAACCTGCTGAATATTCACCGTTATCCTTGATATTCAATGCATCATGATAGATGTTCATTTGTTTCATGATCAGAATTCTGTTAAGTGGCATATGCCCACTAAGGCACCGAAGAATTCTGTTAAGTGGCATATGTCCACTCAGTTGCCAAAGAATTCTGTTAAGTGGCATATGCCCACTCAGGCGCCAAAGAATTCTTTTAAGTGGCATATGCCCACTCAGGCGCCGAAGAATTCTGTTAAGTGGCATATGTCCACTCAGGCGCCGAAGAATTCTTTTAAGTGGCATATGTCCACTCAGGCGCCGAAGAATTCTTTTAAGTGGCATATGTACACTCAGTTGCCGAAGAATTCTTTTAAGTGGCATATGTACACTCAGTTGCCGAAGAATTCTTTTAAGTGGCATATGTACACTCAGTCGCCGAAGAATTCTTTTAAGTGGCATATGTCCACTCAGTCGCCGAAGAATTCTTTTAAGTGGCATATGTCCACTAAGGCGCCGAAAGAATTCTGTTAAGTGGCATATGTTGATTCAGGCGCTGATGAATCCACTCCATCAATATGCAATCAAGATCATCATTTTTTGCTTTGTATTTTACTATTTTTCATTTCATCCCTTTCAACATAAAACTTTAACAATTTCTCCTTCCGTTTCCATAGGTCGTCTATGGTGGTTGTTCCAATGCCAAACTCCTCGGTCAGATGCTTCACACTTACACTTCTGTCTAGATTTTTCAACAGTTTCAAAATACAAAAAAATCCTGCAGATACTCTATATGGGTAGTGAGAGAGAAAAAAAGAAAGCGTTTATGTTTATCAATATCGCAGAAATATAAACACTTTCTTTTTTCTCTCTCGCTACCCATATAGGGTATCTGCAGGGTCTTTTTGCATTTTGAATATCTTTAGTGAGCCCAGAACAACTGGTAAGTAATTCCCAAACAAAAGTGTTGCTGTGACGATTGCTAACAAAAATCTGACACCAACATAGGCTATATAACTGGGTAGGTGAGGCCATTTACAACATCTGGACATCACTTGGGTGCGTTTGCTGTGCTCTCTAAAATTTTCTATTTGTGGCAAGTCATGTCAACACCGGCAAAAAATTTCAGATAAAGGATATTCAACCTGTACTGATATTTTTGGCACATTTTATAAAGATAAGCATTAAGGACTTACTTAAGACTAGGGGTCGATACCTCATCAATATCTTCATTATCGCTAAACAAATGAAGAAGGTTTGTCATGTGAATAGCTTTTTCTGTATTCTCAATACTTTCAGCAACTCTGCGCTGGAAAAGAAAAAAAAAAATTAAAAAGAAATTTCATGTTTTTGTTTCACTCTAGACTTTGAAATCTGATCAAAAACAGTAGAATACAACAATATCATCATATAAAATTACATAATATCACAATAATAAAACAATACAGTAACAGTATAATAATGATAAACTTAAGAAAGAGAAAAAAAAATACTGTATTTAACATAAAAGATAAAAGGAAAAATTTTTGCACCATAAAGTTTAATTAATCATGTCTTAAATGTCTAATTAATTTGGTATTTTCTTATTTTGCAGAAACAAATGGATAGGTAGAAGAGGTCCTGTTGAGTAGCCATTAAGGTCAAAAGACCTCACACCCTTGGACATTTTTTTTTTTCTGGGGCCCCATTTGAAATTTATCAAACACACCCAAGAAATATTGAGAAACTTAAAGAAAGAATTACATATAAATGCAGTAAATTGACAGAGGAAACTCTCCGACATGTTAATGAATCATGCAGGCATGGAATTGAAATGTGTTTTGAAAAAGAAGGAAGACATTTTGAACAGCACATATAACAATTAACTAGTAAATAAAATTTCCATGTGTAATTATGCGACACTATAAGAATGTTAATAATTTGAAGAAAGGAAAAAAGGTTCAACTTAAATCAAAAATGAACACAAAGACAAAAAATGTAATAGATAGATTGAAGGACATACTGAAAACAAAAGAAAATATACTTTTATTTTGTTTCTCATTTCGTGAATAAGGACCTCTCTAGAAGATAGCATTGAAATCCAGGGGACGAGGTGATGGGAGTATGATTTTGGACAGAGACCCCTAAGCTAGTTACAGATAATAATTTTATGGCTACGGGTGGGTGAGGAAAAGGGTAAAGAAATGACTATGTCACATGTTGTAAGTGATGGAGAATGTGTGTGTCACTAAAGGAACAAAAGTTTCTTATACTGGAAACTTTTGGTCAAGTGGGGAAAAAGGAAGAAAAGTTACAGATCAAACATGATAATTAGGAATAGAGAGATAATAATTTTATGGTGACATTAAAAATGTGTTTTACATTGGGTGCCTTATTATGTGTAAGCGATCTGGGATTGCAAAGGAAATGTTTGTCACAGATTATTTCCACGTCACAGAGAATAAATCATGTTCAGACTCGAACATCGGGGACAGAAAGAAAATGCCAAAAACTCAATTCACAAATACTATTTCACGATGCACACAACCAGTCAAAAAAATAATTCAATCTCCAGACGTGGCAGCCAATATAGCCAACTTCCCCCCCACCCCGATTTGAAAACACCAACTGCTTTTATCGGCCGAGCATTTTTTTCATTTGGCAACAGCTGGGAGAGGATGTTCAGTATTTTGCATATCAAAATAATTTTTATAGCGACTCCTGCAATGGACTTGTTTTTTAATTCAAATATTCCATCTTCAGCATGTGGAATACATGCCCTTTTGTTCGGTAAGTAATTTTCTTTTTCGACACATTTTCCGTCATAGAATACACGCGGCACACTGCCGCTTGCTTTGAGGAGGTAAGTCACAGTTTTCTTCGCTATATTATGCTATGTGATTTTGCTGCCATGAAGAACTCCAGACTATTAGATAAAGTGAGCAGAGTGCCCTGATGAAATTGCAGAGTGGAAGAATTGAAAGTCTCTATGTAAAGAGAGAGAAAGAAGTGTTCATCAGCATTCCGTAATTTGCTGCCTGAAGAATCTGACTTAAAGTTTGAAACCTCAACTAATATATATATATATAAGCACATTGAATTGCTGTGATACAGTGAAACAGTCTGTAGATGACAATATATATGCTCCCAGGAAATCTGGAGCTCTCTTGAGAAAAGGGTAATTTTAAAAACAGTGGCTCATAATTAAATTGAGCTCTCTGGGCCACAGATGTATTTCGCATAGAAAACATTAAAATTTTCCTGCTGATTTCTTACTCTGCTGTGTGACAATAGCCTAGGGATAGAATCTCTGACTGATACCAAATCGGTCGGGTTTTGATCCCGGCTTGAAGCAATTAGACGTCTAGCCACACTGAAAATCTGTGATACAGCAAAACAGTGTCTGTGGATGATAGTAAATATATTACTCATTACTCCCTACCTTCCTAGTAAATATAGTGTTAAGTCAACATTAGAAGTAATTCAAATCCTAAAAAGTGAAAAACCCAACAATGAAATCATAGCTTCAGATGATCTTGAAAACTTATTTACCAATGTCCTTGTTAGCGAAACTATTGACATAATTATAAGGAATATATACAGTAACTCATTTTTACCCCCACTTAAAATTAATCCTAATATATTACGGAAACTACTATCAGCTTGTACTACTAAAGTCTTCTTAGATCATAATAATAATATATACAACATGATGGAGTCTCCTTGGGTTCAGTACTGGGTCCGACATTTAGCAATTTCTACATGTCAAACCTCAAAAATAAGATATTTACTGATTTTAAAAAAACATCCATCTACCTAAGATACGTTGATATCATTATGTTAGTTAAAAATACAGATGAAATACTTCAACTTCAAAAACGTTTCCAAAATAATTCTGTCCTTAAATTCACATATGAACTCAATACTAATAATAAAATTCCCTTCCTTGACATATTGATAAACACAAATAACAAATTTACTATTTCGCCATACAAAAAACCTACCAGCATAAATTCATGTACACTTAACTACAAGAGCGAATGACCATATTACTACAAAATAGCAATTATAAAACATTGTGCATAAACTAATTCAACCACAAAACAGATTTTTTACAGTGAACTAAAGAATATAAAACAAATGCTTAACAATAGCTTTCCAAACTATATAGTTGATGAACAAAATAAGATGCTTTCTTAGAAATCTCAATACTAAGCAAATAGTACATAATACTGCTTCTACTAATCTCAAACATATTAATCTCCTATATCGTAATCAAATGCATACTAATTATAAACAAGGTGAAAATATACTAAAAAAATTAGTCAATACTAATATATCTACAACAGATCCTAGCAAAAAAATTAAGTTAATCATATACTACACTAAATCTAGTATATCCAACTCAATTATTCGCAATGATTCTTCTCCCCGTGTTAGCGATTTGCAAAATACCAACATAGTTTACAAATTCAAGTGCCCTTGGGGAGATTGTATCTCCAACGAATTAAATAATATTTATGTTGGTCACACCACAAACTCGCTTTCACGATGCTTGACACTACATTTGAATGATAACTCTAACATTTTTAGGCATTTAAAACAATATGCCTGGCCGCATTCACAATTCCGGAAAATCCTCGTTGAAAACACAACTATTCTTAAACATGAAAACATTAAATAAAAACTAAAAATTCTTGAAGCTATATACAGAAAACAGTTGAAACCTAACCTGAACAAAATAAACTATGAAATCTCCACAAATATTCTTAAATGCCTATAATTGATAACAGAAGCCACTGGTTTATACCAATGGCTTCCCTTACTTAATACTTTGTGTTTTCATTCTCTCGTGATCATGTGTGATGTCATGAGCTGCGGTGTGATTTTCGCTTCCAGCGTCTCGTATGCACGAGTTTGTCATTGCTTGGAAATCTTCTATGTAAACATAAATAGACTATCATTATTGTTTTGTCAGTGTATTGTTTAAAATATTGTAATGTAATTATCATCTTTGATAATGGCTTATGTAAGCCAAAAGCTTAGACAGGATTGAAAAATATGTATCAATATTGTGATTTTCTTTCTTCTTTTAATGATAATGTTATTAAGCTTATCAGACAATATGAAAAGAATTTACATAAAATAAATAGACAACACTTGCCTATATTATTTAATGAAACACACATATATATATATATAGTTATGAAAAACTTGGTAATCCATATGGGTAGTCCCAAGAAGGATGAAATCCTGAGAGCTCAATGTAAATCCAGAGCTAATATTTTAAAGAAAAACAAACCACTTTAAGGTTCCATTATAATAATTTATTTCACCAGAGCCCTTTTAAAGGACTCTGGATCATCAGATAGCACTTCCAAAAGATGAAACGAAACGAAAATTCATACTTTTGATGGTTAGTGTAAGTTTTTGTAATTTAACAGAGGGGGTAATGAGGGGTGGTTTGAAAGACATGGTCGAGTTTAGAGAGAGTTTATTTAATATTTCTTTCAATCATACTTAGTATTGGGGGAGGAGGGACCAGACCTTGACCTATTTAAGCGGTTAACTTAACGGAAGTGATATATTGAAAAGGGAGGAGAGAAGAGAGAAAAAGAAAAGAGAAAGAAGGGGGAAGTAAAGAGAAAGAGGCTATAAATAGGTTTCACGTAGGAAGGAGAGGGGTGGTATAGTTTTAGCAATTTATGTAAAAAAATAGATTTTAAGATTACCCATCTAAAAATAGTTACAAATTACATTCATGAATTAGATTCAAACTGATAAAGATGGTACCTTAACAGTCTTTTACAAAATTAAAAGATTATTATTGGTTAACTGTTATATTTTTAAGAAAATGTTTTAATGTGTTCTCTATGAATGTGTTAATAAATACAGTATTTAACTTATATTAAATCCCTAAATTATTTGTAAAAGAGTTAAATATTTAAATTGCTAGCAAGAATCAAATTAATTTCTTCGTAGATTTTTTTTAGACATTTAAATTACTATTAAACATTAAAATCTATTTTTTTTACATAGGGGAGGTAGGGATAACAAAAAGAGAAATGTTGCTAAGAGCTACAAAGGACAGGAAGTTGTAGAGAGGCATAATTGCCCAGATCTTGAACAGACAGCATACATAAATTACTATTATTATAGTTATTAGCAGTACCTGTAAAAATTTCATGGTTTTCCTATTTGAAATTTCTAACAAATTATAATTCTTAAGGTAATATTCCTTGTGAGTTCTGTGACTCTAAAATACTTGTAGAAATTACCCTACCTGCATCGTTAAACATTTCAGCTTAACAACTCTAATATTACAATAACAAATGTAAGCAAGACTATAGGCCATTATTTAAAGAAGAGGATACAAATGAAAAATTCAAAATTAATCAGGTTTTTCACCTCACTGAAGCAGACATTAAACACATGAGAAGTACAATGGCTAGGAAGTTGTGGAGAGCCATGATTCCCTCATCCTTAAGAGACAGAAAGAAACAGCATCTAACCTGCCTAACAAATGTGTAAATGGATGATAGAACAGGGACTAGAAAGGATGATGAAAAGACAAACCTAAGAGCTACAATGAATAGAAAGTTCTGGAGAATCATGATCCATTTGATCATGAAGATAGAAAGAAACAGTAAGTAAGTAACCTACCTAACAAGCTTGTTTAAATGGAAGACAGAACAGGGAATGGAATGGTTGATGCAAAGACAAACATTACCAAGAACTAGAGAGGATAGGAAGTTGTGGAGAGTTATGATCCCCCATGTCCTGAAGGGACACAGCTCAAAGGCAGCAGCAACATGTTAAATATGACATCTGGTGACAAGTTTACCAGAAAAGAAAATGGGAAACCTTTTAAACTCATTTTATTTATACTATTTTCTTCATGAAAAAGACCAACCAACTTTTCCCAGATATCTTGTCACTGGCATGCCACAATGATGGAGAGTAAAGAGACTGAGCACTTAAACAAAATCTCATACCTACCCAGATACTAAAATCAAAAAGCTGTTACTGCCACTGTCAACTTTGACAGGGACAAACTGAAATACCTGTCGAATAGTCCTTCCTGCAGTAGACAGTAGAATGAAATATATACTTACTTTTTTTTTTTTTTGAAAAACATTTACAACAAACAAGGTATTTAGCACACATAAACAAAAGTTGAAGCTAAATTATATCTGCTTTAACTACCAATTACAGATTGAAGTCAAATTTGTTACTGTTTCCTTTATTTTCACTGCTTACGAGCTAGGAATTAACTAGCAATATAAGCAAACTAACAATTAAACTAATTAAACACATTGACCTACATGTGTTTTTGTGGGACGTAGAATAGGATCCTAAACAAAAATAAAGTTGAGACAAAGTGGAAAATTTATTAACAACTCGTTTTGCCAAGAGCGTCTGCTTTCTTTGGCTTCCTCAAGTTAGAATGAAAGAAAGACAAAACTGTATACGAGGAAAAAATACTTTGAGGATAAGTGGTGACCATAAATCAATTTAAATTAGATTACCTTATCACCTCCAATGTCCAGACTCAAGAGAGTGTTGGTTTGTCTGTTTGTTTTATCTATATCAGAGCTGTTTGAAGTTTTTAAATCAGTCAATTTGGCAATTGACATATATATAGTGGTAATGTACAACAAAAAAATTTGTTTGTTCTTTTTCTCTAACCAGATACTTCTAATCTTTATGCTCAAAGTCTTCATATATCATTGTCAATGGAATTATAATAAATATGAACTGCCTTAAGCAGGATTTGAACTTCGTCCTGTAATTAACTGTTCCACCTTCAACCAACTCGGTAGATTCCAATAAGCAATAGGAAGCCTTCGGACAGACGAGCTCCTTTTTGTCTCTCAATTGCGTTTCTGCCTTCGGACAGACGAGCTCCTTTTTGTCTCTCAATTGCGTTTCTGCCTTCGGACAGACGAGCTCCTTTTTGTCTCTCAATTGCGTTTCTGCCTTCGGACAGACGAGCTCCTTTTTGTCTCTCAATTGCGTTTCTGCCTTCGGACAGACGAGCTCCTTTTTGTCTCTCAATTGCGTTTCTGCCTTCGGACAGACGAGCTCCTTTTTGTCTCTCAATTGCGTTTCTGCCTTCGGACAGACGAGCTCCTTTTTGTCTCTCAATTGCGTTTCTGCCTTCGGACAGACGAGCTCCTTTTTGTCTCTCAATTGCGTTTCTGCCTTCGGACAGACGAGCTCCTTTTTGTCTCTCAATTGCGTTTCTGCCTTCGGACAGACGAGCTCCTTTTTGTCTCTCAATTGCGTTTCTGCCTTCGGACAGACGAGCTCCTTTTTGTCTCTCAATTGCGTTTCTGCCTTCGGACAGACGAGCTCCTTTTTGTCTCTCAATTGCGTTTCTGCCTTCGGACAGACGAGCTCCTTTTTGTCTCTCAATTGCGTTTCTGCCTTCGGACAGACGAGCTCCTTTTTGTCTCTCAATTGCGTTTCTGCCTTCGGACAGACGAGCTCCTTTTTGTCTCTCAATTGCGTTTCTGCCTTCGGACAGACGAGCTCCTTTTTGTCTCTCAATTGCGTTTCTGCCTTCGGACAGACGAGCTCCTTTTTGTCTCTCAATTGCGTTTCTGCCTTCGGACAGACGAGCTCCTTTTTGTCTCTCAATTGCGTTTCTGCCTTCGGACAGACGAGCTCCTTTTTGTCTCTCAATTGCGTTTCTGCCTTCGGACAGACGAGCTCCTTTTTGTCTCTCAATTGCGTTTCTGCCTTCGGACAGACGAGCTCCTTTTTGTCTCTCAATTGCGTTTCTGCCTTCGGACAGACGAGCTCCTTTTTGTCTCTCAATTGCGTTTCTGCCTTCGGACAGACGAGCTCCTTTTTGTCTCTCAATTGCGTTTCTCTCTGGCAGCTCAGAAAACTCTGATCATTCTAAGAAGAATACTTCTGAATTTGTTGGTGAGGGTCTCAGACTCAACACAGAGGCCTACATAAAGTACCTTGAGGTAGTGTTGCCCTGGGACAAGAGGGTGGCTGCTAGAAGACCCTAAGTCTGGAAACAGGATTCTGCACCATGCCACACAAGCAGGTGAACCCAGTCATAGCTGTCAGACAATTTCTGCAGCCACATCACCCCTTATATCAGGCAACCTAACTCCCCAGACTGCAACTCCCTTGATTTTTATGTATGGGGTGCAGTTGAACGAGAGACCAACAAAACTCCTTGTAACACCAAAGATGAACTGAAGGCAAGGATTATGGCAGCATTCACCAACTGAAACAAGGAGACCATCCCGAAGAGATGCAGGAGATTCTGAATTCATCTAAAAGGTCCCGATTCAAGCCAATGGCAATTTTATTGAATAAATTTACTCCTTGGTATTTCAACACATTTTTTGTGTAATTTTGGTAAATATATCTGTTAAAATGAGATGTCAGTATTATTTTAATTTTTGAATAATTTAGATGACAGTTTATCCATCGCACCCTGTATAAGATAGATTCTGGTTAGAAAAATTGTCTAGCACAACATACCAAATAGAATTTTCAAGAATCAGAAATAACAAGTGACTCAATATAATCATTCCTCTTCATGTTAGTGGAAAATGGGATATGGAATTTGCAATGAGTTACTCGCCTGGAAGTTAGCATCAGCAAAACGGTAAAAAAATGTTCTTTAAGATGATTAACAGAGAGCAGCTTTGTTTTGGAGGTCAGATAAATTAACAAGCCATTTCTTGCACCAGAATTTTTTTATGACTTATTAAAACTTTTATTATCTTCATTGATAACTAACATCTTCAACCATATCTAGGCACTTGGAATTAAGAAAAGACTTCTCTGACATTGGCAAACACTCACATGAAAATGAAACCACAACCAAACTCAACAGCAGCCACAAAATTTGAAGACAAGGTGTTATTGGGTTTATGACAGAAAGTATGGTTATCAGCAAGAGAAAAAAAAATGTGAGTTACAAAATGTTGATGTCAACACAAAGCAAATACAGAAGTTTTAACAGAGAATGGAAAATATAACACAAATCTGAACATGCAATCAATTATCAGAAGAAGGTTTCCAAAAGCTAATCAAAAGTGTTGAGAAACAGAAAAATTTTGTTAGCAACAAAGAGAAGAGTGCTGGATTGTTATGTGGTATCCATCCTCTTATATGGCAGTGAATGCTGGACAATCTCCCCACAGATAAGAAGAAAACTGGAGACAACAGAAATGTAGTTCTACAGAAGAATACTAAGAATTCTATGGCTGAAACAAGAAAGTGTTTAAGAAACTACAGCAAAAAAAAAAAAAAACACATACTCAGAATCAGAAAGGGAAATTTCTTGGACACATATTGAGGAAGGTGGGCTTGGAAAACTAAACCCTCACAGAGCATGTTGAGCACAAAAGGAAGGCAAACATGCCTCCTACCAGACCAACCTGCTTGAATAGATAGTCAAATAGTGGTGGGGAGGCTTAACAAAGGAAGAAAAACTGCTACGGGCAACAAGGGATAGGAAGTTTTGGAGAGCCATGATCAACCATGTCCTGAAGGGATGCAGCACATTGAAGAAATTAGTTTTAGCTAGGTTCTTATTCTTGGATGGAACTCAAAAAAAAGACAAACGAGCACCAAACCAAATATCTTTAAGGAGAGCAGGGTTGTAATGTTCTCTAATAATAATTGGGAATATTAGTGATTTTAACTTTCTAAAGAAAGTTCAGTAAATTTGCAGATAACACTCCAGTGACCAATTTAAAAAAATGTATTATTCCTGGTGTAAAAAAGCCTGATTATTACAAAAATAGCAGCAAAAATTAAAGAAACTCTACCGTTTAGGAGATATTGCCAATCTTAGTTGGGTCACCGAGTACAACTGCTGGTCAGAATACATGTGTTTACCAGACTATGGCTATACACACCATCAGATTAACCACAGTTGAAGCAATATGTTACTGAATTTCTTTTCATGAAGCCAATCCCTCACCATACCGAGAGCATTCACAGATTTCTGACTGGGGTGGCCAGGCTGTACCCGGTACCTTACTAATAGCAGTATCTCCTAAAGGTCGCAACCTATGGCATGCATGCCACACCAAGAAATTTCCAATGGCATGCAGCCACAAATGACATCACAAAGTCTAAACTAATAACTACTACAACGCAAAGAAGATAAGCCATTTCAATTTTAATATATACTAAAGTATATATACTATATATTACTATATAAAATATATTGTAGAATAGGTATATTGAACTAGACTTGTAAAAAAAATACATATGCTGTTGGCACACTGAATGATTTTAAAAAACCCTAAGTTGGCATATATTTAGCAAAAGTTTACCAACACTTGTCCAAAACGGCAAAGTTTCCTGAATTTTTATTGCTATTTTTGTAACAAACAGGCTTTTTACAGCAGGAATAATGATTTTTTTTTTTTAAATTATCTGTAAATTTACCGAATTTTCACATAAGAAAAACTGAATCTCTCTTTACTTTTTACACATATTTAAGAACTTGCATCATATTCTGAGCCTACCTTAGCAAGCTTGTCTTGCTAGAACAATTACAACTGAGTAGTGAGTTCGATCATCACTGGGTGCCCCCTACTTTAGGGTTTTGTGCACATCTAAGCTACGCTTGGAAAATTACTATTTCTGAGCCTACCTTTGAATTTGAAAAGAAAAAAATAACACAAGCAAGACAAAATAAAAAACAACATCCAAATCCAAATTAATTGCAATATTAAATTTCAACTATAATAATAACAATTAATTAATCTTAGAAAAAAAAAAAAAACACTGATAATATGGTTTTTCGAAAATAACTTTGGAGGATTATATATACCAGTGATGTTTTTTTTTTTTTTTTTTTTTTCGGCAAAATCTAACCATGTCTTATTTCCAAATTCTAAAGAATAAGTTTGTTAATTAAAGAAATCGAATGGAAATGTAAGGGAAGCAATTCAGTGTTTGATTTGCAGAAGAAACTGTTGAGGACGTTAAAATCTAAAATAAATTTGAGCAGTTAAATGAAATACCTTCTTAAATGAAATCGTATGAAAGCAAAGTAAAGTTATCACTAAAAATTAATTAATTATATTCTGCCTAACCAACAGAATATTTGGCAACACTGATCATCCGTAGACACAAATAAACAATCATTTTCAATCAATTTTCATTGCTGGTAATGGTTAACTTAACAATGTTAACTTAACATTAAAGATATTTTTATTAAAACTGATAAAAAAAAAAAAATAAAAAAAAAAAAAAAAAAAATGGTGCTTTTTGTTGATGATAGGTTAAATTAAAGTTTAATGATAATTTTTATTTATATTTTTTAGTTTGCTTTTAAAAATAATACTTGTAATTTTCGTAAAGAAAAACACTTAAACATTAAACTAATATCCACATTTGCTTTTTCGTGAAAACATTTTTTATAAAGAGGATAATGAAGGAAAACAAAGAAATTAAGCCAACATGAATTTTACGAAATAAATCCCGTGATGAAAAACCATTTTGAAGAATTTCGATGACAACAAGAAAAAAGGAGAGACATTGAAAAAGACAATTTGAATTTTTTGCCAAAAACAATACTTTTGGTTGAGCTTTAAAAGCCCAAAATGTAAAAAAATATTGACTAATTCATATTTTATTTTTCTGCAGGGATAATAAGCAAATAAAAAGTGAGTTTTATTTTTTTTAAAAATACATCTAAGACGAAGAAACAAAAATACGACTTAAAAATAAAATGCATAAGTGACAAACGAAAAAGAAATGAAATTAGAACCAAAAACGAATAATTAAAAGGTTCAGTATTACCTGATATTCAGCATCTGTAGAAGCGAGGTCTGTTGATTCTAAGAATTCATAATTTGACCAAATCTTCGAATAAATATCGGAGAGTTTTCCCGTTTCTCCTTCCTCAGTGTTCTTCTTCACCGTGTTAGCCATTGTCGATCGAACTTTCTTTCTTTCAGAAATCCGAATAAAGACGAGTTACGTCCCTTGGCAGCCAAACCCACGGACGTCATTTGGTGGGGAAAAAAAAGGCTGAATTGATTTTAATCATTTACAGGAGAAAATACTTTATTTCAAATGTTAAAAAAATGAAATTTAAAAAAAATAGTTTTCCTGGAGAATTTAACTGAAAACGTCTTCTTGTTAATAACTAATTTTACACAAATTTAATTTGCTAATTTAAATTATTAACTGATTTTTTAAGTTATAAAAAATAATGCTTTTTCCCAAAATATTATTTTATGAGTTTTAAATGATTTTACGCTCAAAATATAATCTTTTTTATTCTATAAAAATCTTAATATGAAGATTCTTCCTAATTTAAACTCAATAAAGAGAAACATAATTATTTTTTTTTAAATTTAGTCAGGTTATGGTAAAGTAAAATGTAGAATTGTTCTCTAGTTAGAAAGGAAATTTGAAAATAATTTTTGTTGCATATTTTTAAATCTCCTTCTTTCTCTCTCAAACAAACAGAATTTAACACATGGAGCCCCCCCCCCCCAAAAAAAAACAATTAATTTTATTAACTGTTAAAGTAATGTGACAATCATTACATAGAGCTATGAAGCATAGGACGTTGTGGAAAGTCATTATCGATTATATCTAGAAGGTAAACAACACAGAAAAGAATATGGTCTGGCACCAAATCTATGATATGTGGGACCCCACTCTATTAAAGTTCAAAATCATTTTCTACTCTGTAGCCTCTTTCCCACAGAGGCAATGTCGCATGTCTATCTCTATTTCCATGTCCAGTGCAAGGCTCTCCTTCCCGCCAAATGAATCTATGATACTGGCCCCCTCACTCTACTAGAATTCAAAATTATTTAAGCAATCTTGTCAGAGATGACTTATTCTCCACTCTGTAGCCTCTTACCCAACAGACACAATGTTGCAAGTCTATTACTGTTTCTTTTTAATTGCTTAAAAATGACTTTGTTTATATCTCAGTTACAAAAAGAAAGGCAACTTCAGAATGTCCCAATGAAAATGTGCCTTAATAGGAAAGCATAGTTAGTTTTAAAATGGTTTCCTCAGGTTAAAAAAAAGAGAATGACATTTTACTTCCTATTGGATGGCTTATTTTCTTTATTATGTCTTTCAATGACTGGTAGACATTAATTTTACTCTATTTATATTAGGTTGGTGCAAAAATAATATTGGCTTTTGACGTTAAAAATACGTCAAAAACCGACATTATTTTTGCACCAACCTAATATTATTCAGATTATTGTCCTCATGTTTGTCACCATATTTATTACAACATTTTGGCTGTTGTACACTCTGGCCTTCTTCAGATGGTTGGAATGTCGAACTGAACCCTTTATTTCTCTCACTGGGGTAGACTGTTCTAGTTCCATGTGCCATGTTTTTAATGGATGTCAGTTATCAGTTATCTCCTGAAGAAGGCTGGAGTGTGCAACGGCCCAAACTTTGTGATAAATATGGTCACAAAGATGAGGACAATAGTTTGAATAATGTAAATAGTATACATAATACCTTATCTCAGAAATATAGACAGATACTGAAGAAGTCCGGAGCATACAACAGCCAAAATGTTGTAATAAATATGGTGACAAAGATGATGACAATAGTCTGAATAATTTAAATAGTGTACATAATACCTCATCTCAGAAATATAGTCACATGTTAATTTTACTGTTTTTAAAAAAAAAAGTTATGTCTATTCAATCACAAGCACCCAGTAAGTATAACATTTATAGGAATTATATATACAATGTGTGACAAAAATAACACCCTTTTTTTATTTTCTAGCTGTGATGGATAGGACAACATCAAGCAATTGAGTGACCTTCACAATCAACAAACCTAACACCAGCAGACGTTTTCTTGTGTGGTGGAGACTGGAAGAACTTATTTACAGGCTGTTATATACCACATATACAAATACTAATGGGTATGTCCCAATCCACATAAATACATTGGACACTATTGTAAGTGGGGCTAATATGCTGTCTAAGTAGTCCACCACTAGCAGTGGTTTACCTACTTCATGCTGCTGGTGAGTATTGTATTTTGTTGATGTTATAAAGATTATCATTTCCAACCCCATTTTGGTTATTCCTCATTCTGTAAACTTTTCTAGGTTACAACACAGGCTCAAACCAAAAACAATTCCTGGATTAAAACAAGCAATTTTGGATGAATTTTATGAAATTAATGTAGAAATGTGTTAAATGGTTTGTAGAAATGTTGCTGATAGGGTTCAGTATTTTATTGAATATTAAGAGGAGCATTTTGAACATGTTAAATAGTTTGTTAAGCCTAACAAATTATGTTGTTTTGATATAAGAATACTTACAAATTTTTAAAATACTGTATTTTTTTTTCTTTAATAAAAGCTAATAAATAAAAATGGACATTACTTTGGCTGTACACTGTGTGTGTGTGTGTGTGTGTGCGCGTGTGTGTGCGTGTGTGTGTGCGTGTGTGTGTGTGTGTGCGCGTGTGTGTGTGTGTGCGTGCGTGTGTATGTGTGTGTGTGTGTGTGTGAATGGTTTCATTTTATATTCAAAATCTTGAATATTTATCTGTTCTGTAAATATAAAATTGGTGGCATTGAATCCTTTCTTCTACAATTTGAATTAACATAGACTGGGCATGCTGTCATATTAAATGACAACAGAATTCAACAAGTCCTTCTGCATAGCGAGCTTCACGATGGAAAAAGAAACATCAAACCATAACTGGGATACAAAGGCAAACTCAAAGATTTCTCTAGAAACATTTTAAAAAAACTGCAATGCAGTGAATGAAGGTCCATCATGTCAAGAGTTCCCTAGCCCATTAGAGTTGTAACAGGAGAGATCTAGGGAAGAAAGGTTTATTCTCTCTTTTGCATTTCCTCCATTTTGTGCATTATTATATCCGTAATATAATAACACTGTATTTCATGGATGGAAAAAAATGGTTGAAAGGAAAACAAATAACAAACATGCTTTGTTCTCAGAGAGACTTTTATATCACAAAGACATACACATAATTTAATATATATATACACACGTGTCCCATACAGAGAACAATATATCATATACACATACACAACAAGTAGAGTGTAAGGAGAAATAGAAAAGATGGGTCTTACATATAATATGGATATTCTTTTGTTTCTGGAGAAGCCAAGTTTAGGATTCCAGATTCAAATAGGCTGGATTCATCTACTATGTCCAAGGTGAGGACATATTCCACAAAGGAGAAATGGTGAGTCTTGGGTTTTCCCAAATTGATGAGTGTGAGCCAGAGTTTCTTTCCATGTCTAGGAAAGATATATCCCCAAAAGGAAACAGCACAATGGACTTGTAAGCTGTAGCATTTGGCAGTTGGAAGCCTGGGTAGGATGAACAAACACATGTGTTGTGACACCAATAAGCTTACTGACTAAATGACTGGCCATTCTTGTCACAGTATGGAGTGACGTTATTAAGCATCTGTCACGTCACTCATATGACAATCTCAAACAAAGGGAGATAATTACCTTCTGTATCCCTACAAAGTCATAGGAGGACAATGTACTGAAGCCATATCAGCAGTGGTGTGTCTAGGGCAAGATAACCTAACAGAGCCCATCCCTCTTCAGGAAGATTTTTCTTTACCTAAATAGAATAAATATTCAATATCAGAAGAATATTATGATACTAATCTAATTTTATATCTCCTGATCAGTTAGTTTTTGTGTCTTGAAAGCACTGTTTTTCAATTCATAGGTGTTTTTTTTTTTTTTCATGTATCTCTGTTTTCCTGCATTTATTTACAAATTCATTTATATAAGAATAATGAATACTTACTGTAATGACAAAAGTATGCAGGTGTAGGCTTTAAGAAAGCTGTATTGAACTGAGAATACAAGGTTTGCATAGTGTCCTTTTATAGTCCCAGTAAACAGAAATAACACTCTCAAAGAGGAGAGTAACAAAATAAGGGCAGACCACTCTTGATTATTCATAATGCTTCATTAATTTAAACATAAATTGTTATTTTAAGTTTTAGTTACTTTAAAAACAAATTTTTGTTTTATTTTCTTGTACATCATTTTTTCCCCTTGTGGTGGAGACATGCTAATTAGCTGTTTTGTCGGGTTATAAATGTTAGAAAAAGTGAAGGTTGCACAGGTGAATTGGCTATTTCCACACACATTTTAACCATCTTCATTCTACAATATTGATAAAACATAAACAGGACACAAAACAACAAATCTCAGATAACAACAACAACAATAAGAATATTTTATATAACATAAAATACACAATAAATATGTGTTGGCTGAATCTCAGTGAATGAGAGATTTGGTTGGTGGATTTTAAATTTGCTTTTTAAACTCTGATAATGTTCAGAGTCACATGAGGTTGAGTTCACTGAATTGAATATTTTGTCTTATATAGTATATGAAATTTTGACAGAATTTGTTATTAGATAATAATTAATATGTTATTAGATTGTTTAAATTGAATTTTAGACAGTTTGTAAAACAGTTTCTGAAATGAAATTCATAATGTAAGAGTTTACTAACAAAAGTTGTCTGCCCTTGACTGTATGTTTGTGTGTGTGTCAAAGATTACATAAAAAATATCTTACAAGAATTCTGAAATGTAGTTCGTTCTTCAGTCAAGAATTAAACTTGATGAACTACAAATTCTAATGTAAGAATGTTCTGTAGATTCAGTCGAGAATAAATACTGTGACTGATAAGTTTTCAGTGACAAATGAATCCAGAAGTTGGTGAGTGATTGAGTTGAATATTTAACTTGAATTACTATGAAGTTGCTTTCGTGTTGAAGAAATTGAAATTCTGACTTTACACTTCTATGATACAAACATTGTGGACTAGTTTGGCAATTGCTAGTCGTGTAAGAATGATCACTGTTTGCTCGTGCATTGAATTTATTTGTTTTTTAGTCATGTGATAGGCTCACGAACATGTTTAGAAATGTTAGCGGTCAACTCACTTTAAACACTACTGCATGGATGTTGTTGCCATTATTCATATATTGATCAATCAGCAATAGTATTTACAAAAGAACAATTTGGATCCACTTTGTGTTTAGGATGCACAAAATTTGTTAGCAGCTAAATTAAATACACAGTAAATGTACTTGAATGTATTATCAAATGAAATTCACTAAATCATAATTAGATAGTGAAAATAGGTGTATAAAGGTTAAACTCTGTACCCTCAGCACCAAGTAAATTTTCAGAATTACTATGAAACTATTTCATTCACATTAAGCAATACTTTATATAGAGTCATTTTTATAAAATTTACTCTTAGAATAAATGTTTTTCTTTTCACATTTAATCTAATATAAATTTCATTTATGCTATATTTTTATTTATATAGTGCCTTAAGGCCTTCCATTTTATTCATTATACTGTGGAGGTTAATTAATAAGAATGACCATTTATAGATGTCTGTTTGTTAACATGACCTCACAACTTATATTTAACACAAAATACCATAAAATATGGAACACAAGAAGGAACAAAAACAGTTTTATATCAAGATTTATATTTATTTTTGTGTAATGATGTACATGCATAGAGGTTACTATTTTGTTGGTGTTGTTATGTCTCTTTGACTGAATTAAAGTTTTACTGATGAAATTGAAATATTTTTATCTGAGCTCACAAAAGTTGAATGAATTATAAAGCTAAGAAATGCTGAATAAACTTGTATCTTTAGAAGAATATTTCAAAGAGTAAAGTTTTTGTTGCTTGTTTGGAAATGTTTCATATGTTTGTAATATAGGTTGGAAAAGTTTGTAGGTAGGTGCATGCGTGAATATGTTTTAACGTCTGACCGCACATTTAGGGTTACATCTTCACAGGAGAAGAGAAGAGACGGTGAGCAAGCTTGTGTCTGCTATTTATAATTAATGTAATCACGTGATAGGGTCACAGGAAAATGGCGGGAAAACTTGACTTGGTCACACACTGGAAAAATATTTGTACGTGGGTGGATTGCAACACCCACTCACGTGTTTATTGATCAATTAGAAGCTGAAAATCTGCATGAAGCTGGGTAAGCTTTTGTGGGGTTCAGCGTACCCAGATTAAAGGAGAATTTAATACGGGATACCCTGCCCACAAAATACAACGCAAATTTCAAGAAGAAACAACATGATAAGGAACGTTTGTAGAAAATAGGACATTGTATATTTATTATCTTGTGAATAGGATAAAAAAAGATTAATGCTTTAGTTTGTTTAAGCAAAGTGTGATTTTTATAAAAATGTCTGTGTTCGCTGTCTTTCAACAGAGTAGCAGAGTAATGTCTGTTTCTTTTGTTTTTGTATAGGTGTAAAGGAAAAAGGGGCGATCAATTTAAGTTGAAAAAAGAGAGTGTGGATGAGGAATAAAAGATAAAAGGAAAATGTACTTATGAATTGTTTTGAAGTCAGTTGTAAATTTTTTGTTGTTGTTGTCCTTTCCTAATCCACTTTCAGCTCTTAGTGTCGGGTTGAGTCAGTGATGGAATTTCCTGTCAGTCTTCTATGATCTCTGCGCCCTTCTGACTGGTGATTGACTTGAGATTCTCTATTTATTGTTGACTTTTTTTTCACACTGGCTCGTTATCTTTTTTTTAGTTTAGCAAATCAACTCCTTTCATTGGTCAGAAAATTAATTTCACTCCTTATTGCGAAATCTGTTTTTAGCCGTTTTGATCCAATTTTATGGGTGTGCAAATCTACTTTGTGTTTTTTAGTCATTTGTTGGAATGATATAGGATTTGTATCCTATAGTTTTCATCCTCTTTTTGCACAGATTTGTACAAAATTCAACACTGATAAGAAAATGGTAGCGGGATGCTAAAATACTAAGTTTAATAAAAGCAGAATGTAAGAAAATTGGTTCAGGCTTTCCCACATGAAAGGCTTAAGGTTAAATGTGACAGAATTGATAAAAGCAACAATGGCTTGAGAGATAAGAGCGGACAATTCTCTCTTTTAGGTGGAAGAATAAAAACTCAAACTCATGCTCAGGGTGTAACAATAGAAGAAGAAAATGTTTATTTACAACATCCACAAAAGAAGGTAAAGGGATATACACAAATATGAGAGAAAGAAAGGGAGAAGAAACATCCTTTAACGTAAAGGAAGAAAAAATATTCATAAAAAGGCTTGCTCAAAATATTTCTCTGAGCGCCTAAACGTTCTTTAAGCAAGTAAATTGTTCTTAAGTGGTTAACACTCACATAGATGTCTTCAGAGCTCTTGTTGAGGAGGAAACTGTTGGAAGATCCAAATTTTATAAGGATCAAGGCTTTTGGAGCTGGAGTTGAAAGCAGGGTAAAAAGTTGGGGCAAAGATCAGAAAAAAGGCTAGACTCTGAACTTGTAAAACATTGTAGCAGTGGTTCTCAAATTAAATTCTATTAAGAATTAAAAAAAAAACTTAATTGATTACATCAGGTTAAAGAACATTTATTTTTAAACATAACAAATTCTTGTTTAGTGCACTGCTGGTCTTCCATATTCTTTTAGGTTTTATTTTTACTTTTTTCGCTCGCTTTTTCAGACAGGAGTGGACATATATAACATTTATTTGCCCTTTGACCTCACAGGTTAGCGCATGTAAATAAAGCGTTATTTTTATTGTTTTTTTTGGGGGTGGGTAAAGTAAAAAAAAGGTAAACATTTATTTACTTTTAGTAAACTCCAGTTAGTTAATAATCCTTAACAGACTTCGAAACACATGTAGGACAAACATTGGATTTTGAAGGGAATTTTAAATTTGTTGTTTACACTTGATGCGTGACGAAAAAACGTGCCAATGTTTTTAAAAATATTATGCGGAAATTATTTTTCCTTTTAATTCGGATTTAGATTTTTTTTTTTAGGTCATTATTTTCAAAAAGAACTGAAATTTAACTTCACAGACGGCATTTAAATTATTTTAAAATGCATTTTGTTTTGTTTTGTTTTTTTTAGGTACAAAATATAACGTACTTTTATTCGTTAAAATACCAATTAACTAAATTACACCATTTTCTCATAAGTCCTACACAGGACACAAAAGAAAAGAAGAAGAAAACGGCAAAACACAATTATACAGGGGAGGATACCTGCAGAATTTCCCCGGCCCAGGCTGAAAGGGCCAGAGACTGTGGGTACCGAATCAAAGATTTGAAGTACCTTCTCTCGATAAGGCAGTACGCAGACAAAGACGTGGAAGACCCTCATGATTTTCCCAATGCCCAGAGAGTTCTCACGGTAATAAGAACAGGAACCGGAGCTCGTCAAGCATGGGCCATGTTGGAGGAGGCGATTAGTTCATATAAAATGTCTCCTCCAATTGTCATCGCCGAAAGTGATAAACTGAATCATTTGAAAAAAATTTTGTGCAGGGAGGGTCCCAGTTTTAGTCCACCCCTCCCTTTACAGAGCATTGAAACTGACATTTCCCTGGGATATAGGCGGTCTCTCCCAAGACGGTACCATCAAGACTGAGATGGGCCATGGGTCTATGGGAGAGGCTGTCGGTATCCTTACCCCGACCATGTTCAAATCAGTGTCCCAACCCTAATTAGGTCTGATAATGGCACTCTGGTTAGCAACTCTGAATGTCCGGGGCCTGAGGTCGGAGTCTCGAAGGGCGAGGCTCGATCGCGATCTTCAGCGCCTCGGGGTGGATGTATGTTGTGTACAGGAGACCCGCTTTTTATCTCGCGACCATGAGGACATTCTGTCTAAGAGGTTCGTCCTCTATTCAGCATGTTTTGATGGACGCTCGAGGGGTGTTTCCTGGCTGGTGAGCAAGTCTCTGGATGCAGTGTGTGCTCTTGTCTTCGCGGATCCGGCGGGCAGGCTTTGCGTGCTGGATGTTACCATAAAGGGTAAGGCTCTTCGTTTCATTGGGGTTTATGCGCCCAATGACCACACTCAGCAGCCTGGTTTGTTTCGGCAGATCGAGCCGTTTTTGACGACTTCTCGTTCGGTAGTTCTAGCGGGTGATTGGAATGCCGTCCTTGATCCCGATATAGATCGTATAGGGCAAAAACCGGGTACTAACAATCCGGATGTGAAATCGTTTCAGGACTTTATCGACGGGTTTGATCTCGTCGATAAGTACCGAAATGAGCACCCCCCCGGGAGGTAGCATGGACTTGGACTAGGGCCGGCAGCTCGGATACGGTGGTTAGCGCAAGCTACATCGACCAAGTTCTAGTTAAGAGAGTCGAAGTAGGGCTCTTAGAATGTCCATGTTTCCATTTTATAGTTTACTCGCATCATAGGCTTGTCCGGGTTCGGGTAAACATAGATAAGCCTAGGGTTAAGATGGCTGGTTACTGGAAATTGAACTCATCATTATTTGGTGAGCAAGATTTCCGGGAACAGCTTTTACTAATGTTACAGCGGGAATTGTCGGGGACTGTGGTTGGGAATAAGTGGTGGGGCTCTTTGAAATCAAAACTTAGGTCTTTTGCTGTTGATTTTAGTCGACGACTCAATCTAGCAGGGCTAGTAGCGCAAAAGTCTCTTGAGGCCAAAGTAGATCAGGCGATAAAATCCCGTGATAGTGGGGACATAGCCTTAGCTAAGGCGAAGCTGGCCTCCTTGCTTATCAAGAAGGATCAAGTTCTAGTAGTTAGGGCTAGGATAAAAAGAATGTCTTGTGAGGCTACGAATATGGCCGCTTCGTTGCGTTCAGAGGAAGCTCGTAGGGCATCTAGTCGGCATATCGGGAGCATCACATTGCTGGACAAGCGGACTGTGATTAAAGACGCGGGCATTTGCGAGGCTTTTCGTGATTACTTTCAGGAGCTTTTTACCAGGGAGCCTGGTCTGAGCACTGCTCAGTTCGATGCCTATTTAGCCGACTTTCCCTGCCTTAAGGCGGCTGAAGCGGCTGGGTGCGAGGGTCCCATAACAGATTCTGAGATCTGGGATGCACTGAAGCAGGTTGGCCTGGACAAGACTCCGGGGTTAAATGGTCTTCCCTATGAAATGTACTTGAGGCAGTCGCCTGTCTTTGTCCCTTTGCTGGCACTGATTTTCAACAACTGGATGAGGCAGGGGTCTATTCCTCAATGCTTCACCAGGGGTGTGATCAAGTTGCTTCACAAGAAGAAAGACGGTGGGATGGGGTAGATAATTATCGGCCTTTGACGATGTTAAATACAGAGTTGAAGATTTTAGCCAAGGTCTTAGCTGACCGTTTGCAGGTTGTCCTCTCCAATCTGATTGGTCCCGAGCAGACTTGTGCTGTGAAGGGCAGGACTATTCAGAACAACCTTCATTTGGTAAGCTTGATCATCGAGAAAGTCGACAGTGATGCCGCGCTGATCAATTTAGATCATTCCAAGGCTTTCGATAGGGTTGACCATCGGTTTCTGGAGGCTGTCCTTTCGGCCGCCGGTTTCGTGCCGGACTTTCGCACTTGGATCCGACTACTGTATGCGTCCTCCGGTGCGCTGGTAGAAGTGAATGGGGTGAGATCGAAGCTTTCATTTTGTCTCGCTCCATTCGTCAAGGTTGTCCGCTGTCTCCATTGCTTTACGTTCATGCGTTGGAACCTTTCCTGCGTAAGTTGAAGATGAATCCGGTTCTTTGCGGAATTTCCTTACCTGGTGCTACCACCTCGGCCAGGTACTCCGCCTATGCTGATGACGTTTCGGTTCTGGTGTCGAGTAGGGCCGAAATTAACGAAGTCAGCAAAGAAATCAAAGGTTATGAGAAGATCAACCGCGATAAGTCTGTTGGCTTGCGGTTGGGTTCGTGGAGGGGAGTTTCTCTTCCCGGACCTTTCCTCTGGACGGACGGGCCGGTCAAGATACTCGGCGTCTGGTTCGGTCCTGACCTCCTGTTGGAAATGAATTGGTCGGAGGTGCAAGAGAAGGCCGAGCTCGCAGTACGTCTGTGGACTCGGAGGAATCTTTCCTTGAAGGGGAGGGCAGAAGTATGTGCCTCGCACATCTACCCGATTCTCCTTTACCGACTCTCCGTGCTTCCACTCCCGTCTAACACTTTATTGGCTTTTGTAAGGCTCTTGTTCTCCTTCTTGTGGGGAGGCAGGGCCGCCATGGTTAGTCGCGAGATCTGTTACCTCCATCCCTCTGATGGCGGTCTGGGGGTGCCTTGCGTTGAGACTCGTCGACATACGCTTCGCATTACTTATCTAGACCGGATGTGTATGCAACTGGATGAGAACGGCGAATTCTGGAAGGAAGACGTCCATAAACATTTTCCATCCTTGAGAAATGTGCGCTCGTGTGAGGAGGAGGCCGGCTGTAATCCTCGAGGTGAGGGCTCTTTCTATCGTGAATGTCGGATTGCCCTCAAGCGACGTCCAGGCGTTGTCTCGTAAGGCAATTATATCAGGTGTTAGTTAGGGGGAACGTTCAAGATGATCTGATAGGCGAGCTCGGTCTGACAAAGCAGGAGGCTCGCTGCATATGGCCTTGGGCGCCCGGGTTGAAATATCTCACTAACCCTGAGGCATCACTCACCTGGCTGGTGATTCGAGGGGCCCTTTGGGTCGACAAAAGACTTCGCGCAGCGGGTTTGGCAAAGTCTCCAAACTGCGTTCGCTGCAGTGGGGAGGTGGAGACCTTAGGTCACGCCTTCTTTCATTGTAGTGTCGTAGCTCCGTTGTGCAAGTTCGTTGAAGATATCATGGTTCGCATGCTGCGCGGAAAGTTCTTTGTCCTCGAGGCCAGTTCCGTCTGTAGCAATAATGTACCGCTGTTGACTAAGGCTGAGCACTATGTGTTCCTTTGCTTACTGGGGAAGAAGGAATTCCATGGGGATGAGAAGTTTACCTCTTCCCAACTGATCTTGTTCTTTAAGCATCAGCTTAAAGTCAAGATCAGGACGGAAAGGAAGCCACTCCATCCATTGGAATTTGGCGAAAAATGGGTGAGTCTTGCGCGTCTCTGCAGAGTAAAAGGTGCTGACTTGGAGTGGCTTTTAGATGCCGGTTAGGCTTTAAGAATTTTGGGATTGCTGGGGTGAACATTGGTAACCCCTCCCATGTATAGGTTAGTTTAGGTCGGTTTTGTTTTAGTTACCTTTTCTTTTTTTTTCATGTTAACTTAGCTAGGGTGTGTATGCTCATTGGCCCCCTTTTATTTCTGGCCCTATTTTTTTCTTTTGTTTAATTCGCCATCCCTCCCATCATTAGGTGGTTAGTGATATCAGTGTTCTGGTGGGTGCGGGGCGCCTTTCGTTTCGAGTGTCTTTCGTATTTGTTGTTGTGTTTGATTGAGTGTGTGTTTGTAGCGAGTGCATGGATTGTACGAATGTTTTATATATTTTTTTTAAGTTCCGCGTTGATTTCATCCAGTTGATGTTTCTACCACAGTTAGGGCTGTGGGGTTTTTTACTACTAACAAAATTTTTGTTTAGTTTCTTGTATATAGATTTTTATTCATTGTAAATATTCATTGGGGTTTTTAGATGTTATTTTATTCCCCTCCCTCCACAGACAATGAATTGTATATATGGGCACTAGTTAGAACTTTATAGAGTCTCTGAGGCATTTTGGTGGATGTAGTAAGGCTGGTATGTAATGGATGTGTTGTTTTGGTGAAAGGAATATTGTTGTATGTTTGGGTCAGTGATTGCGGCTAGCTAAGTTTAAAGTTAAGACAGAAGATGACCATCCTTTCCCCCTTTCCCCATTTCGGCCTTGTGCCACATTTGTACATAGTACAATACACCATTTTCTCACGCGTTTGTTTCAAATGAGAAAATTAAATGAATTCCTAATTATCTCCCCTGGCCTGTTTTTTTATTTTTTTGTTGGAACTCTTCCATGGCGTGGTAGCAACATGGCGGCTCCCAAAACAAATTTGGCTGTCTTTCGAGGTTTAATCAGAGAATTACGCCGTATTTACGGTAAGGTAAGGAATCATAATTAAACTCATCTAAGAAAAAAAACTTACCTGTTAATTTTTTGTCCGTTGCAGTAAACTAAACTTTTGTATGTAAATAATTTTAATTACTTTGTCCTCTTCGTTTTGTAACTTTTGTTTGTCATTGATTGCCTTTTTAACTTTGTTTAGAGGACGGCTGGCTTGTTTGTAAACATTATGAATAATTAAATGTTTTGTTTGAATTGTATCATAAGATATCATAGTTACTGCATCTGGAAATAATCATTTTATTTCCTATTACTATAAGCACTTTAAATCATGAATATCAATTTTTGAAAATTTTATAAAACTAAAAAGTTAAAATTAAAAACTTAAATGGTGGTGGTGTAAAAAAAATCATTAAGCGGCAACCAGTTTAGGAGAAGGACAGATCTGAATTCTAAACGAAACCTGTGGATTTAGTGTACGGACTGAGGGTGACTCACTCCACATTTTGTGGTCTTCAGCTGTCGGTTAAGAACTTGGAGAGGAGATGGGCGCCGCCAAGCTATCCGAGAGGAAGAAGAATCAAAGTTTGTTTCTTCTGCCTTCAGGTTATCCCCCACTCGTCCCGGCGATTGAAGCAGTTGACTGACTGATGATAATGGGGGATCAATTTACAATGAATTTACATAGTAAATTGGACCCCCTATTAATTTTTATAAAGTCTTTTTATATATATATATATATATATTTGATCTAGAGTGTTTAATCTATCATATGAAATAAAATTTTGAAAAAAAAAAAAATAATAAGGTTTTTTTTTTTTATCGTAACAATGGCACCAATATTTTATTTCTGAATTGACTGAAATATTCTCTGCCTGATAAGAATATAATTCTTACCAAATTATTTAAGTAAATTTTGTTCAGATTTTCAATTTGTAGGAAATTCTGTCTTTGAGGTTTTTTTTTATATTAAAAAATCCAAATGTCCAAATTCCAAACAATAATAAAATGATGATAAAGAAAACATGGTCTCATGTCTGTTGAATCATTTGGGCTTTCAAACATATCTAGATGAATTCAAAAGAATCAAAAAGAGTAAGAATTTAGCTGTGTTAAAGTCTTTGGGTAGTTGGTCTGTAAAAAAAGATTGCTTGGCATGAAATGGTTAAAAGAAAAAAATGTAATTTTGCACCACCTTTTTAATCGCTGCAAAATGCTTTGACAAGGAAAATTTCCTTTAATGAAAACCAGATTCAAGAGTTAGTCAAATTTTTGCATCAAAAACTCTGTAATTTTATTCAAATGATTTCAAAGAGCTGCCCAATAAATAGGAAGAAGACATTGCAAATAATGGTGAATATATAATATATAATTAATTAAAATGTAATTTACTTTATTCCTTTGAAGAATAAAGTTAATAAAGAAAAAACAAATTATAACATGTCAACCTTATATTTTCATTTACAATATATTTCAACAAATTTTTTTCATATAATATCAACAAAAATCTGATGAAAATTCTTTTTTTAAGCAAATTATTATAAATTTTTGCAAATTGTTTAATTTTGTGAATAATTATATTCATGTTTTCCCTCTCAGGAAAAATTTCACAATGCCCCGGCTTACACCTTCTTGAAGGATCTTTACCAAAAACATAACTTGACAAGCGAAAAATACTGCAGAGATAAGTTTGACTTGATGTACCAAGCAAACACCTATCTTTTGTATTTACAGAGCACACGGAAACATCAGGTAACATTTTTAAACCATTATTTTTTTTTTTTTAATTATTTTTCTTTTCTTTTCTTTCTTTCTTTTTTCTTTTTTTTTTTTTACTAATGTCAAACTCAATATAAGGCCAAAGAGCTACTCAAGGTAGAGGGCTACTGAAGAGGTTGTATGAGCATAAGAGGAGGAAATAAGATGTGCAGTTTATAAGGATATGTAGGAAAGATAAAGGTTAACCCTAGATTTGAAGTGGTTAAGATTGTAGTGATTGGGAAAACCTTCTCTCATGAGTTTGTTTCATAAAGTAGCAGTTCTTGGGAAGAAACTGTCTGAATGGAATGCCCTTGCTACCAATATGAAGGGAATGTGGATGATTCATCCCAGTGTATATGGCATGGTGAGTTTTCATAGATGTGAAAGGCCAAAAGAACTGGTGGAAATAAGGAATGTAGCTTATCTGAATGTATTAGAGAAAAAAAATCAGTACAGATCAAAAAAGATTTATAGATTTCTTCCACTATCCAAAGGCAGAGTGGTCCTGTGAATTTCTATGAAGTTTGCTGAAATAGTGTTAATGAAGAAATACTTACTGTTAATTTATATGGGAGAATTTTTTAGCATTTCTAGACCACAAAAATCATGGACATTTTGCTGCAGTTGTCAATGTTTAAGTGTGAAAGAAGACCTGGTTCATATTTTACATAATGCCTTTTCAAATGCCTTGTTTGAAGAAAAATATTCACTGATTAAGGTTTTAATCCCTAATAACTTTTATTCGGTTATAAAAAAAAGTTATATTTTTCTGGTACTAAGTTGTCTCAGTGTTGAGTTGTCCTGTACCTAGTAAAAATATAAGTCGGTTATTTTGGAGTATGAGAATGGTAAAAAATTTTTTCATATAAATTAATGTCAACTGCCTTTTTTACCTTACGCTATTTTGGATAATAAGGGAAACCTGTACATCCTGTGTATCCAGGATAGTTGGTGCTGGCTGTCTATATAAATATTTTTTTTTCTAAACTACCCACTATTATTCCAGAACCCATGTTTATTTACACATTTTTTTCTAACCTGTCCATTTTTTACAATGTCTTTTCCCTTCTCTTTTGCTTTGAAAACAAATTGTAGTTTCTCATAAATTTTCTTACAGTAAATGCCAGCAAAGGTCAACTGCAGTCATAGTGGACTCCACAATCCTATCATAGTAAATGCTTCACCAGGGCTACACACAATTTTTGAATTCAGATTTGTCCTCTTCCTAGACTGTTTGCCAGCCAAGGCTGAAGAGTTCAGTCTATTCTACTATTTAACCCATAGAATGGACAGGAGATGGATTCATATCTTTCCCAAGGATATTTGTGTAGAAAATGAATGTAACAAACTCGATTGGAGTTTGGACTTTGTTTTTCAATTTCTCATTCTGAACCCTGACCCATTACACGTCCTGGCATATCCATTACTCCACCCCTCAGCATATCCATTAAGGGGCATATTCTCCATTAAATAATCATGCTGCAAGCAAATATGCTTTTTCTGCTTAAGTTTCATGCAGACGGTGATGAAAATTGTCATAGTGATAAGGGAAGAACTGAAAAGATAATTTGACTGGTCGAATAGCTGTTTAGAAAGTCTTACAATTTGGGTTTGCATGATTTATATGTTATTTTTATCTCATTGATTATATCTTAATTTCCGCTGTAAGTGCATCTTGAATAATCTCTCATTTAAGGTGCTAATATTTTCTTTTTTTTCTTTATCTTAGATTTTCCAAATACTCTTGCCTATTAAAAAATTACATGTTTTTTCCACCCTGCCCTTTTATACCAGACTACTCTTTTATTCCAGCCTCTCCTTCTACTCTATTGGTCTCGTTCTTATCACTTGCCCCACTTTATTTATGTAATATGATGATGGCTTCTATGTATTCCAGGATATCTTGTATCCTTGTATTTTTTAATGGTAAGTCATTTTTATTAATAAAGAAACAGAAATGACAATAGCAAAGATTTCAGCAACAATAAGAAAGTGGTAGAGAAAGGAGGTCAAGTGCAACAGCAAGACAGCTGCAAACAAGCAAGGACATTAGGTTTAAGGTTCCCAATTCTAGACTCATGGTGCAATAAACTAGAGGATTAAAACATTGATTTGTGATTTTGTTGGCATAGTAGTTGTGAGTTCAATCCCCAACTTAGACTCTGTGGAAACATGGCTCACAGTTACTGAACAAAAAAAAAAAAAAAAAAAAAGAAAAAGAGATATCCCTAGGCATGTACAGTGAAACAAGAACAATCTACTTCTGTAGATTAAATAAAGAGTTCAGTTCAAATTTCACTAAGGGTTACCCAGATAGAGAGACACCTGAAGAAAGGCAGAGAGCACAATGGACAAAGTGTGATAGTAACAACAAAGATGAGGACATTAGTCTGACTAATTTATAATAATGAAAACTTTTCATCCCAGAAATTCAGACAGAAATTGTTATTGGTTAAATCAGATTTTTTTTTTTTCTGATGTTTATAAGATTAGAAAGGAATTTAAAATATTGGGCAGTAGACTTTCTCCTTGGGGTAAATTTGCCAAATAGTCTGATGCTCCTACTATATATTTAGAGATTCTGTATAAAATACAAAGAATCTGCAATGTTACTGATCCTTACCTGGCTCCTCAACTTCAGTCACTTCTCCACTGCCATAATTTATCTCTCCTTTTCTGTAAATACTTTCATGGTAATTGTTCTGATAAACTCTATGAATTTAAGTGTAGTATTTGATTGGCAGCAAAATCTCATCATTTTACACTCAAAATGACTAGATGTAATTGTACATTCTATGCTGAATTTTTCTTTTCTTGCACTTCTTGCTTGTGGTACTCTCTTCTGACCTCTTGCTTTCCAGTTACGTTTAATCTTCAAGAATTTAAATGTTCTTTCAATCGTTATCTTCTGTCCTATTATTTTTCTTATTTTTACTCACTCCTTAATATTTTCTTATATTCTTCTACACTCAGTAACACCTGGCATATTAATGGCTTTATTGCCTTGCTTGGGGTGAAATGATTACAAAAAATGTTGCTGGTGATTTATGAACTAGCATTAAAAATTAAAAACAAAAAAATTTGTAAACTTCAAATATTGGTTTCATCTCCTTGAAATTCTACAAACTGACTGCAAGATAATTTCTTCAAAAATGATTAACTATATTTTATACAATAGTAGTTTGTTTTTGTTTTTTTCAAAAAAGATAGTCTCCAGTTTACAGACAAGATCTGTTTCTAGGCCTTTAATTGGTAGCTAAGTCAGAATTGGTATTTTTGCTTCTGATTTCACATCTGGTAATCTTGGTATCACATTTTACATTGCAACGCATAAGAAACATGAAGAAGAAATAGTTTTTATCTATCCAAGGAAGGCTAAGAATACGCCAACAAAATGGATGGACTTGGTAATGGAACAAAGCAGAAAGTTAAAAAAAAAAAACCCCAAAAAGTCTTAATAATAATATCTAAAGATAGAGAAAAAGAAATTGGGAAAATGTGTGGCATGAAGACCACAAGAATACCAGTGGGAACAGGTGCTCTTGGTCTGGTTTCTTGGTTCCCTGCCAATATCAATGTACAAGAAGTCCAGAAGATCGTCCTTCTCATCACTGCTCACATTTTAAGGTGGACTCCATCTATCAAATAAAACCTAATCACACTCTCATCGTAACCTCAAGTCCAAGGGATGCGTTTGTATTCATGAGGGAACTAAGCAGGACATTAATAAGCCTACATTAGTTTTTGTTTAATGATATACCCCCTGCCTTCCACTTCAGGATGTAGCTGATCATAGCTCTCCACAAGTTCCTTTTTCTTTATCTATATATAGCCATGCCTTTCAAGAGTGGTTTTCCATTACTTTCTTCATAGTTTCAAATTGATTTGCAGTGCTCAGTCTAGTCTGCTATTTAATCGATAGCTGGAGAAGGACAAGACAGTTTCTTACCTTTTTTTAAGGTCATTACTGGGAAAATGGAGTAGACTCACCTAAAATTTGAGCTTGCTGATTTTACATTTTGTGCCAATAACTCTTACACTACTTGCTCATTCATAAGCACTAATAATAAAAATAGCTACATATGATACTGTACTGAAAAGAAAAAGGGATATATGTGTGTTGAGCGGGTAGGTACACTATGCCATGTTCCTTCAGGATGTGGGCATCATGGTTCTCTAAAATTTCCTCAAATTTTACAGTTAAAAGTGGTGCTTGGCTTGTATGTCTGGGGGTGAGCAAAACACCCTCATTTGGAAACATGCAACCAATGTTCCAGAGGTGTCGAAATTGATAAACCGCCATTCTGTATTTTAAGTCAGACACATCCCTTCCTGTTTGCGACTGGCTCAGGTTTACAACAGCTTCTATCGAATGCAGAGCACATTGGAGATTTGGGTTGACACAATCTCTCTTGCCACCTTAGTTTCATTGGAACTCCGAGGAGCCATCATTGAAGATGCATGCTGGCAAGAATGTATAGCACATCAACTTGGCAGAGGTTGATGCCATGCTGAAAGGAATCAACCTTGCACTCCAGTGGAAAACAATTAAAATACATCTGTCTAGGGTCTCTGCGTATATCCATTGATGAGTATCTGACCTGCTCACATGAAGAGGTCAGTGTACACACAAAAGCAGCAAATGAAATACTTATCTGAATATGACCTGATGCTCTAGAGAAGTTAGTGCATGAGTATAGATTGTCTATAGATGAGATGTTGAGCAGATCAGACTAGAATTGGGTGGACAGACTGAGGAGACACCTACCAAAATGTCTAGATAAACAAAGGAAAAGAAGTCAAGCTTATTTGTACTGAATTAGTACGCAGTCCTGATCTAAAAAAACTGTACACTGCCAAAGAGGGCATCCTGGCATCAGGTGTACATTATACTTGTAAAGTGAATTCATCCCATAGTTTCAAGAGCAGATGTCAAGGTGGTAGTCAGGGAATGCAAGAAGTGCCTGTCAATTGACCCAGTTCCAATACGTTGGCTACAAGGTGAAGTGAATTCAACTGATGCATGGAATCAATTGGGACTAGATGTTACCCACTATAATAGAATGCTCTACTTAACACAAATTGACTGTGGCTCTAGTCAGTTTACAAATTTAGAGATCCCTCTGTCAACAGAATTCAACAAGTGTCATCTGTTATTTAGAAGCTCTCTGTTACAGCTGAGGCCCACCAATGGAAGTTCTCACTGATAATGATTGTGTTTTTGTAGCCAGCTGTTTAAAGAGTTTTTAGAGAAGTGAGGTGTCCAACTCCACTTCTGATATACATGTGTCTCTGTAGGAAACATAATTGAGAGAAAACATTGGAGCATTAAAATAATTGCTGCCAGAAAGCAATGTTTGATGATAGAGGTTTATCTCCTGGTATAATATCACACCAAAAGACAACACTCCACCCATTACTGTGCTCACTAACATGATCCATTGCTATCAAGTCAGGGTCTTAATGCTTGCTTTTGCCAAAACATCAGAAAAGCACATGCTGTACAAAGTGGAAGGTCATGTGTGGGTTAAAAACCCACCTGACTGAAGCAACTCAATATGTCAATTGGGGCATGTAACTGATATCAGTAGTCTACACACAATTTTGATCAAACGAATATAGCATCATCTGACAGATCTTCACCCTCTTTAAGAATTGTATTATATCAAAGAATGACACAGGTAGTACATCAATCCGATCCTGTGAAAGTACAAGGTTGTTTGGATTTATTATGCCCAATGGGTCTTTGAATGGAGATGACTCTGGACTTGAGCCAGATGAGCACAATGACTCCTTGGAACATGATTCCCTGGAAGAAGTAGTGATCAACCCCTTACAATGAATTGCCAGAAAAAAAGAAAAAAAACCCTGCATTCTGTTGCCATATCTGGCCCTGATGGGCAAATGTCTCTCCTCAACAATTAGTCAAATTTCTTAATCAAATTTTGTATTGTTGATGTAACTTGTGAAGTGCTGCTTAATTTGTTCCAAGAGAATAAAGATTACATGATTCAAGAAAAAAAATTCTCTAAAGACTTTGCAATCAATTTTGGACTAGGGGTGTGTGTGAGACAGAGAGAGAGACTTTTGATTGATGATAAAATTTAAAATATAATGGTAATATTAGCCGTTTCATTATAAGGAAATATTCAGCTTTTATTGGCCAAGTAGCCAGTGCTATTTTCAGTTGAAATTTATAAGATCTTTCTATTAAAACAATTTTCAGGAAAATAATTCTCTCAAGTACACTAGTTGTTATTGCTCTTTCGGTTATTGATAAAGGTTTCCTTCCTAACCTTTTGGTTGAATTAGTGTGGAACGTCAACATTTCAATTATGTTATTATTTTCTTTTTGAGTTACATATGATAACCAATGTAGTTGTTGCTACTGTTGAAGGACCTCTAATGTGGTTTCTGTTATTTGGTATGTATCATTGTGATTCTGTAGCGTCAATTCAAAGAAGGATAGTTCTCATTAAGACCTACAGGATTAATTTACTCCAAGCCATTTTTAATCATTGATCTGAGAAAGCAGTTGTATACAGCTGATAGTTTAGACATTTCTGACCCCATGCATTACATCAATATGAAAGTCGCAATCTGACAAGACTATCTTACAAACATGAGTTTTTAGGTTAATGTTGTGGTTTTGCAGCAACTTGTGGCATTGGGTGAAACTACCTCAAGTGCAATTCAATTTTGCCTATATCCTATACTATCCATTAGCATCTTTAAAATGAATCTTATCAAACAGAAAACTAAATTTTCTTTAAAATGAAAAGGAATTTTATAACAAAAAGCATCGGGTAACAAAAAAAAATTACTGTGAAATGTTGATATTAAAATACAACTTGATTAACAAAAAAGGCAATTATAATGATTTATCAATCTTCTCTCATCAGAAATAAGATCAACAATAAAAAATATGCACAACTAAAAAAGGGAAATCCAAGACCAAATTGTGATATGAAAAATAATATAACACTTTAGAGTAATTAGTTAATTTGTAAGCAGGTTTCAGTTCACCAACCACCCATTCAACTTACAGAGAGATGGCTGGTAGGACTTAATATAAACTGGTCAGTAAAACTTAATGCAAATCTGACTTCTTTGTTGATACCAGGGTTTCTGGTTGTTAACTTAATCTGTAAAACTTTAACTAGCTTTATTTATTTATTTTATTTTTTTAAAACTGACCACTGATTTTCTTTTCTTTTTGCAGGAGATTTCTGCCCAATACAAAGGTTCTGGTGAAAAAGGAATTGAAGAAACTGCCAAAATGGTTGGCTTCAATCTTCCCCAAACGCCAGCAAATGATACCAAGTAATCTCCCCTTCATCACACTCAGAGGAATGTATTTATTTGTGATATTAAAAACTGGGGAATTATTTTATGCTGAAAATTTACTTATGTAAATGTGACTGATTTTCTGTATAATATACTTTTTGTATTTATAAAAATGACTTGCTTTTTTTTTTGTTTTCTTCACTTTCAGGATTGTTTAATTTCTTGCCAGTAAAATAATTTTTATAAAGAAATCCTGAAAAGTAGGATAAATGATTACTAGAGGGACCACCACTAATTTGCAATACACAAAGTTTAAAATGAATTTTTAAAAATGAAACAAGCTTTTATGAAGCTTTTATTTTAGCTTTAATTGAAAGCTAAATGATTAAATTTACTATTTCCAGTCAGCAAAATACTATGTTGTATTTCAACTAGAAATTGATTGGAATCAATTTTTTTTTACTAAAATAGCTGATTAGTGCCCTTTTTTAGTTGTCTTTCATTGCAAGGTCATTCTCTGTATTAAAAACATTTGCCAAAAATAAAATCTACTTTTCTGAAACATTATTTGAGGAATATTAGCTGATTTAAAGTATAATTAATCTGACTTGAAACAAATTTTATTTAGGTTTAAAATAGCACAGAAATACATTTTTAAAACAAACTGTTGTGGCTTTGTTAGGGCCAGAAATAAAGACACGAGAGAGAAATTGAGTTAAATATATTAACAGAAACAGTAATGCAAACAAGAGTGTTACAGCAAGAATGTTCGCTCCAACTGTCAGAGCAGACTGCTGGAAACTTCCCTCTCCAAAAGGCAGTACCTGCTCCTATTTTTAGCTGGGAGAGTCCATGCATGTGTGGGTAAATTACCATAGCACAAACTTGAGGTGTTGTTTTTTTTTTTTTTTTTTTTTTTATTTATTTTTTTCTTTTAACCAACAGTAGCTATGTTTACCTGATTGACAAGGAAATGAATTACATAAAAAAAGGTGCACATGTCATTTTCTTAAATTACATTTTACAGGTAAAGTCTCCATAGAACAACAATAAAACTAATATTATTCTATGGAGACTTTATTTGCAAAACATAATTTAAGAAAATGATGTAAGCACCTGTTTTTATATAATTTTTAAGTACTCAATAATCTTAAAAATGTTGGAAAATATTCTCTGTAATCTAATTTTAGTAATATTGACTTTAAATTTACTATAGCCATCACTCTTATTTTCTGATAATGTCGTATATGGTTGACATACTTTCAAAAATGGGAACATTGCATAATATTTTATATACAAAAAAATTAAAAATTATTTAAAAAATTTTGTGCATGATGATTTGTATTGGTAAATATAGTTTTCATTTAATAACAATATAAATTAACACAATTAAAGTAATGGAGAATTTTTAACAAAATTTTAAATTATAATAAATTCTTAAAATTAAAATAAAAAATGAAAACAATTATAAAAATTCATTATTTATCAAAAAGAAAAAATTCTTAAAACAATAGTGTCCTTAATAAATCATTTATAAAAACAATTAAAAACTTTTCTATTTAAATAATGTCATAGTTTTATCGTATTTTTATTTTATGATTCAGAGCAGATTTTTCAGGAAATAAGTAGCTGTCTAAATAATTATGATTTACATTCTCCAAGGATCCCTGCTTTTAACTAATAAAATAAGTTTTGCAAATAAAATTTAATTTCTTGAAATTAAGTGAGGAGGTAACATGTAAAAAAAAAAAAAAAAAATTTATTTTTACGAAGATTTTCTAAGAAAAAAAAAAAAAAGCCGAAGGTAGATTGTCTTGCTGATACTTTCTTCTATAAAGTGATCAATAAATTTGTTAAAAATAAACAGAGAATTTAATTTACAAATTGAACAAATAAAATTGTTAGTGTTGAAGTTTTTTTTTATGTAAAAAGAAGTTCTAGAATGATGTATAGCTGCGCTAAGTCATCTGAATTTCTGAGAGAAACCATCTTTGTTGCTCATTATTTTTTTTTTTTTTTTTTTTTTTTTACACATTTTACGACATTGTGGGATACACGCACAAGAAATAACACTTGCACCTCTGATTTTGTGAATTTCAAAATCAGTTTTACTGAATCCATTAGATTGGTTTGGTTTGTTTTACAGCATATCAACCTCAATGGTTTATTTAGTGTCCACAAGATTTTTATTGCTGGTAATAATTTTGCTTCAAAAATGTATTGCTGGTAATAATTATTTACCTGGTAATAATTTTTCCTCAAAAGATTTATTGCTGGTACTAAAACCTATTTTCACATTTTCATCATGTTTTGACCCCAGTTTGGGAGTTAACTATTTACCCATAGTCGGGACCCTAACAGGTGCTATCACTCCAGGTCTGGGTGGACTTGGGGATACCAACAATTAAGAGGTGGTTCCAGGCTACTCAAAACCTCCTGATCAGAGGCCTTGCTGCTGGACGTCTTACACAGGACTCGGATGTAGTTTATGAATCCATTAGAACTACATGTGAAAGAGAAACATTATAGACCCATGAGAAGATTCTCTTTTATTGTTTGAAAATCCTAAGCTCAGTGGCTCTAGAAAGAAATATAAGCAAAGTTGGCAATCCAAAATTCAGTAGAACGTTTACCATGAAAGTATTTATGGAAAAGGCACAGAAAAGCCATGTTATAGCAGGGGGAAAGTGACTGAAGCCTAGATGCCAGTCAGGACCAATAACATTGCAGATTCTTCTTTGGATTTTATCAATGATCTTGGAATATATAGTATGAACACCAGACCATATATGGTAGCAATATTTAAAGCATAGACAAATGGTAGACTTGTAAATATGTAATTAGCAAGAAAAATTGTCTTGCACAACACTGAACCAACAGTCCTAGCAATCAATTTGATATAATCTTTCATGTCAGTGGAAAATGTTAGCCCAAGTAGGTGCAACAAGTCACTTTCCTGGTGGCTAGCATCAGCCATGCTGATGGAAGGCAGAAAGGGTTCTCTCAGACAATAGAGAGCAGTTTCGTTTTGGAGGTGTTAAACTTAACACGCCATTCCTTGCCCCAGTTAGCAACAGATTGTAGGTCATTTTTTTTTTATATATCAGCTGCCAATTTGACCTTATCGAACTGCTAAGATTTACTATTAAGACATGAATAAATGGTTGTGTAATCAGAATTGATACTGAGTTGAGAACTGATGCCACCAGGAAGATCGTTGATAAAAATTAAGAACAATGTAGGTCCAAGAATAAATCCCTGGGGGACGCCTGCATTATTGTGAAAAGATCTAGAAGAGTGGCCATTCAAGACAACTTTTATTTGACAATTTGATAAGAAAGACTGAATCAGTTCAAAAAATAAATAGAAATACCATAACCTTTCAACTTGGGAAGAAGACCAGTATGCCAAACTCTGTCAAATGCTTTTGAGATATCCAAAGTAACAGACTGTGCTTCACCATTCTTATCTAAAGCTGGATAGAACACTCAGCAATAACTCTTAATTAATACATCAGCAGTTGACCTAGAGTAGCAAAAGCCATATTGCTTATCTGAAAGAAAACACTGTGAGATGAGATGATTAACCAATTCAGAGTTTATTAGTCTTTAGTAGAGGTAGAAGGCTGATGGAACAATCAGTTGGTTTACTTGCATTTTTAAAAACTGGAACAACAAAGGAGGATTTTGAACAAGCAAGATGCAGCAAAGCATTTCTAGAGTTAAGAGAGAACAGGAGCCAGTTTAGGAGCACATTTCTTAAGAACTATTACAGGGATACCATCAAGTCCATCTGTGTGTGTGTGTGTGCACGGATATATATGAGGAAGCACATATACATGTGACACTAGCTATGGTAATTGGCTAACTAATTAACCATAGAAATTAAAAACGCGAAATACTTAAGGCGAGAAAGAGCTATACCAAAAGATAGACTGAGCGACATTAAAAAAAAGAAGAATTTATTTTATTTACAAAAGGAAGATACTTTTCGCAAAAGACATAAAATCAGTAAGAAGGAGCGAGACTGGGATTCTGTCAAATTAATTAATGTCACGATAAGGAAGTGACATGTCAAATGAAACAGAATTCTGAAAGATAAACAAAGTTGGCTGACGCATATGGCCATGAAAACATTTCAGCTTGAGACCACCCTAGTGAATAGCTATTAATTATCTTTCAGAGATATCATTTGACTTTAATTCCTGATTCCAGTGATGGAAGCCATCTGGTCTATGTACGAATCTTGACATGAAAAAAATAGAGTCGAAAAGGGGATCATTATTATTGCTTATACAAACTGTTGATTCGAAAATGAGCATCTGGTGATAAGAGAATTTTAAGACATGAGAAAAATAAAGAATTTAATTGCCGAGTGGGCACGGCCACCCAGTTGAAGGATTGATCAGCGGAGAACTCATATTTCCGTTTTTTTTAAAAGTGATTAATGAGTCGATAGAGGTCTGAGCTAAATGTATTTGGAATGGGATAAGGAATTAAATGGCAATCTGGGACTTGTAAATGTTTTGGCCGAAGGAAAAGGAAAAAGAAAAAAAAGGAGAGAGAGATATCATTGGCTAAGAAGTAACATGGGTAATAGGCGGAGGTGAATGTATGAGAAAGTTGTTAACATCCATTAATTGGTATGAGGGGATTGGTATGAGACACCAATGTTAGAGAGGAAGAGTCTAGGAGGATAACCCTCCTTTGACCTTCCCTCACGGACGAGGGAGGAACCCCAAAGTGGAAAGCGAAAAGTGGTTAATCTTCTAAAAATGGGAAGTAACTAATTTTCCTGGGCTAAGAACAAAGAGAATTTTTGTTGGGAATTAAGAATAGTCAAAGAACCCAAACCACAACAGGTCCCACCCCGGAGTTGGTCGGTGTCCATATAAACAAACGTCTCGAGGCAGCTGATCAGTTTTTTCGGCAGCGTTTGAGAGAGTTTTCAGCAGAGTTTCAAGAGAGTTCGAAGTTGCAGTTGGAGACCAGCCTCGCAGAAGCTGACCAAAAGATTTCCACATGCTTTTCGACTTAGTCTTCCTACCAAAAGCAAGTTTTTATTAATGAATGACTTAAGATACCCTAACTCGCTTAAGAAACGCAAAAAGTGTTATGAATACATAGAAACGGGCCGGGAGAGAAACACACTCCTGTATTCAACAGATAGATAAAGTTAATTGTTATTTTTCAACATATTTGAACCTTGTGAGTTTTATTATTTTTCTTTTACTTACGCTTGTGCGGTATCACCTTTACCCCGGATTCAACTTGCACTACGGCCCGACGCCTGATTGATTTCGTTTACCTAAGATCAAAGTCACAACGTGGGTAGGTTAGACTTGAGATTAAAGCAGTTACTTCAGTAACCAAGTGTTGGAGGCGAGCTGAGAACAACAAAACTGGTATCGAACTGGAAACGACCAGATCGACTGGGAGACAGGCTGGTGGCAGCGACAAGGAGTCAACCCCAAAACGCTGGTGAAAGAAACCTTACAGCTTCGCGCTGCAACTGGGAGTTGACTATGGGCCGACGGTGCAGTGTCATATATTGACATCGCGACCAGTGGACGTCACATATTGATGCTGGACTACTAACCGCGACCACCAGTGAGTGTCTCATACATGTATACGTTGATCGGGTGGACAATTTTGATTTGCGACACATAGGTTATTCAATGTGGAAATCTAAATATTATGTACATAATTTTATGCGTTCAACTACACATTTTGTACATAATTTTACACTTTCAGGGCAAATGTATTTTTTTTTTAGATACGCAGGTTGTAGATCATAAAATGTACTGTTGGTAATTTTACTATGAAAATGTACTTTTTTAGTGTTGTATTGATTTTCATTTGTATAAAAATATATTGTTAGTCATTTTGCTATAAAAATTTTGGTAATTTTATTATAAAAATATACTGTTGATTTTTGTTTCGAGGTTGGCTATTTGTTCATAACTAGGACCCTAATAGGTGCTACCACCCCAGGTCACGGTAGACCTGGGAACAACAGCAGTTAACAGGTGGTTCCATGCTCATCAAAACCTCCAATCTCCCAATCAGAAGCCTTCATGGCAGATGTAATTCATCATCATACCTAGGCCCATGCATTTATATGTATATACAGATATATATATATATGAGAAATATGTATATGTATGCATATATGTGGACAAGTATATGGCCACGTGGCTGAGTGGTTAGAACATTCACTTTCTGACCATGAGACATGGGTTCGAATCTCACCACAGTTGATTTGTCAGGAAAGAGACTCCCTGATGTTATCGGTCTGGAGGATTTGATCACAGCATGCGGCACCTTTGGAAAATGCCTGAAAACCATACCCTGGGGTTGATCCAGGCCTTGTGAGTGAACTTGGGTAGATGAAATACCGGAGGGCCGTAGATAGAGGTGCTAGAACAAAGTCACAAGTCATTGTGACTGAGGATTTGAGTGTGCTGTCGTTGTTCAGATTGTTGATCATGCTAGATAACACCTTATCTCCCAGAAACTGTAACTAAGTTCTGCTCAGCATAGTTGCAGTATAAACCACAGGTTGGCTCTGTGGATATTGAACAAGCACAAATGTGCCTGAGTGAGCGTCCGCAGTAAGGATTGGCTAGCCACCCTAGTAGACAAGTATCCTTGAATACTAGTGGCCAACTATTATGTGTACAAGTATACATGAAAGAAAAAGAAAGAAAGGCTCTAAAATGTGTATATGTGTATATGTCTGTGTATATGTATGTATAAGTATATATCAGTGGGCATGTATATATTTACATGAGTATACAAGTATACATAGAAATTAAAATGAAAAAAAGGCTGTAATATCTGTATATTTCTGGCTGGGTGAGTATATATATATATATATATATATATATATATATATATATATATATATATATATATATATATATATATAGTATAGTGGCTGTTGACTCACAAAGTGAGTATGACCATTGATACATTCACTTAGCTGCAAATGCCTTTGGGAAAGGTATGAATACATCTTCGGCCTCCAGATATGGATTAAATGGTAGGACTTTTATCTGGAAAAATCATTGTTAATGCAATATTTGTTCAAAAAGAAAAATGGACAAGAATTGTTTTTACAATTCAAAAAATGTTTTGCCTTTCACATAAATATAAACGTTGGGTTCCCTTCAAAAGTTAAAGGAAACAAAAGAAATTTCAGTGTGACACATTCTGCATTTGTTTACAGAAAACCATCAATTTGAGTTATTAAAACATGTTATTGTTAATAACTATCACTGTAATGTGTCCATAAATAAATGCATTAATAAAAAATTATTTATACTGTCACTTTGTTGTATCTATAAAAAAAAATGAATAAAAATTAATTATAGTGTCAAAAATAATTACAACAAAATAATTATATCAATTATAATTATCATTAATTTACTCTTTCTAAACCAATAAGAATCGACCCCACTTTTCTCCTCTACACATACAAATATTTGACATTCTTACTATTGGGCAAGCAGTCAACACGGACAGGCCGTCAACATGTGCGTCAATGAAAATTTCAGCTCCTTTTCCTTTTTCAGTCCATAATAGCAGCATTTATTTCTTAGTACTCAAGAAAAATTTGAGGAAAGAAAACCCCAGACACATCTTGTATTTTTCCAACTAAATTATTTTTTTCTCGACACTCATCTATAGCAAAATATAAACACGAGAGAGACTGTATACACTTATTCTTCATCTCATCCTACTGTTGGATTCCAATCCATATTTGATCTACATTTGATGCCAAATTCACAATTTTACTAAGTATTTCTGTCTCTCATTTCTCCAACAAAACATGACTAGATAATAAATAATACTTAAATACTAGTTATTTATTGTTTCCATGTCTTGCTGTATTTTTGTATATATAAATGTTGTTTATAATTATTTACTCAAAGTTCTAACTCACCCTACAACACTACAAAGTCTAAAGGTTTTCAATTTTCAAGTGCTTCTTTAAAGAATGTTTGTTTAGCTAAAAATGAAAATAGATCCGGGCATTTTTAAAATAGTTTCTTTGATTCTTTAATTCCTGGAATAATGGAATGAAAAATGCTTGCATTACTTGTCGTTATTTTCATTTAGGCACATGTTCCCCTTCCTTCTTCCGCCTGACAGCGACATCAAGCGCTGCAGATTTCTAAGAAGTTTATTTTTCGATCTGATGTCGCTAACAAGTTAATCTTTTAAATCAATCGGCGTGTTTATTTTTTTTATTGTTCACATTGAACTGATAGTTCCATTTTTTTTAATAGTCAGATTTTATGAATAAAAATATAATTCAAATTTGTTTGTTATTCTCTTTTTTATTTTATTTTCTTCAGATAACTTTTTTTTTTATTTCGTTACTTAATTCATCGTCGTCTGACATGTTTTTACAATAAACTCAGAAATAAAGTACACTTCGCATTACAACTAAAATAAAAATTATGTGTATTTTTTTCTTTCTTTTTTTAATTCGACTTTTCCTCTTGTGGGAAATTTCTTTTTCCTTTCTCTTTTCGTTTCTTTTTCTTCTTCTAGATTTTCCCTTTCTTTCTTTCTTTCTTTCTTTCTTCATATTTACTTTCTCCTTCTCCCTCTTCCTTTTTTCTATTTTCTTTTCTTTCTTTATGAAAATAAGAATATAATTATAAGTACAAATGCCATACAAGATTAAAAATCTCTGATGCCTTTTTTGTTCAGAGAACACGTTTTTATTTCAACTTATTGTTTTCAAATGTCCATTTTAAATAGTTTATTTTGTAGAGTATAAGGTTTTTAGCGGAACGTATCAACTGAAAAACGTCAAATTAAATTTAGCCCGACTTAGTCGGCGAAAATCAAAGAAAGTGTCAGCTTTAACTCATCAACTGGAGAGTAATGGTGAGGAGTGTGACTGGGGTAGTGTCGACGAAATATGGTATCAGTCAATTATTCCTATCTCTACCATCAGTGACTTGATATCCAGGCTATAAAACCATAAAAAAATTGGAAAGGGAGCAATAAACAGACAAACATATGAAGACTTTGACCGTACTCTTTTTTCTTACATGTCTGGAAATCTTTTTTTAAATAAATATTTATTTCTATAAAATTAGTACAATTAATATTAAAATACCAAAATGTGTTTTTTTTAATTTCATGCACAGAGATTTAAAAAAAAAGATATATATTAGTTACAGTAAAGGAATCATTTTAGCATCTAAGTTATACTAATAGTATATTTTGTTAAAGAGTGAGGACCTATAGTCGCCACTGAATTCACCCCAAGAAATCATAAATTTTAAATCAAATTTTGTTTACCTTGCTTTGCAACAATACCAACCCTCAGAATGAAAAATTACCAAAAATCAGGGAGTTATTCACATTTCGTAAGTGTGGATGATATTAAATAAAAAAAATCTGTTTTTGGCTTGTTTATCGGGGTGAGCACGAACGTAGACCCCACGCTTAGAAATAGCGGAACCGAGTTGCGATCGCAATGGTCAACCGGACCGAAGTACAACGTTTCTCGCTCTAGGAGACTTTGGTGTGAATTTTAGTAAATACATATAATTTTTTTTTTTATTTTGGGGTGAATTGACAGAAAAGATCCAAATCTGGAGAAGCCGGTTTGAAGCTTTTTTTTCTAACCCTGCCGTCGTGCGTTTGTTACAGTCACCTCGTCCACATCCCCAACGCCCGTTGTAGGTGCCAACCACACCCGGGATAATCCCTCTTCAGTGGGATTATCCGTAGTTACTGAAATCTATCTTTTTATAAAGTATCTGCACCCCATTTGTACAGGTTCTGGTGGCTAAGGTTTTATATTCAGAGTTGTACTTCTTCTTGGGTGGTTCTCAGCCAACGCTACAGAGCCCAGTCTACCCTGCAAATTAATCCATAGCTTTGGGTAGGGGAGAGATTGATTCACACCTTCCTAAGGTTATTTGTGCGGGAGTAAATGTAAAGAACGCGAGCGAAATTCGAACTCGTCTCGCTGATTTCCCGTTCAGAACCGCTAACAATTATTCTACTTTTGCATCACAAGACTCTGAGAAAATTCTTTACAAAACCCAGAAAAAATTCTGAAATTCGAAAAATTCGTTCATCTTTCACAAAGAACAACAACATTTTTTTTTGTTTGAATGTCCCCTTCTTTCTTATTAATTAAATGATTCAGTATTAATATCACAGTCTGCCCTGCTATTTAGCCCATAGCTTGGGGTCGGGTTAAAAGTCATAACTTTCCCAAGGTTATTTCTGCTAATAGTGAACGTAATGAATTCGACCGTAATTTGAACTCGGCACTCCGATGTCACTTTCTGCGCAAATAACGCCATTAAAAAAAAAAGTAGACAAATTTATTAATATTGGCGCTTGTTGGACGAAGTGAAAAAAATCAAGAAATAATTTACAAATTTATTTTCATCATCGTTCTTAAGTACATTCGATCATATTGTAACAGGATAATTTTTTTTAAGGAACGGAAACCAATATATATTTCGATAAAGACAAGTGACAGGGTACTGCGATTAAGCTTTTTATATTTCATTTTTCTTGTGTTTGTGGTTTCTTTTCTAGAGACAAAGTGTGTAAATACTGTCTAAAAGTTCTGCATGTCCGAGCGCTTTCGGTTACAAGTCAGTTATATGCCATGCGTGATACACGCTTAGGCGATCATTAATCTTTCAATACATGACTGACGAGGCAGATTTTTTTTCCGCAGTAGGTTGCCATTTCTTTCTGCGGTAGACTAGTTGCCATCCATGGCTATAGGACTTGGTCTGTCCTGCTATTTACCCATAGCTGACTGGGGAAGAAGAAGAAGATTCATAACTTTCTCAAGTGAACATAATGGATTCGAATGGAATTCGAATAGAATTCGAACTCGGCTTTACGATTCTTCAATCCGAGCCACAATCCATTACTCCACCGTGCTTTTTAGCCATTATCGAGGATGATTTTATTTTTACTGAATATATGGGTTGTATTGTGTATCTAGAGTTATAGGTGTAAAAACTATTTTGTTTGCTGGTAAATAATAATAAGGGCTTTCTTTTTTTTGTATATCAAGAACGATAGACTTGTAAGGGCCTATAGTTGAAAGATTTATTTTTGGAGCGTCGGGTTTACGAATTGTAAAGGTGTCCGTTTGTAGAGAGACCAATACTATTTATATTATTATACTTTCAACGTACGGGATTCAAGTAAACAACAAAAACTCCAAACTGTAAATCAACAAATATATATTGAAATAACATACAAGAATAAACATGCAATAAAATTGTGTTCAATAGATTAAGGGAAAGAAGTTGTTCCCCTTTTAGCCTTTCATAAGAAAGGTACATACAATTTTAAAAAATCATTAGAAAGATGCATACAAATTAAATTAGATTAATTTATGTTCTTATTTTTATATTATCAGTTATAATAGTTAGTATATAATCTAAATAAAAAAAAATCATAAAGGTGCATACAAATTAATAATTAAATTAATTATTAATTTAATTAGATTAATTTTTATGCAACTTTCTTATGAAATCTTTTCTCACTGGAAACAGTTAAAGATTTCCATAAAGCATCGTACACGTAACGATGGGAGAGCAAAGAAACAATTAAAAATTAGAACGCTGAAATTTTTGCTTCGTAACTGGTTACGTAATTGGTTAAAAAAAAAACTAAATTATATCCCTTTTGTACATCCGTACGGTGAATTAAGGTCGCGTAAGCTGTCAATACTTGATGACAGCTATCGACACCTCGTCAAGTGTCACGGATGTTAAGACCCGCTGTCTCTTTTTTTAAAGTACACTTTTCAGCGCATAAAGTAAGTAATGTTTTCTTTCAAAATATATTAAATAAACATTTAAATTTTAAATTTTGTAAAAATAAATTTTTTAAAATGTGTAACTGTTTTTTGGCAGAATTTTAAACGGAAAAATTAACTTTTGTTTATAAAATTGAAAAAAATGGCTAACTATCGATTTTTCCGAAAAAAAAAAAAAAAACATGATTTTTAAACAACGATTTTGGACGTGCTCAAAATGATAAAAAAAAAATTAAAAAAATAATCAAAAAATACTTTGATCTTTCCTCTTTATCATAACATAAACAGTTAGACAAATAAAAATTATTTTCGTCAAGTTTAAGGCCTTTATTTATCCTGCTATGCTCATTTTCCGGCGATTTCGTGTTGGTACCTACTTTAATTGTATTTTGATTTGCAATTTATTGTTCGAAGAAAGTTCTTTTTGAGAGAAAAATGTTCAGGAATGAATAATATTAGAACAAGGTCTGTTTGTTAGAATAGATAACACAAGAATGCAATTGATCAATTGATTCGAATGGTTCGAAATCAACAGAGTCCTGGTTGATTGAGCTTGGCTAAGTCACAGAGAGAAATGTAAGTTTATGTTACGAAATTCTGTGTCTGTGTGTGCGTTTGAAATGTTATGAGCGAGAACGTGGAGTTGTATGGACAGGTGAATTTTACCTCTTTTATGGAAAAAGGGCAGGCTTCCACGGCAACGCGAGAAAAGTTAATCTTGCACTGAAATATATGATTGGTTAAAAATAAACCAATCACTACATTCGTACAAACAGAACAAGCAAGCAAGCTCAAAACCGAAGGATTCAAAGAAACGACTGCGATGGCTAAATTGTCCTATATAAAAGTAGTAGTGATTTATTAGCCAAACGCAGGCGGATAAAATGTGGGCGTGGAGAAACATAGCAATCGCTACATACTGATAAATAAACTACCATGAAAAGGGTTAATGAATATCAAGAATGATACAATTATTCTAAAACGAATCAAATGGCCGGCTAAGAACAATGCTTAATTTGTATGATGGGCGAGGTGTTGACAATTGGTTGATAACGCCCGTCATACTGTGTCCGTGGAATCAAGATGAGAAGAATCGGATAAAATTTTAAATGCCAGTTAGGCGTAAAAAGGTAACTTAAGGAATGTTTCTGAGGCGAGCCGAATGATATGAGAGCCAGATGTCCAATGTCTGATTTTGGACGGGTTGGTTGGTTGGTTGGTTGTTTTGTTTTATGGCATATCAAAACCCCAGTGGGTCATTTAATGCCAACAAAATTTTTGAAATAGATTCATAGCGATAGTTTGGTAAAAAAAAGGTGTGTATGTATACATATATATTTGAACCATTTTTCAATTACTCATATTTTTGAGTACAATCCGACTTCTTTTAGGAAATTTACAATCTTGGATGGTTTTATTTTCGTAAAATTTTTTTTTTGTTTTTTTTTAAATTACTCACTTGGTAATATTTGGTTCACACTAGATCAAAATCTACAAACTCTAACAGTATATATTTTGGCATGTAGTGTATATTGGGGATTCTGTGCCCTCTAGTAAATAATGGTGGGTGATGTACGTGTGGCCTATGTGAAGGCGGGTCAGCACAGCCCGTTCTCTTCTATTTTTGTATTCTGAGTTCCATTCTCCAAAAGTGGGTTTAATGTTTTGGAGTTTGTTATTAATGAATGTATTGCAATGATGTTGCCATTTTTTAATGATAACTTTATTTATAACCGTCTTATAATCGGAGTATAAAAAACATTATGATTGTTATTGCATTGAAGTGCCACGCCTACATTTTCTCCAATTATAATTGGTCAATAAATACATACTTAAAAATAACAGGACAATTTATCTATCGCATTCCACCATAGTAAATTTGTTCCTACACTTTGTTCAAAACAAGCTTTGCTACAAAATCGCTGATTGGTCCATTTTCCGTCCAATAGGATATTTTTCATGTATTTTCAAAAATGTACTAAGCGTCTCTTTTTGGAGCCATTCCAAAAAACCAGTAGTAGTAATTTCAGAACCACAGTCGAAGTACCCAGAGACAATAGTTCTCATTTACTCGCTCGTGTATTTCATCCTACTCACTCCGCACGTACATACACACTACAGAACTTTATGTGACACACCACCAGTTCTCAGTGGACACACCAAGTTAAATCAACTTTGTAAGTTGCAACTACTGAACAATTTTCTGAAAGAAATATTCTATTTTCAACATTGAACTCTGAACATTTACTCAGACAAATCTTCTTTAAGACATTCAAGGGGAAGCTACTTTTTTCTCCCTTTTTCATTCATATCGCAACCACTTTGTATTATTGTTGAATTTTTAATATACATATTTCTTCGTTAAACAAAATTGGTTCTCATTGTTCTTTTTCCTTGATGTTTTAAGTATTATGTATGAATGTTGATTACCTTCTCAACACGCAGCCGCATTATCTATTTGACCCATTCAACATTGGTGACCACAACACCCGAGAAGCAGTACATTTATCAACCCGACGTACTAATCAACACAATTACAGCATCCTTCATGGCTCTTTTTTTTTTCTTTTTTTTTTTTTTTGCCTCCGAATCCGCCTCGTCATTTCTTGGTATCTCAAGATGGCTTGGGATCTAACAAAAGATTATTTCTTTATTTTCGGACGGGAAGGAAATATAAAACTGACTTGGCGAATCTTTCTACAGAGATGTCAGGATTGAAAACAATAACTACCTGACTTAATTTTTTTTTATTTTAATAAAAACATAAGGCGATATCTTGACATTTTGCCGAATGATTGTCACTCTAATGTAAACTGCAAGATTTTCCTTGGGAAAGTGTCTCTGGGTCGAGGGGGAGAAGTCCAATTGTTTATTCAACTTTCAGGCCAGAAAAATGTCAACACTGGTATTAATTCACTTATGAGATTTGGAACAATAATTTAAAAAAAAATTAGTCTTCGTTGAGTGGTTGAAGTGACAGACACAGAAGAGAGATCAAGGAAGGAGGAGGAGCTGCCCGCAACCACTGAAGGGTAACAGGCACAGACGAGACACCAAGGAGGGTGAAGGAGCTGCCCACACCCACCCAGGTGTATTAGTGAAAGATGCTAAGCGGAAGAAGCTGTGGGAGGAATAATGCCTACAACCGTCACCCGAGAAAAGGGGGAGTTTTCCAAATTGGGAAATAATTTCTCAGGACCGAAAAGATGACAGGTGGAAAAAATACCGAATTCCCCAACTGCGTCACAACCCCACACTAATTTTTGGCAGATATCAATAAATACGAATGCCTCAAGCGATAGTCCATTCCAGCCGTCGAACGCGAGACAGCGCATGTAGCTATCTGCCGACGTGTGCCCCCGACATCAGCCTTTCCAGACTTACTAAGTCCACTAAACAAACTTCACTAAGTTCGCAAGTCAAACCTTACTAGCTTAACCAAGTGTCAGGAAGCGAGTTGGGTCGACAAACACCTGCATGCTAACACCTAAATCCTACCAAGTATTAACCAACCATTGTACAAAGTACTTAATATAAAAATAGTATATATGTATTTTTAATATTATTTCGAGTGTTGTTTTTCTCCTATTTTACTGTATGACTTCGCTCTGCTTGGACCAGCCCAACACGAGGATACCTGCGACGAATCGATCTTGGCCTCTTTATGATCAACCAATCACAACGTGGGATAAGGCAGACCAGGATTGATAACTCCATCCATCTTGGACGACCAGGGAGGGTATAGACTTACAATTGTTTCCCGTGAGTGTTAGCTTGGCGTTACATAGGAATGCTTTATTTTCCAAACAAGGTCAGCACATTGTGGCCGTGTTCATAGCTAATGTTATTGAGTGTTGACGTTTTTTCTTTTTCATAATAATAAAAGAGCTTACATTACTTTTCATCTTTTTTAACATGTGGATGATGTTATTATGTTTGTATTTTCTATTGGTATGTTTTGAATGGAGTTTGGTATGTTTTCGCGTGCGTTTAAATGAATTGAGCCAAAAAAAAAATAAACTCCCATTCTTAGAAATTCTCGTAGAATATAGTAACAACACGTTCACCACCTCATTATATAAAATCCCACTAAGAGAAACTCTTGTCACCCTAATTTTAAAAGTAAATTCTCACTTAGATACAAAATAGCAGTTATAAAAAATTTCCTACAGCGAGCACAGGAGAATTCATGATCTAGTCTACTTTTCCTTAAAGAACTCAATAATGCAAAACAGACACGAGTTAACAATGGTTTTCTAACAATCTCATCGACCACCAGATTAGAAAAGCAGATGTACAAAAACACACGTCAGCTATAAGCAAGATTAATCTTCACTTAGAAATATCAGAAAGATATGCACAACAACAGTCGACTAGAACAAGGAAATTAAATTCATTATCTATTTCAAATGACTTACGTTACACCTACCCGACCATAACTTCATTAGGACTCATTTAATCACACACCAGACTCCATCCGAAACATACTAGTAGAAAATACAAGCCTAATAAATTCATCCAGATGTAAAAAAAAAAGATTAAAATAATGGAAGCCCTAATAATAAAAAAGAAAAAGCCATCGCTCAATAACATTAACTGTGAACACTATCTATCTATCTCACAAATTGATATATATATATATATATATATATATATTTGTTCATATCTATCTCAGTCATTTTCTCCATCAAGACATTCATTTCTATAGTTTAGTGCTAGCAGCAAGCAGAAATATTTCTCCTCCCGATGATGGCCATTTCGGCCGAAACTAGTCGAGGAATCTAAATGGAATAATAATAAAAAAAAACGAAAGAATATTAATCTACAACCCAGTGTGTCTGAAGATTTTAATTTTTTAATTTTTTTTATTGTTCAATATATATATATATATATATATATATATATATATATATATATATATATATATATATATATATATAGTGTGGTTCGGTTTTGTTCCCGATGACACAACAATGCGGCAGGCAGAACTGAGTTATATATGGTAACAGTCACACTTTGTCGCAACCCGACATTCATCAAAAAGAAAGAAAAAAAATTTTTTTTAAATTTAAAGGGAAATAATTATTAAAAATATATTAGGTGTTGTCTCCCTTAGATCTTTCATATTACACTTAGATATGCGAGATGGAGTAGAAGTTAGTATTAAATAGCAATTACTATAGGAAGTAAAACTTCAAAACGGCTGATAATGGTGTTTACCGTATCACATTTTTTTTTGGTTTTGACAGAAAAAAATCTCATTTTTGTTTTGCTTTTGTTTT